>PVKB01000837.1:528434-570273 GCA_004027205.1 Ctenodactylus gundi
CCCCCCCCCCCCCCCCTATATTTTGCTGTATCTTTGTTGAGATTCTTTAACCTGACTTCATCCACCGGTCCACATAAGAAAAGAACTACAACCTTGTAATTCGTAAGGCTAGTGAATATGAGAAGGAAAAAGAAAAGTTAAATTTCACATGCCTTAGCTGAGTACTGCAAGGTACGTTTGTACATTTAAACAGTTATCATTACATCAATCAGTTTATGAAAGTTAAAAAACTCAGACATAACTAAATATGCCTTCATATCTGTTACTTTATACTTATGTGATACAGATTTATGTTCATTTAATGTAGCAATTTGATATAGTTTTAAGATCATTTCTTGTAGCAATTCACTTATTTGGTCTTGGATGTAAGTTTATTCTATTTATTTACTTATGTTGTGATGCTGGAGATTAAGCCAAAGACCTTCACACTCGTGGTATTCCTAGTTCTCTTTGTTATTTGTTAAATTTTGAGACAATCTCACAAAGTTTCTAAGTTGTCCAGAATTGAATCCAACCTGAGATCTTCCTGCCTCAACCTCCCAGAGCATGGCATGGGAGGCCTGTGCTGCTATGATGGTCACCCGTGGAACTGCGGAACCACAGGGTCATGTGCTCCATTCTAGAACTATCCACTGCTACAGAAGTTGAGAGGAGGGTTGAACCTTGTTGAACTTAAAGGGCTCCTGCCATTCTGTGCCTGGTATTGATGTTACTGGTAGGTTGTGGTTAGGATCTGGAGTGTCCCCCAAAAGTCTCATGTATTTTAATGGAACCATGTGTTGTTGGTGGATTGGGGTCTGGTCTGGAGGGGTGGATTGGGGTCTGGTCTGGAGGGGTGGATTGCAGTTAAGTTAGGATTAACGGTGTGTAGTGGCCACACCTGGATGCAGGAGGGACTGGTTACTGGGCGGAGACCTGAAAGGATACTTAAGCTACACCTGCCTTCCTGGGGGATTCTGGGACTAGTCTCAACTAGCCTCAGCTTGTCCTCCTGTTGGTCCGGGGAAGCTGCCTCCACCTCTCTCTCTGCCATGTACTTCGATTGTTGCTGGCCACCCCTGAATGGAGAGTGACCTTGGAGAGTGTGAGCTGAAATAAACCTTTCCTTTCCTAAGTTTGTGGGTGTCGGGTATTGAGTCACAGCAACAACAAAGTAACTAAGGCACGAGGGTCGAATCTTGTTGAACTTAAAGGGCTCCTGTCATTCTGTGCCTGGTATTGATGTTACTGGTAGGTTGTGGTTAGGATCTGGAGTGTCCCCCAAAAGTCTCATGTATTTTAATGGAACCATGTGTTGTTGGTGGATTGGGGTCTGGTCTGGAGGGGTGGATTGCAGTTAAGTTAGGATTAACGGTGTGTAGTGGCCACACCTGGATGCAGGAGGGACTGGTTACTGGGCGGAGACCTGAAAGGATACATAAGCTGCACCTGCCTTCCTGGAGGATTCTGGGACTAGTCTCAACTGGCCTCAGCTTGTCTTCCTGTTGGTCCGTGGAAGCTGCCTCCACCTCTCTCTCTGCCATGTATTTCGATTGTTGCCGGCCACCCCTGAATGGAGAGTGACCTTGGAGAGTGTGAGTTGAAATAAACCTTTCCTTTCCTAAGTTTGTGGGTGTCGGGTATTGAGTCACAGCAACGAAAAATAACTAAGGCACGAGGGTCGAATCTTGTTGAACTTAAAGGGCTCCTGCCATTCTGTGTCTGGTATTGATGTTATTGGGAGGTAAGACGTTTTCCCAAATCAATATTGAACTTGCTCTGAGTTTCTAAGTATCGGTAGCCTGTTACTTACACCACTTAAACACTATTGTCTTCCCTTAGAAAAATGTGTGTAAGGGCCCTTTAAAAGCCCTGACATCTGATTTTCTTCACGAGTTTTCGATGCTATCGTTGCTGTCACTTTACCTGGCTCTACTCTTGTTTTGTTTTCTTGTGATATTGGGAATTGAACTACAGACCTTGGAATCGGGCTACATGCCCAGCTGTTTGATTTGTTTTATTGTGACACAGGGCCTGGCTTAGTTGCTAAATGGCCCATGCGGGGCTTGAACTTGCAGTCACCTTTTCTTTGCCTCCCAGAGGGCTAGAATTATAGGTGTATGCTAGCATGCCTGGTGGCTCAATTCTTGAGTTCATGGCATCTAAACTATTTTTGAACTCTAGACACATAAAGATTCATAAGGTTGGGCTGGAGGAGTAGCACAGTAGTTACAACACTTGCCTCACAAGCTCAAGGCCCTGGGTTTGATTCCCTAGCACCAGATAAGCCAAACATGGAGACATGAGCTTGTAATCCCAGCACGCAGGAGGATTGATGTGGGTTCGAGGCCAACTGGGCTACATGGTGAGTTCAGGACCAGCCAGAACTATAGAGCAAGACCATGTCTCAATAGATAAATAAATAAATAAATAAATTATAGACTTGGTAAGAGTGAACAAGAATTCTGAGAAAACTTTTAAATCTTTCCTTAAGGCAACTCATTTCACTATTATTAGCTGGAATTTTATCTTAGCTCATAGTGACTTGTATAATTTGGAAGCTTATACAACAATGAAAAAAGATTTCCTGAAGTTTCTTGTGGTTGCTACTTCTGGTTTTACTGAAACCAGGAGGACATCATATGGGTGAAGATAGATCATAGCAGGAAGTAAACAGCATCAGTGAAGCGTCTTCTGTTGACGTGAAATTAAAATATACAGAGACAGGAGAAGAATCACAGAGCAATAAAGGACTCAGCACAGCACCTCGGCCTGTTCTTGTCCAACATAACTGGTCCATTTGCCATCTTGAAGGCAGTAAGTCCTAAACATTCAGCAGATGTGCCCTGATATTGCTGCTTTGGCTGTATCTTAAAATTTCAAAAATTTCTTCTTAAAAACATTCCCTCAGAAAGGCCATCACCAGCGAGACACTGCTGAGGTCTCTCATGCTCGCCAGTGACTTGTTGGAGGTTACATATTCCTGAGAATGTCACAGGACACAGTCCTGATTTCCTCTTCAGAGGAGCGCCTTGCCTCCAGCTTCTCATTTTCCTGGGCAAGAATGGGGCTGTGTCTTGTGGTTTCCTGTGACCCATCCTTTAAAACTTATTACCGTACCCCTGCTTTCTTGGTGGTAGTTTGTATTGCCTCTGTATAAACTTGAAGACCTTGACAAAGGCCCCTTGGTGTTTGCATTTGTTAGAGAAGGAAACTGATGACGTGGAATGGAACTTCAGAAGCAAAAGTAATTTTTTTTAGCTAAAAATTGTTAGAATCTTATTTATGTCTTTTTTCATTATTCCTTGAATAGTCACATCCATAGTTGATGTTTGCAGTGCTGAACTTTCCCTCTAAAAAGGAGGAAATTTTTCTACTGAAAAGTTATAAAGCATGTGTATTTGTATTTCTTAGAGAACAGGCGCTGCTTCATTCAAACCCTACTTGTGTTGTCATCCAAGTCCCCGGGTGAGGCTTAACCGTGTAAGTGACACTCTGAAAAACTCAGAACAGTAGCTGGTTTTACCTGCTTGCCTCACTTTGAGGATTGAAGTTATTCAAGCCTGTGTGTGCTCTCCTGAGTCATTTTGTTTGTGGATATAGTGTGTTTGTCAAGGAATTGTAGACAAAGGGGTATAATTCCCCCAAATAATTTATTTGGGGGAGAAAGGGTACGAAAAGTTTCAAGCTAGATTTTTTTTTTCTTTTTATTTTTTCATGGTGGCTTTTTTGTTTTATTGCTATCTCAGAGAAGACAGTAAGTTTACTTTTCAATTCAGTGTTTTTGGTACTTTATAGGCTGAGCCATTGTAGTTCATTTTAGTGTTCTGAGAAACGAGTTTTCCTTGGCATGGCCTTTTACAACAAATCAAATTGCTTTTTCATGGTCTTTACCAAATTGTAAGCAGACTGGATTCAAATGTAATGTTCAAAGTACCAATTGTGCTGAAGACATGCTTATTCTAGGAGGAATAAAATATTTCAGCATTTGTATCTGTATCAGTAAGCCATCACCAAAGAGAAAACCAAAACAAAACCATAAAACCTGACTAATGTTAGCTAAATTCTGCTGGAACTTTCCTTAGTCATCTAAAGTGTTAAGTATCAGCAATCCTCAGAGTCAATTATTTTGCCTTCAAATTAATGTTACAATTGACTTTAATTGTTAACATTTATTATAATTATGAAATAATCCTTTGATAATTTGCCCAATTAATAAGAATATGGACTACAGCAAATATAATCATCACAGGTGTTTGTGGTAATTGTTCATTTCCCCTAACTAATGGGTTGTCCTGCAAAGTGATTTATGCACAGTAAGGCCCACGTTCCAGTTTTAGCTGTTCCCAGCATTGCCCAACCTCGTGTACATTTACCCAGATCTGGTTGGATGAAGATTATGGTTGGATTGGAGCAATGCATTTGAGATTCCCTTTGTCATTTGCTTATTTTGCTTCTTCACATCCAGCTACGGTCAAAGCCTAAGTTGGTGCTGAGTCTGCGGTGAGAGTGATTGACTCCTTCTGCTCCTTGGTTCCCATGAGCAAATTCAGTGGCCCATCAATCTATCACAGAGATAAATTACACTTGGTTCTTTTTCTAATTGCTCTTTCTGTTCAAAGTAATGTCATTTGCGTCTTCTGTAATATTTTTTTTTTTGCCTTTCAGCGTTTCCCTTAGTTTTGAAATCATAATTTATTCTAAATGCTTTTATCTCTTCGTTTTGGTTGTAGACTACACATTAATTATCCCTGCCATGTTTTCTTTCTGGAAAATAAGAGGGTTATCATCTCTACCAAGTGTAAACTCAAATTTTAGTTGTGGCGTCTTGCGTCTCTTCTATTATTCACCAAATGGGAAATGAATAATTATTTTTAAAAATCTTAAGAATGATAAATATTCACCACCTTATGTTTTTAAAGCATTCTTTAAAAGGTTGTATGATTTAGTTCCTTCAAAAATAAGGGAAAAAAGACAGAAATGACAAAAACAGGAAAAAAATGAAAATAACACAAGGTAATACAGAAGAAATCAAATAGAAATCAAATCACACTAAAAGTAAATGAAAGTTTAGATAAGTATGCATTTTTCGTATTTATTCTTAAAAACAGAAAACTATTTCTAGATTTTTTATACCATGTGCTTTCTCTCTTTTTGCTCCTTTCCTCCTTATCTTTTTTATCTTCAGTTATAACTAGTTATGTTTCTCAAAATTGTTCTGAATTTTTAATCTACAGTTTTTATTATTATTGTCTGCACTCACGTATTTATTGGTTAGAGAAATGCAACTTTCCAACTTTCCTGACTGAAACAAAAATTGTTTCTGAGTAATCTCTAGTTAACCTCATTTTAAATCTGATTTTAAAAATTATTGTGTATGTTATATTTCTACCAATATAAAACAGAAATTATTATGTAAACACATAAAGGCCTAGTCCTCTGAGAAATAAATTGCTGTTATTTAAGCCTTCCAAGTTAATGAATAAGATAAACCACTCTTGGCCAAACAAAATATTGTCTCCTGGAATACAATGTGCAAAATACTAAGTATATGTCAGTATTTTATTTGCATTTTTAAAATGGAGTCTTGCTTATTTAATTAGAATAATAAAAAAAAGCAGCCGTTAGAAATCTATCAGTCACAGAGTAACAGAACTGCAGCAACAGTGCACCAAGTGTAGCAATAATGTGCCACTTTATGTGTATAGAGTAAAGGACATATGGAATATAAACTGTAGAGTCGTAGTCTAATTTAAGTAGGAAGTAGAAGATACATCAAATTTGTATATAGAAGAACATTAGCAGTGGCCACAATGTTGGACAGATACAGTACGTACGTGAAACTGTGCCGGGGTCAGTGGTAGTGGTGGTCATACGGCTTGCTATGGCTACCCAGCTCTGGGCCTTTTGTATGGATTCAAACCCTTAATACTTAACAATTAATTTAAAGCAAGATATTATTGATCTATGGTTGCAAAAAGGGAAAATGAAACTCAGAGAATTCTGTTTAGTAAACTACATATCCGTAACTTAAATCAGATCTTATTCCAAGGTTTTATATTAATTTGAAGATAGAGATTTTAAAAGTATTTGAGTCAGAATGGCTTTTAGGCTATGAAGAATAATTCTGTTATTGGAGGCTAGAAAGTCATGACAAACACAAGGTGCATTTTCCTATTTAATGATAAACAAAACCAACAAGGTACATGAACATGTTAAATAAACACAATCAGCTAACACGTTTCGACACAAAGGAAATACTCAGGGTTCTTATAATTTGGAGAGATGTTTTATACATTTCATATATTTGATTTTGCAGTTTGGAGTGAGGTTAACTGGGATTCAAGCCAGAAGATCATGTATAATGAAAAGGCAATGTACAGAAAGGGGATTTTGGAGTATTAACTTGTATGCAATTTTCAAAAGCGCACAAAGGGTGATCATGAATATTTATTTTTATTCAATTTTTACTGTTTCCTAATGCCTATACAATCGAGAGTTAGATTAGATATCCCAAGATTGTACATTAAAAATATCATTAGTTTCCTTTTTATGAAAAGCTAGGTTAAACAATACGATAAGAATCTAAAGTGCAAAGCATTTTAAAGGCACATATTAGCCAACATCCCTGACTTAAAGGAGATTAAAACCTAATAAAATACTTAATTATGGTGTGGGAACATAAAGAACCTATGCAAATGATAGGAACAAAATGGTAGAAACAAAGTTTTGAGGTGAAAGTAGAGATGAACCACTTAAGTACCAGGGATAAATTTATAGATGGCACATTTGAAGTCGTACTTGAAGAAATGGTGGTGTTTTGATAGTCAAGGATAGAAGAATGATCTTCGAGACAGAGGTAAGCCAGGAGAAAATACTCATAGAAAGGAACCCAAGAGACGGTTGTAAGGAGAGAGAAATATTACAATTAAATGAGCCATGCAAATCTAGTGTAAGCATTTAATATTTTACTCCAAAGATATATAAGGGTAGTATGTTTGAAGGCTTGAAGGAAGACATGTTAATAATTTTCTATTTTATTTTGTAATTAGTGAGAAATCAGTGTGATTTTTTCACAAAGGGAATTAAACAGGTGAAAGGATGTTTAAAATATTATCTGTCCCTGAGGTATTTGCACGATGGAGTAGAGGAGAAATAATTACATTTTATTTGGGGCGGTCAATTCATGGAGAAATGATGTATTCTTCCAACAGGGCTAGACAAACATGAGTGGATGAAGAAATAAATGTGTGGTGGCTTGTGTAGGTTGTAATAGAATAAAGCACCATCAAGAAGAAAATGGGTTGGACCAGGTCATGGGGCCATTTTAGACATTATAAGTCGTGGCTCTCTTGTTTTGGCTCAGTTTCAGCTCTTTGTTTGCAGGCCACTAGAATATTCTAGTTAATAAGTAACTAAATCAAGAATGAAGCACACCAGTGATGTTTAAAGCTAGGAATGACTGGGATCTCTGGCAGGGGAAGATGAGACAGCGAACTTTATGGATAAAACCACAGGCTCAGTCCGGGGAGCGAACTGGAAAGAGTGAGCGCCTGCGTTAATGATGAGAAGGGAGAGGAACAGCTGTGAAGGTGTTTGGATAGCAAGAAAGGAAGGATTGAAAGGAGTTTGAATTGAGAAGAAGTCAATGCAGTTGAATACTGGTGTGTTTCCCATCTACTTAAGATAAGCAGACTGCAGAATTAGTTTGCCTGGGAAGGACAGCAGAAAAGGCATAAGATATCCTCATTGAGAGGAACGTATCAGGTAAAGAGCACAACTGTGTCACAGACACGACTTTTCTAGGTCCAGGGACACAGGTATATTTTAAGAGTAATACAATTTTTAAATTTCTGGACTATGTATTTTCAATGCATTGAAGTCGGATTCGCTTGAATTTTTCTTGATTATTGTATACTTTTTGATTTGCATGCTTCTAAGTCATTGCTGCCTTCATGTTCACCATTATTGAAGTTGTGACTCAATTAATGAAGCATAATTTCAACAAAACAAATTTTGTCTTGAATAAGAGTGACACAAGATTATGATGTTACATTATCGTATCACATACTAAGTGTATTCATTTCTTAACTTTTCCCTTTCTGTATGTGGAGTTATATCCATAGTTCAGAATTAAAGCTCTATAGTTTGCGTTTTCTCCTCCTCGTGTTCAGTTAGGATTATCAGCTACCTGGAATTTGCATTGATGATTTAATAGAATAAACTCTTAGGTTTTGTTTTTGATTAATTCAGCATTATTCTCTCCACATTTTATTATTTTTAATTCTTTATTCTTTGTGCCTTAGTTCTTGCCTACTTTCTGGAATTGAATACTAAGTTTATTTAAATTATTTCCTGTGGTTTAATAAATACTCTGAAAATGGAGAATTTTGTTCTGAATACTGAATTTTATTCTGCACCACATAAACATTATATGTTGTGTTTTCATTATATTTTCTTTGGAAATTGTCTTCACTGTAGTTCTGACTTCACTTATGGAAGTTAGGTGATTGTTTAAATTATTGTTTAACTTCTGAGCAGTTGCATTTTATGTTTATGATTATGAATTATTTATTTCTAGTCTTACTGAAAACTGTCATGAGAACAAGTGGCATAAATAGGGTTTATTTTTAAGTCTATCAAGGTTTTTTTAAATAATCCATTTTCATAACATGTATTTTACAAATTTCTGAAATTTCCAATTTATCATTTTCAAGACAGTTTTATTTATATTTTTATATTTTCTTTTTGCCAATGAAAGCACATGCAAGTAAAATTTTCAGAGATTTTGGGTTATGGATGCAGATTATTGAAATTTTGTTCTTTGGTTTATATTTGTGTATCTTTTAAACTATGTTGATAGATGAATCTAGATTTATAACTAAGTTGGCTCATCTTTGTATAGATTTCTTACATGATCGACGAATCTCAGTTTGGTATTTTATGCCATGGTACCCGTTCTGGGTTGCTCATTTATTTAATTTTCAATAAACTGTATATTGTATCTTTAGGCATTTTTTCCCGTACAATATTTTTCCCCATTTTACTGATATGTATAAGTGCAAAATTTAAGGTTTACAATGAAGTTGAGCGTTTTGTGCAACCACATATCTTGTTAAGGTGACAAGGACTTTCCCACTGTCCTTTTGTCCCTCCCCCTTCCCACCCCTCCCTCCCTCCCCTACCCAACCCCCCTGGTTCACTTTGTTTTTCGTTTTAAGTTCCATAAGATTTGTGATCTGGGACTCTCATATCAGAGAGACCATTCGCTGTTTCACCTTCTGCTTCTGACTCACTTCACTAAGCATGATGTTCTCAAGTTTCTTCCGTTTGCCTGTAAAAGCCTCCATGCGGTTGGTTTAAGTGTTATGTTTTCTTAGTGATTACCTATCTTACAGAGTTTTCCTCTGGTCTTCAGATGTAAAAGTAATTTGGCAGGTTGTTAATTATGTGATTGTAACTTTCTTTTTAAATTTTGTGATTCTTATGCTGTATTTGTTTTAGGGCAGAAATGTTTGAATGCAGTTTTTTTTTAAATTTCTAGATAACATTTTTTTTGGGTGGTGGAGAGAAGATTGAATTGATATTTTTCAACTTGTAAAATCAGATCAAAATAATCTTCATAAATCAGTACGCTCCATTGACTTAAATTTTTTTTAAATCTGTTCAGACATTCAGCAAAAAACCCCACAAAATAAAAATAAAAATTGTTTTCTTTCCTCATACATTTATTTTTCCTTAACAATTGATTTCCTTTCAGTATTAGAAAAAATAGTTACCTATGTTTTTTCTCAAAAACATCACCTTTTTTCTTCCATTTTTGGAACTTTTTTTCATCTCTGTACTTTTGTATCCTCCATTGTTTGAGAACATTACGAATTGGCCACTATATCAATAATTTGATTTTATGCAAACTCTAGTCTGCACCCCTAGGTTTCTTATATGGAATTTTATTTGACATTTCATTTGTAGCTCCCTGAGCATTTTTTTTTGTTTGTTTGTTTCTTATCTGTCTTCCTTTTCGGTTAGGTGTTTTATCTTTTTGCTTCAATATATTCTTGTTTAAAATGTTTATTAAAATGTTCATGCATATGATTTAAAATGAAAATGTCCTCTGGTCCCAAAAGGCTGATTTTGGCAATAATGTCCCCAGTATTTCTGCTTCGGCTGTCATACACCCCAAGGCAAATATATTTTAACTCTTTAAATTAATTTTTATTGATGTGTTTTGGTTCTTATTTTTAAATAACTTGCTTATACGTTTCTACTTATTTTTCTGCTGTGTGGATTTATGTTGGATCTCACGATGGGATATCAGAAATTATCCCCTGTGCACATCCTTTCCTGTTACTTCTACTGCTACTTATCTACCCAATAAAGCTGCTTTGTAACTTATATCAACATGGTTGCATACAACTGTTCAGGACTAAGTCAGTGACTTTGTCTTGGTTACTGTTGCTGTCCTGAAATTTCTTGTCTGGACTGTTTCTGTAGTTAACAATCAGTTCTTTTATTTGTTTGGTGGCTTAGTGCTTAATCATATATGTACCTGTACATATGCACAGTATATATGTGAGTATACTGTGTGTGTGATTATTATGCATGTGTATTTTGTGTACATATGTGTAATGTATATGTTTATTTACTTTTATTTGAGTCATTCTATAATGCAGATTAGTCCTGAGCTTAATATGGAGCTCATGCTAGCCACAAAGTCCCAGCAATCCTCCTGCCTCAGTCTCCTGAGTGCAAGGATTACAGCTATCCTTCATTCTGGGCATGAGTTTTACACTCCTTTGGTAATGATTCCCTTGTTTGCTGTAGCCAACTTCCTTTATTCCTATACTTTCTCCATGACAACAGTGGCTACCCGAGAATAAAGAAAGTATTGTTTCCTTCCTGGGAACTTGAAAATATAAAAACAACATATTTTATTCATACCTTACCATGATTATTTAAAAAATAGGTTGCCATTATCTAGGTTGGAAGTCATTTTATTCTGGATTAAAAGTGACTATGTCACCATTTCGTGGTTCTCAGTATTCATTCCAACAATTTCTTGGGGGCGCTGGGATTGCCAGAATATTAAAAATTCTAATTATTCCTGTATTTTGCAGAATATAGCTTAATATTTGTATATTTTAAATAATGTGTGAGGGATCTCAGTAATACCTGAGATCTAAAATTAGAAGTTCTTTTTCTGGGAAAAAATTGATTTTTTGACAATCCCAATTCCTTTTTTCCATTCTTATTATCTAGATATTGGATTAGTCTTTTAATTCTCTTATCATTTTATCTTCTGATTTATTTTTACTATTTTTGTTAATATACATATATGCAATAAATAATGTTTGCAATGAACTTGAGTGTATTGTGCACATATATATCACATCAATATTGCAATTCCTTCCCCTCCCTGTTTTTGGCCCTTCCACACTTTATATTTTTACTCTAATTTCTGAGGTATTACTTCAAAGTTATCATTTCATTCTTGGTTGAAATTTAAATTCTGAAATCATAATCAATTACATACTTATAAATAAGTAATTATAAATAATAATGTAACTATAAAGATTTTAATATAATGATTATAATTACCTTATAATTATAATCTTTAGTGTTCCCTGAATTTTTTTTTTGAGAGAAAGTCTCACTCTGTAGCCCAGGCTCATCCTGAACTCACTATGTAGCTAAAGCTGGTCTTGAACTCACAGCAATCTTCCTGTCTCAGCCTCCTGAGTTCTGGGATTACAGGTGTGTTGCGCCACACCTGGCTTCTTGGTGCTGGGAAATCAAACTCAGGGCCTTGTGCTTGCTAGGGAAGTTCTTTATCCACTGAGTCTTAGACCTTCCAGTCCATAATTAGGCAGACAGTGCTTTTAGACCGCTTGTTGGGGTAATAATGGATGGCAGAAGAGGTAGCATGTGACGAAGAACCGCTGCTTATCTCACGGCCAGGAACTGAAAAAGAGGAAGGGTTAGAGAGTCGTGATGCCCTCTGTAGGTTCACGTCCTAGCGATCTGTAGACCTCTCACTAGGCCCTGCCCCTTCCTATGTCTGTGCCAAGCTGGAGACCAAACCTTTGCCATAGGGACCTGTAGGGAACTCTTAAGGTCGAATCTCTAGTGGGTTCAGTGTGAGCAAACCTTTTGAGTAATCAACACATGGGTTGGTATTAGTGTGGCTCCATTTGTTGTAGACTCACACCAGCTTCTCCATTTCCAGTGAACTGACCTCTTGGTAGGATTCTTGCTCTAGGACCTGCTTCTGTCCCAGACCTCTCCTCTCCATGGCCACACTCCCTTCACATAAGCTGTTATTTTAGACACCTGTGCCTACTGCCCTCCCTCTTCTCGCCTCTGCTCCCTATTCTGGAAATGACAATTTGCAAAATTGTTTAGCTAGTTACTATGTGTCTTGCGCTACCCTAGGAACAATGTGGGGATACAACAAAATGTGGTTCCGGGTTTCCCCTGGGTTGAATCTATTCACCCTCCTAAAACTGCTGTGTGGCATCAGACAGGTTGTGTGCTTCCCTGTGACTCCTTGAACAAAATTGTGTGGGAGATTGCTTAATACACAGTGTTGCTATAAACATCGAATGTTAAATTCTTTAGACACATATTGTCCAGTAAGTATTAGTAGTTATAACAGTTATTATGGTTGTTAGCTTTATTTTGTCTAATTAGCAATATAAAGTCACAGAAAATAGTCACACTCCTTCTTCTATTTTTTAATAGTTTGAAGACTTCTGCTTTTTTCAGTCTCTGATAGATTAAGTGTCCATTGAGTTAGGCGGGCTAACTGAAATGGAGAAGCCAAAAGCATTATGTTATTCAAAATATCAGAGAATCCTTTTTAACGAATTATCTTAGCTTCTGCATGTATTATTGATCAAAGCAGTATGGGAAAAGTAAAAAAAGAAACATGAATATTTAAATGGAATATTCTAAAAGTTTGCAAAATTGCCAGTGGAAATATTGGTCCCAAGATGACATTTATATTATTAACTTCTACTTGTCTTTAGCAACTAAGGATTTATTTAATTAAATTTATGTACTGTATTAGGCTGATATAATGCATTTAATGAATTCATATAATATTTAAATTGTATTTTAAGATTTTACACTTAATATAAGTACTTGAATACTTTTGAATTATATTCAGAAAAATATAATGTACCAAGCTCTTCTGAGAAATTAAAATTGTCATTTTTGTAGTAAATACTAAGATTATTTCTAAACAAAAGAAAAGTTCTTGAAAAAATTATTTGAAACTCTAATTTTGGTAATTTAATATATAATCATGGACAGATTAGCATGATCATGCCTCAATAGCTTTGGATCAGAATTTATCAACTTATAATATTCAAATTAGAATGATAAGGCATTTAAAACTGAGAGATTATTCTGCTTAAGTGCTGTTGTGACAGAGAGCATGCACTGTGGATAGTTGCATGTGTGTTGTGTTGGAAAGTGAAACTTGACTTTTGGAATGCTGTTTTCCATTTAGCAAAAATATTATAGGTTTGAGTTTCAGCTCTCTTCCCTTGAAGTACTTGTCCTATAAAACATACTGCAACGTTCGCACTCTGGAAGCCTAAGTTCCTAGTCATGCTTCAATAACGTCTTTCTGCATGGAGTCCTCTGCATAGAATTAGGGTGAAAGACAGGGAATCTGGCACAGCAGCCTATAGATACCAGCATTAAGAGCTAAGATAGTGGGAAGATAGGCTCAAAAAGAATAAAAGAACAGGTATGGGTGAAATCTAGAGGCAGTGACTGTGAACTTGTTTCTGCTTATAGTTTTCAGACACACTATGTTAAATATAGGTGGTGGGTGGATTTTTTTTCCTTCCAATGCAAGTGCTAAGTCCATGTGAAGGGATTCACAGAATGTCTGCCTTTTACATTTTCTGTTCATAAAATACTTTCCAAGATCTTGTTAGACTTTCCTGATATCTCTGTAATGATTGTGTCAGATTGGGGTGTTAGTGTCAACATTTATCTCTCTTAAGCTGTGGATTGTCTAACCTAGACACCTCACAGATTTAGGAAGAAATGTTTAGTGTTATGTCATCCTATTCCATAGAGCCAAGCTGCTTAAGACAAAAGACACTAAAAGAGCTGCTATACATTTACAGCTATGGACATATTTACTGCACGTTCTATTAGTTGGTCAGTGTGTGTGTGTGCGCGTGCGTATGCAAAATACGGAATTTCTTTTGAGCCCTTTGTCTTAATGTTACAAGCCTCTTAGGTACATACACTCAGGTTTCTTCACTCATTTCTAATCCAGTTGGAAAAAGAAAAAAAATTTAATCAAAGCTACCTTTGAGGACAGGGTGGTTTCCATTTGCCTCAAATCACCATCTCATGTGCATTAGTATGTAAGGATTTTTACAGCAAGGAGCAGAAGGAAAGGACAAGATATGTCCAGGCTTGTTTTATCTTCCCCCAGGCCTCAGTGTCTCCATCTTGGACCTGGTAATGAGCCAGAACTTTGAACTCCTGGTGGCAACACTCGCAGATGGTGGGATAAGAGGAGGTTTATGTCATAGGCATCTGGGAAAACCATTTGTCTCTAAAGGAAAAAAGACTCCACCTTTTAAAGTTCTATTGTATATTTCCACACTAGTTGTCTTAACATAGGTGATATAAGGTAAAAATATCTTCTCTCCACGGTGAATATATTCTCCACATGAAGGAAAGGTACACAAGTAAAAGATGACCACAATAGAATGTCAAAAAGCTGTAATAAAATTGTGTATTGGGGGCTATTGGTATGATGGGGGAAACATCTCCCTGTCTGGAACAAGGTGAATAAGAGAAATCTTCGAAGAAACCTGTATTTTGTCTCATAAAGGCAACTAAGAATTTTACATTTTCAAATGCTTGACAATTGGCTGTCTGTGGGCAATTATTGACTCTTTCCTCACTCCAGAAATTAACCTCTTGGCTTCTTGGACCTTGGCCTGCATTTGCCCGTAGTTTCCATATGGGCGTTTGTTGTTTTGGGCTTTCGTCTTTCTTCACGGATCTTCTTGAGTCTGCTCCAGAGCTACGGTTGTGTCCTCTTCCCTCTGCACTCTCTCATTTCTGCAGGGGACAATCCCTTCATAAATATTCATGGCCTCAATTGCTTCCCACATGACTGTTCCTTTCAAATCTTTACCTCCAGGCAATTCTGATTCATAAACTTGTGAACCAAGTCATGATTTACGTTTCCAAACTAGTCATTCTTTTGTACTACCCTTCTCCATAAAGAATACTCCTGTTTATTCATTTATTCTTTTCGTGCCTTGTTCATTTATTAAATATCTTTTAGGCCTTAGTCACAACATTAAGCTCTAGGAAGTGATTGGAAATTAGACATGACCCCTCGTCTCTTGAGGAAAACAAGCTTTGCATTAGTGCTTACCAAAGTATGGCTCATAATAATCTTGTAAGAACCACCAGGAGGAAGAACTGTTGTTAAAATTCTAATAAAGGGTCTCCCTTTTTGGACCTATTTATTGAACTGTAATTTGTAAAAAGTAGAGACAAGAATTTTAAGTAGGTCCCTTGAGTATCTGTGAGGAATGTAAACCAAATTTTTAAACAAATAATTTTTGAAATAAAAGTGAAATAAAATATATGAATATTAAATCTTACAAAAGTTCCATTCAAGATCAATATAAGAACTAAGCAGTTTTGGTAAATAATAATCATCGGTTACAGGGCAGTTAGACAGGAACAACGTCATATGGCCTTGTAGGTTAGGAACGGGTAGGAGTCGCACAGTAAGAATGACCATTCAGTAGTCTACGTGCCACCTCCTGGTTTTACTTTGACCTTCATTCTGCCCTTAATTGTCTGGTCTATCTCTTTTTCCTCCCACTGTCACATAGTTCACAGGCTCTTGTCTTGCCTGGCACTGAAGTGACCTCCTAATTCTTAGTCTAGCTTCTGGATCACCATGCTCCCTGATCTGGCACCAGAATGATCTCATGGAAACCAAAGTAATCATAAATAGTGTATGATAATACATCAGTTGACATATTTGCTCAAAATCCTTCAATCACTGACTTAGTTGTTTCTCATCACTGTGACTCAAGACCTGACATCCACAGCTTAGGGAGGAAAGAGTTATTGTAGCTTACAATTTCTGAAAGTCTCAGTTCATTCTTGGGTGGGCGGCTGGAAAATGGTGGAATCACATGGTAGGGCTGCAGCTAGAGCCAGAAGTGGGGTTCCGGGGACAGAGATACCTTACATCATGGCAGAAGAGAGAGCCTGGAAGGAAGAGCAGAACCATCCCATACCCCTCCAGGTCAAGCCCAAGCAAGCATCTATCTCTCCCAGCCCAACCTTATACAGTATCCATAGGACCATGGCTTTTGAGGGACACTCCAGACACAAACTATAGTGTGCTTCCCCTGGCTCCCAAAGACTCATGTTTATTCCCTAAGCGGAAGGCATTTAAGAGTCGCCAAAGTCTTTACACTTCCAACACTGTTAAAGAAAGTCCAAGTCCAAAGTCATCTCTCAGATGTAAGACAAATTCTCAGCAGTGAGCTCCTGTTATAATCAAAAAGAGATAAGCCCTTCCAACACACAATGGCGCAGGGTAAACTTTCCCATTCCATAAGGGAAGAGAAGGAACATAAAAGACAACAGTACAAATCAATTCCTAAATCCAGCAGGGAAACGGTTAAATTCTATAGTCCCATGTCCAGCACCTGGGGTAAACTGTGGCAGAATGCTCTGTGGCAAGATGTGAACTCCACAGGGCTTGGGTGGTCCAGCATAAGGCATTGCAGTGGGCTGCAGCCTCCATCTTCTGTCCTTTGGGCTGAATCCACTCATGGCCAGTAGCTTTTCTCAGCAGATAATCCATGCTCCTGGCTTCTCCAAATTCCTGGGTTCTCCACTGTACCTTGGGCTTCTGTTTTTTATCTTCACACATTACGGTCCCATGGGTATACTGCCTGGCCTCCAGGGCAATCCTCTGAAATTGGTGAAAGCCTCTGTGAACTCACAACTCTTGCATTCTGCAATCCCATATAAAGCCAGGACGGTATGGATATTGCCAAGGTCTGCCACTGGCTTGAGCAGTAAGTAGCCTGGTTCCCCTTGGACAAATGTTGAAGTGCCTGAGTTATTAGATGTTTGAATTCCAGATAGCTATTTTTGGCAACATTTTTCTCTCTGTCCCTGGGATACTCTTCTTGGAACAAAGTTTTTGACTCTCTACTTTTGAGCTGTTGATGAGAGGGTCTTATTGACTTTGGAAATGCCCTCCAGGCATCCTTCCTATAGTCATTATGGTAAGTCATTGGCTTCTTTTTAATTCTAATTTCTTTAACTTCCCTGTACTCTTTGACTCCTCTCCTGCAGGCCATTTTGGCCTGGCACTGCAAACCTATATGGTTTTTCTCTGCCATTTTATCCTGTCTTTTGACACAGCTAGACAAAAATGCACAGACAGCAGCCAAGTGACAGCCTGGACATTGGGCTGCCTTTAGAGCTCTTCTACCAGATTAGGCAGTCCACCATCCTTTATCTCAGTTTCAGGCAAAGTTTTCTGGACAAGGGCAAAATGCTGACAAAGTTTTTGCCAGAGCATGGCATGTGTGGTTTTTAGACCACTTGCCAGTAGAGTCTTTCTTCCCATCTGAAACTTCTTGAGCCTGGCCTTTTCAATCCACACTTCTATCAGCATTCTGGTTTTTGGAGTTCTGACCAGAATCTCTCATCAAGCTCAGCTCAGAGCATTCCAAGGCTTCTCCAGCCAGTATTCTCAAACCTTTCCAAATTCCTCCCATAAACTGGTTCCAAAAGTTTCCATACAGCATAGTCACTTCAAGCCACACAACAATGACCCCACTCTCAGTACCAATTTCTGTCTTAGTTACTTTTGTGTCACTGTGATTCAATATCTGACATTCATAACTTAGGAAAGATTTATTGTAGCTTACAGTTTCAGAAGATCTCAGTCCGTTCATAGGTGGGAGGTTGCAAATGATGGAATCACATGGTGGGGCTGCAGTTAAAGTTGAAACCGGAGTTCCAGGGACAGAGATTCTTACATCATGGTAGAAACAAAGCCTGGGAGGAAGGATAGAACCATCCCCTCAAAGCCCCTCCAGGTCTAGCTCCAAGCACCCACCCCTTCGAGCCAGGCCCCACCTCCCAGTCTTACATAGTATCCACAGGATCATGAGGCTTTTGGGGGACACTCCAGATCCAAACCATGACAATCACCCTCAATGACCTTGAGAATGATGTCTGAAAACCCAGGGAAATTTGCATAGCCTTTCATCCTATGGCCACTAATGTCCTGTTTTTCCTTCTTTTTTATATGTATTCTAAATGTGCTACATTTGCTGCAGTAGTCATCCCACATGTTTTCTCACAGCATACGTCATACCTGACATGCGTTATCCTGCCTCCCCATCTTCTATGACATGTCTCATCTTCCATGTGAAATTTTCTGTTCACCTGTGTCAATGACCTTTGTGTCAGGGCTAACATGCTCAGATCAGTGTCCCTAATATCTCTGTCTCTGTCTTAAGAACCCTTCAGTTCCGTCATCATCAGTGGTTCCTTATCTTACTGCCACATTGACTGTGACTCAAACTACCTTGTTCTTCTGTGTATCTTGAGTCCCTAGTTTAAACCCATGATGATTGGAAAGTCGATCCATAACTCAGTTATCATGAATAGTTTTCAAAATGAACATGAATATGGAGGAAAATTTAAACCAAAAGTTTATAGAAATCCCATCTTCTCTCTGCCAATATAACTATTGTGAAAAAGTAAACAAACACACTCTGGAAAGGATGTTGGAGGGAAAGTATACATTACATGCAGTTTGTAAGAATGTAAATTAGTACAACTGTTATGGAAAATAGTATTGAGGTTCTTGAAAATCAAATAGTAGAGTTACTAAATGTTCCAGCTATATTTTTCTTAACTGTACAGTGCCTTCCAAAGACCTTCATGATCAACTTTCTACCATCTTTCCTACCTGTCTCTTGCTACTCCCTGCAGTGAATCTGACCTGTCCTCCTGCTATTCTTAATATTTCAGTTTGTCACGACTTCATTTTAACTTAGTTTATTAATTATTATTGTTATTTAGCTTAGTGAAATCTTGAGTTCTTCTATGTCTTGCCTCCACACATACTCCAGATTGTTCACATATGTTAAGAATCTAGAATTTAGACTTGATGGACTTGCTATGGGCTCTTCCAGTAACACCATTTTTTTTCTTTTTTTCCTCCTTTTTTTTCCCCCTTTGCTTTGCTAGAGATCAAACCTAGTGTCTCGCAGTGCTTTAGGACTGACCAACATTCCAAGCCTAACACATTTTCTAACACTTCCCTCAAGGAAACTTCTGCTGAACTGTGATAGTTTGTTGTTTACCTCTCTCCCCATATACTCTGCCTAAAGGGCAAAAATCATAGCTTTATCGATGTTTCATTCTCACACTGAACCTTATCCTTTAAGCCACATTTATTTATTTATTTATTTTTGTATAGCAATGAAGAATGAAAGGAGTGTTTTCTTTCATGTGATTTTGATCTGTTTTAGTTACAGCTCTTATGTTGAGTCTTTGATCCACTTGAATTAATTTCTGCATATGGTGTGAGAAAGTGATCACATTTCATTGTTTTTGTGTATGGTTATCTAATTGTGTTAGCACAATTTTTTCAACTTTGTTGAAAGTTCAATTCTTTCCTTTTGGGAATTCCTTTTATGGTTGTCAAACTAGTGGCACAATAAACATGAGTGTGCTGTTGCTTCTTGGTATGCTGGCATTTTCTTTAGACATATATAGTTAAGAAAAATATAGCAGGAATATTTAATAACTCTACTGTTTGATTTTCAGGAACCTCAATACTGTTTTCCATAACAGTTGTACTAATTCACATTCTCACTGTGTGTAGTGTATCTCTTCCCTCTAACATCCACTCCAGAATTTGTTTACTTTTTTACAATAGTTATATTGGCAGGGAGGAGATGGGATTTCTAAAAACTTTTGATTTGCAGTTTCCTCCCTATTCATGTTTATTCTGAAAACTATTCATGATAGCTGAGTTATGGATCAACTTCAGTTTCTGTCAATAGATAGAGAAAATATGACATATCAGATGGAATATTATTCAATAATAAAGAATGACATCATGTTGCTTGCAGAAAAGTATGTGAAATTATTTATCCTCATGTTAAAACAATCCTTGCACAGAAATATGAATTTCACTTTTTATTTAAAGATGGAATCTATAATTTAAAAATAGAAAGAAATACAACTTGAGAGTAGGAAAAGGACTGATAGGGAAAGCTAAGAGTTTCTTGGGTAGAGAGGCTATAAAAAGAAAGGGATGATGTTTGGGATGATGGATACAATGAAAGCCTGATGTGTACATGATATATGCATGTATAGAAATGTCACAATCAAACCCAAGAACATATGTGATTAGTGTGCATTACTACTAATTATATATCAGTTGAGCACATGAGTAAAATTTTATTTTTGATTTCTCAATTCTATTCCATTAATTTGTCTAATTTAGGGCAATATGGTGTGTGTTAACTTCTGCATCTTTTTTACTAAATTGTAGAATTAATACTAGTACTCCAACTTTGTTCTTCATTTTCAGAATTATTTTGACTATTCTGAGTCTCTTAACATCTTTATATGAATTTGAGTATCTGTCAATTTTTTGTGAAAGATTTATCTGTAATTTTGATAGGAATTATATTAGTTGATGGTTAAATCATATTAGTAGGTAGTATAATCATCTCAGCAAAGTGAATATTCTGATCCACAAACAATTTTTTTTCACTTATTTAAGAATTTTTCAGTATTGTTTTGTGCTTTATAGTGAATGATCTTGTGCTTCTCTTACTAAGTTCATTCTTAAGTATTCTTGATAACATAATATATATATTTTAAATATATATGTAATTTTTCTTAATTTCATTTATAAATTATTCTTTAATGTATGAGAAATGTTTGCATTTTGATAGGTAATGTAGATTTCAAACATCACATAAAACTAAGATTTCAATCTGAGAGGATCATGTCAACCATATTAGATTTTCGAAGGAAACCAAACCTACCACTTTGAAGAAGAGAAAAACTGTCTCCTCTGTGGTCACTCAAAGCTAGGAATGACTCAAAGGAGAAGATTGTAACTATCTTCCTTAATCTTCATATTCATATCTTCCTATTTATATGTAATTTTACATTGTTTTATCAAATTGAGTGTGCAACATGTACTCTTTCGTATGTGCATCACGTAACAAAGATGATACTTAATTTTAGCATTTTGGATACTCATACATATTGAGTGAACTTATTAAGCCTATTGATTACATGGATACTAGTGAGTAAAGGTTTCTTGAAAAGTTCATAGTATCACTGGTAATGTTTTCATACGCAATTTTGCATTTTGTAAGTCAGGTGAGGAGTTCCATTTTGAATATCAGGGTATTGGTCACTCAAATGATTACTTATTTATTTATAAATTTATTGATTGATTGATTTTTGGAGATAGAATGTTACTGTGGTAAGACCAGACAGATAATTAAAGATGATAATCCTTGAGGTTTTTGCCAA
The DNA here is from genome assembly GCA_004027205.1 of Ctenodactylus gundi. Lineage (NCBI taxonomy): Eukaryota > Metazoa > Chordata > Mammalia > Rodentia > Ctenodactylidae > Ctenodactylus > Ctenodactylus gundi. The sequence continues at coordinate 550,023 of PVKB01000837.1, forward strand.
GCTTGCAGATCAATATTTCAGAGATTTTTGGGGTATTTTTTATACTGTAACATTATAAGCCCACAGAACCCCCAGAAAAAATGCCCTTTTGGTTTTATAATAATTAGCTTTGAAACTTAACCTTAAAAATATTTTATGATCTTATGAGTCTATTGAAGTATAAAGATCAATATTTAGCTACTGAGTGGAACTTTTCATTTAAAAAATATTTTTGAAAGATACCACTATGTACTTTCAATTTCACATATTTTTCTTTCTATAATCCTATAGGTTAAAAAAATCACCCTTTCAAGTCGTCAATGCTTAATAGAAAATTATAGAGTTATGACAGATTCATTATCTTCTGTGGTGAGCAGACAAGATAGATCTAATAGCCTTATGTGACCGTGTGACATGTGAAGTAGCAGCTCCTTTCCACAGGGAGGATGTCTGAAATTAGATACATGAATTTTCTTCTCCACCTTGGGCATACTAGAGAGCCCTTTGCAAGGACTTAGCTGTAGACTACCATTGCCTGCCCACAATAATTTAAGAAAGATTCAAGAAGGGTAAACATTCTTAAGTAACTGTTCACAAGAACAATCTCCCTCCCCTGTTTTCCCAGAGGAAGCAAGCTTTAGAGTGATAAAGGAATATTGTTCAAAAAAGTCCGTTTTGGGGCATTGTTGAGTGTGTGGTATCTCTCCCTGAGTGGGACTTTTCAATGGACATCCTACTAATACTATAATGAGAAGGACCACTGATCCGTTAGGCTTAATTTGAGCTGCACTCCTTTTTGTTCTTGCATTTGTTTTCTTTTTCTCAGTACTGGGAATTGAACCCAGGGAATGCTGAGCTACATTCCCAACATCCTCTTTCCCCTCTTTGAATTTGTCAGGTAAGGATTTGCTAACTTACCGCACTGGCTTTCAACTTGTGACTTTATTGCCTTCACTCCACAGTTTTCTATTGATTCACAACAAATAACTACACAATTTAGCAGCTTAAAACAATAATTATTCATTGTCTCACACATTTTACGAAAATGACAAGTTCAAGAGCAGCTTAGCTGGGCTGCCGTTGTCCCGCGTCCAGGACTCTCATGTTATTGCCCAGATGTCAGTCAGTCTGCAGTGACCGGGAGCTGGACTGAGGCCACATGGTTGCTTGCTGTGTAGTTCCCTGAACTGCTTAGCCAGTTGGTGCTGGCAGCGGTCAGGCGACCTTTCTTTTCCACGGGGCTGCTGGAGAATTTTCATAACACTCTTGTGCTTCCCCTGGAGTGAATGATCTAAGAGAAAACAAATCAAGAGACATAAATATCTCTTATGACTTAGTTCAAAGATCTTGTACTGTTGTTTCTGGACTAGACTGATCTTTGCATTTGTTACCTCTGCTCACAGTGGGAGGGGACTACAGGGGCGTAGATTCCTTGGTAAGAGGTTATTTGAGGCTTTCAGGATGCTCATTACCACAGAATAGAGTAATTCTTCCCAAGAAATGTGAATACAGCTGGTCTTGGGAAGATAAGCCTTCCCGTTTCAGTCATTTCTCCGTCTCCCTTTTCTGTGCTACTTTGAGCAGTCCTCTACTTCCAAATCCTTGTGCTATCAAGCTGTTTTTGATCCGTCATGTCTCTGTGGTTCTTTCAGGTCCTTTCTTCTACACTCACTCAGCAAATATTTATTGAGGGTGAATTAAGTGCCGACCACTGCTTGTTTATATCAGTGAGCAAATCATCACCTTCACAGACCTCACATATTGCAGTAGCTACTTTTGACAATGAGATTAATACTTTCAAGGCTGGAGATCTGTGGTCAGCACCAGCCCCTTCTGATGCATTTTTGTTTCACAGAAGTTATTTTGCAAAATATAAGGTGCTTTTTTGATACTGGAAGGCAAATGTTAAGCACAGCAGGGAGATTTCTTCATGTGTATGAATTTTACTGCTTCGGTTCACCTATAGAAGTATTTTTGTTCAAAGGAAATCATCAAGTTATTTCATTCAGCATGATCTTTGTCTACCATATGGATATACAGGATTAGAAAAAGTATATTTCACCTCTAAGCAGGGCAAAACATGAAACATTTTTATCTCCATGAATACCTGGAAACTTGGTCAAGTTAACATATTTTCACATTTCCTTTCAAAATTGACACAGTGCAATCTAAAGGCATAGATCATCTTTATATATGTTTATATCCCAATCCAATGTTGTAAAGATTCTAGCAATTATACTTTTGATTAGCTTTAAAATGTCCTATGGGCTTTTATATTTTAACTTTAAATTTGTATTAAACCTGTTTGGATCAATGATTCTTTCTCCAAATGCCAGATTGGGTCAGCAATGGAGAGGTAAATGGAAACTAATGGCACCCATCACGTTGGTGATGTGACGGACTCACCGGACCCAATCATTTAATGCTTTCTGTAAAGTCAATACCTGGGAATGAAACTGAGCTCTTATTATGGTACAGTGTATTGGTACTGTCAGCATTCAGTGATTTATTATCAACCTGTGGCTAGGATTAAGAAATTATGAATGGGAGAAAATGGAAGGCTCATTAATTCTTTATGCCCACAGGTGGAAGAAATGCAGTGGGCTAACAGGGAGCACACTCGCCCTTCCTCCGTCTGCAGCCTGCCCTGCAAGCCTGGGGAGAGGAAGAAAACAGTGAAAGGGGTCCCCTGCTGCTGGCACTGTGAGCGCTGCGAGGGGTACAACTACCAGGTGGATGAGCTCTCCTGTGAACTTTGCCCCCTGGATCAGAGGCCGAACATCAACCGCACAGGCTGTCAGCGGATCCCTATCATCAAACTGGAGTGGCATTCGCCCTGGGCCGTGGTGCCCGTGTTCATTGCCATCCTGGGAATCATTGCCACCACTTTCGTGATTGTGACTTTTGTCCGCTATAACGACACACCTATTGTGAGGGCTTCGGGACGGGAACTTAGTTACGTGCTCCTAACGGGGATTTTTCTCTGTTACTCCATCACCTTTTTAATGATTGCAGCGCCTGATACCATCATATGCTCCGTCCGCCGCATCTTCCTGGGACTTGGTATGTGTTTTAGCTATGCAGCCCTTCTGACCAAAACAAACAGAATCCACCGGATATTTGAGCAAGGGAAGAAATCGGTCACAGCGCCCAAGTTCATCAGCCCGGCATCTCAGCTGGTGATCACCTTCAGCCTCATTTCCGTTCAGCTCCTTGGGGTGTTCGTCTGGTTCGTTGTGGACCCGCCTCACACCATCATTGACTATGGGGAGCAGCGGACACTGGACCCCGAAAACGCCAGGGGAGTCCTCAAGTGTGACATTTCTGATCTCTCGCTCATCTGCTCACTCGGATATAGTATCCTCTTAATGGTCACTTGTACTGTTTATGCCATTAAAACGCGAGGAGTTCCTGAGACTTTCAACGAAGCCAAACCTATTGGATTTACCATGTACACCACCTGCATCATTTGGTTAGCTTTCATTCCCATCTTCTTTGGTACAGCACAGTCAGCAGAAAAGGTAAGTGGCTGAAGTGAATTTGACAACCTATTTTTCTTGGATTTAGCATCTTCTTTTTTTGGACTCATTTATATTCTCTCAAGATGCTTCAGCCTCAGCTATTCTCTTCTAGACTATATAAAGACCGTATGTATATAAATATAGTCTTCCCCAAGGCCATGCTGCTTGGATATACGTTGACTAAGGCTGATTTTCCATGACAAACACTTTATTGCATCCTCCTTGACAAAGTTGCAGATTGACAGGGATCCCATCACATTTGGGGTCTCTTCTTAATGCTGTCGTCTATCAACCCTGGTTCTTTTTAACTAAAAGAAGGGGAGGAAAGGGCACATGTGGGTCACAGGGATGAGCTGTCCCCAGAATTTCTCATTGTTTGATAGATGCCTCCTTTTCTGTTATAACTATGGGGAAAAACCATTTCTTAATAATTATGATTATTTTAGTCACAAAAATGAAATTTCTACTACAGCAACCACGACAAGAATTGGGAACAGTTCAGTACAACCTGAATCACTTGAATATTTCTTCTTTGATCTTGTACTTAATTGCTTTTCTATGTATGAGGGATATTGGGGGGAGTCAAGGAGACAGCAGTGAATAAAGCAGCATATTATTTTTCAGAAAGTGAAGGTCAGAGAATCCCTAAGAGTGATTTCTTGTCACGAATCTCTCATTAGCTTTTCCTACATAAAATACTGCTAGCAATGAAATGAGTGTGTTAAAGGGAGTATTTGTTGAACTAGATGTATGTAGCTCTGTTTACCAAAGAGTGGAGAACCAAGATGAACCTGCTTTTCAAGCTCTAGGTGGTGAGACAGCCTTACCAGCCCTCCCATGTGTGGGAGAAAGGCTTTCTCTCAAATGAGAATTTGAAGATTGTTCTGTCCCCCACCACAAGTTGTTTGAGGTAATTGAACAGGCTGGAGACAGTTATATCCCTTATACTAACTACAGCATTCCAAGTGAGGTCCTATATGACTTATAAATGCAGCAAAGTTAGAGAAAAGTTTTCAGCAAGGGGACAGAGTGCCCATTAAAATGAGGTCTCATTTCTTACTACCTCTGTGTGACCTTCAGCTGTATTTGGACAAAGTGTCCTTAAGCAGACATGCTGTTGAAAAAAGTGCGCTTGTCTTGGGTTCCAGAGGCTCTGAGTTTTCCTAATTGTGTGACGTGGTGTAGATTCATGAATATTTTATGTAGGCTCAAGCATTTGAGAAGAAAGTCAAAGTAAGACCGTCTGGGGCTGTAGCCTTAATAATTAGAAAACTTATTTTGTTATATGTGAGCAGGAACTTATCGAGATACAACTTGTAGATCTAATTTTTGAAAGAATGTGTGAACTGGAAGATAAGTCTCTCAGAGTCTATTGTTTGTAAAGTACAATTTGTTGGATCAGCCAGAAAAAAAGGGCTTTTTAGATTTCGAAATAATCTATATTATATGAATTCTTAATAAAATCAAGGTAAGTAGTTCTTACATTTGAATGATATTTTGTATATTGCTTTACCTAGAGAGGCCCAGGATACGTAGTTTGTATTGCTGAGTGGACAAGAACTATTTGGACCAAACAGAATCTCCTGAGCTAGAATTTAACTTTCTTTTTCTTTCTCTTCATTGATATTTTACGAAATGCAAACTTTTCTTGTTTTAACTTGCTTCTTTTTTCTTTTCCTTTATATTTGGTCTTATCATAATTTCCAAGGATAGGAGGAGAACAAATGCAAATGTTAATAATACACTTTCTATTCAGCTAGTTTAGTGCTTCCGTTTTTAGACTTAAGTTAAATTACAATCATACATTAAGGTATCTGGCATCATCATAATAGTTGAGATATGACTCTCAGTCATATATTTTTCTTAAAGTAATTTCAAGATACCCATTTTCTCTCAGAACAATAATACTAGCACCTGCCCTGAGGAGCAATGGTGAAGGCAAGAATTTGGTTTGCTTTGTTCTATTTATTTATTTATTTTGAGACAGGGTCACCCTCTGTGGCTCAGGCTGGTTCTGAGCTAATTACGTAGTCCAAGCTGGCCTCAAACTCATAGCAATTCTCCTGCTGTAGCCTCCAGAGTGCTGGGATGAAATTATAGATGTGTGTCATTACACACAGATAAATTTTTGTCCTCCGAGCTACACCCTTAACTTCTGTCATTTTAAAAAAAAGTGCAAATAATCCTGTCATGGATATATGTTTAAAAAAAGCTAGCCAAGTTTCTTCTTTCTTATTTTTGCGTAGTCAACATAAATCTAAAAAGTATATTATGAAGCAAATGAAAAAGTATCTTCGTTGGAATTTATTTTGTATTTATGACGTGATTGAATGTGGAATGGACTAAAGAACTCAATAAGAAATGCTTACCCTTGGAATCTTCAGAGCACTGTAGGGCCCTCAAATTATTTAACCTTCGAGTTGTTGAATTTAGATAAGCTCTTTATAAAGAACTGTTGTATTATAATTGCCTTAGATTTTGCCACAGGGTACTTTCTATATAATAGAATTATGTGTTATTCTAAAACTTACCTTAAAACTTACAACATGCTATCCTCTGTCAAAGTATCTTTTATTATTAAAAGAACTTTTTTTTCATGTTGCTGAGGTTTTGGAAAGAATATTAAAATGAGTAAAACTTCTATATTTACTCTTTAAATAAGTTTTATTGACTTTGGAGGAGCAAAGTTCTGGTTAGCGCTCTATTTTCATTTCTAACATTCAGCCAATTGGCCTTATGTTATCACCTCGACATGTCTGCAACAGGTCGGCAGCACACACATCCATTAATTCAGTAGATTCTTATTGAGCATTGTGTCGGGCATTGTGCTAATTATTGAACCCATGTCAGTTTGCTTTCACTGTAAGGCTTAGTCCTGGCTGGCAGCCTATGCTTTTCTGATGCCTGCCAGTACCAGCAAGATACCAGGTTCAAGGACAGAGGAAGATGGTCAGGAAGAGGGGTTAGCTTTAGTGGAGGAAGCAAGCCAAGAACTATGCAGTAGTGACGCTGAATTTATACCAGGAGAAACAGCTGACGGACAAAATCAACTTCAGTAAGCTCTTGGTTTTATGACTTCTCAGAGTAATGCTGGTAGAAGAAAACTTATCTAGCCATATGGGGCTCTCTGAAATTACAAGGAGCAGGAAAAAAATATAAAATTATCAGTAGTGGAATAACTTAGACTACAGTTTTGGAAAACATCTGAGTAATGGCAAATTCTAAAGGAACACTTGTCACAGTTATGGAAATGCATAGCCTTCCAAAATGTGTTTTCATCATTGATAAAGCATCAGCTAATTTTTCTGTCTCACTTTTATCAGAGTTTGAAATATGGATGAATCAGTTGTTTTCAGTAGATTCTAATGACATAGTTTGTGGCACAAGTGTATGTTTTATTTTCCTATAGGAAGGCGATCAACGCACTGAGGCCTGGCCATAGATGAACATAGACTCACATAATTGTTGGTAAAAGACAAAAGATAAACTATAATTAACTGCATAGTCAGGAAAAGAATCCTTGGGGATGGTTGGGGGTTGGCTACGGTGGCAGATATCTCCTAAATACATATTTTTTCTCTCTAATTGGGCTCATGAAATAAAGATGATCAGACAAGGGTTATGACACTGCCAAGCTCCAAGGAGCACCAGAGCTTCACATGGAAGCAAAACAAAACAACCTCAAATCAGAAAAGAAAATGAACCTCTGAACTGGCACAAAAAAAAAAAAAAAAACAAAAAACGTCTAGTAAACCTCAACGAGCTGTTGTGATAACAGCGAGCTGTTGTCGCTGTTCTCTTTGTTCTTTTGGATGCTCAGTGCAGCCTCTAAAGAAATTGGGGGTCATCTTTGACCGCACTCACACTTATTCCCACACTGCATTTCCTCCTCTGACCTTTGAATGCCACTGCTTATAAATCCACAGGCCTAACGCAGTATCAACTTAGACTCCTTCGGGTAGTATGCTCTCAGGAAGCACCTGTTGAATGAGGAAGTGGAGTTCCTTCCCAGTCGTAACACTGTGTAATAACGTAAATGCGCACCTGTGGCTGAAGCTGGGCCATGACATAGAGGGAACCTTCTATGAGCATCTGCTTGTCCTTTTTATTGCAACAACATTGTGTTCTGGAAAAAGAAAACATTCATTTAATGATGGGTCACAGGCATTTCTTCAAAAAATTGTCGCTATCACTTATTCTGAAATAGGACTGCTAAATATTTAGGGAAAGAGGCAAGAAAGAGTTATTAAAATTGTCTAATTGTCTTCCATTTTATCTACATTTCACAATGTGATAGAAGATAATTACAGCTGCATTATCATATTGCTCTGCCTCCTCTACCACTAACCTGTGTTCTTACTGATTCTCCCTGTGCAGAGGCACAGGGGCAGGGATAGGAAGCGGATATGGACATTCTGGAGCTTGAGGACTCAGACTCAAGATTCAATTCCTTACACTCAGTCCACTGTGCTAAGCTAGTGGAGGAAACACGGGCAGGCAGTTGCATTTCTGCAGGCAGAGGCTTCCTCACCTCATAAATGCTTCCATGGAGCCACGTAAAGGTATTACCTGTTGTCTGCAATTGGTCTGCTCATAAACTGGGACATATTTGAGTTCTTATATTCTGGGGCAGGGCAGGAAGATGGCTGATTTTTTAGAAAACATCTGCTTTTGTGTCTTTATGCTATTTTTTATACTAATAGATACCTCGTGGTAGTTTTATGGAAAGCTATACAACCCATGAATCAAAAATATGTTAGCATGTGAACAGAGGATAAAAATTAAACCTTCTTGTATTAGGCTATTCATTATGAGGGCAAGGGTTTATTTTATTTTTTCTCATCAAGATATCATCAACACTTAGGGTTATACTGTCTGAAATAAGCTCTCAAAGAGATGTTTATTCATTAAATATATTCAAGTGAATTGACGTGTAAGATCAGACTTGATTTATCAAGAGAATTATCTCAGTTTCTCCAGCTACAGAACCATGTCTGTGCAGCCTTCCAGCTATACCTTAAACATAGAGTTTGCCTGAACGTGTAGATCATGCGATTACAGTAGCGAGACAGGAATCCGTAGGATTAGGAGCACAGTTGTTCCTCAGGCGATATGTACCTGCCTTCAAATATTTAGCAGAAAAAATCTGAAGGAAAGCAAAGTATCCTCAGGAAGCAAATGCCTAAATCTTTTCTTTACAGCTTGAAATATGTATAGCTATAACAAGAGTTTTGAGAAGTACTGAAATTAGTAACAACGTTCCTGCTCTAAGATATAGTCCCCAAGAGACAGGAGCAGCCTGAAAACCAAAGGGCAATTAAGTTTCCATGTATCTTACTCAATGATGGAAGAATTGCTCAGGCTAGATCAGACCAGAGGTTATTTTCCAGCCACGCCTATTTACTTATATTAGTCAATTTCCCTAGTAAAGAGGGAAGTGGAAATTATCATCAGTATACACCTTGTGTATTGCAACTGTTACTCCTGTGGCTGTACTATCAGATGGAAATGTATAGCAATTTTGTTCTTTGTCAGCTTCCGGTCATTTGAAAGGATCTCTCTGAGGGCTTCTGTCTCAGGTGACTGGACTATGTCACATGTTGTGGCTGATTGTTTCTGAAAAGGTCAAGATCCTTTCAATACACTCTGGAAAGTGAAAAAAAAAATACAGAGAAAACATTTATGTGATCTCATTTCTGCACTTGGGAAAATGATGTGACTACGAACATTTTGGAGAGAAAACAAGATAAGGTGACTCTGGGACACATGTAGGTGAGCCTGCTAACTAGCTTTTCTTGAAAATTCTTTCTTAAGGTTTGTTTGGGTTTCTGGTAGTGCTGTTTTTTTATTACTGGAGATTTCTAATTTCAGATACTTAGGGCATGTTGCCCACCTTAGGAAGATTTTCTCCATTAACCTTGTTTCGGTTCCATAATTTTACTTTTTGGGGGTCCGAGGAAGCTTTGAGGTCAAAGGCTACTTATGTAAGAAAGTGATGTTTACAAGAGTACCTGGTGACTTTTGATTTTGAGTTATCGAGCCTAATAATATTAAAATAGTTCTTACTAGAAATTAAAAAGGCAAATTCTTCAACTCCCTAAAATCCAAATGATTTCTAAATTATGCATCATAGTTGCACATATAAGTATCATTTTATTAGGTAATTTTGAACAAGTAGAAAAAAGTCAGGTTTACTGCCCTAATTTTACAGTAATATTGACTTTCTCTACATATTATAGTCATTGCTAACTTCAAAATTAGTTTTCATTACTATATATCTTGCTTTGTGTAATTTTGAGTCTCTTGCATATATGTGAAATCAAATGTCTTCCTTTTAAATTCATTTCTTTAGAGTCATATATCGACTGTACGAGGCAACTTGCAAGATTTTGTGTATTTGAATCCTCTTAAATGGGCCTAGCTTCGGGCCAATCAAATAACACAAACGTTAATTGTGGGTGTTGAGTTTTGATTGTTTGTTTAAAAATGAATTAGACTCCTCTCAGTTTAAAGATAAATCTCTCTATTTCAAAAATTGGATTGGTTTGAATGTTTCCATCTTAGAACTTTTGACTTACTGAGTTATGTGTTCAGTCAAATGGATCTTGGGAAAAGATACCAAGAAATGCAGTATTTCCTGCTGTCTGTTGGCCCGCATCCTATAGAATATATATTACTACATAATCTTTATAATTATATTGAAAACCGTTCATACTGAGTTCACGCACACACACATACAATGTATATATCATATGGATATCCTTGTGTGTGTGTGTGTGTGTGTGTGTATGTGTGTGTGCATGCGTGCTTCTGTAGAAGATTGAAATTTTTCAGGCAGATTGTCATCTATGTCTTCTTCCAGCTGTTTTTTCTAAAATTCTCATTTATTCAAACAGAATTGAACTGAAGCTTGTATTGGTAAATTGTAAGACTGCCGCAAAACCTTACAGCGTTTGTCTTAGCAAGCAGCTTATCCCTGTAGCACTGTGCCTTCGTCAACATAACACCTTCCCAGTGCTAAAATGTCCAATCAAACTGCAATATATTAAACACTTGGCTATATTGCACATTACTGTTAAGACCTGCCAGTGCCAAGCACGGGATGGCTGCATTCAGATTGCAAAGAAGGTGAGAGGAAAAACAGCAATGAGCCTAGGCAGGTGGGGCCTGTGGGATTATGAAGGCCATGTCTTTGCAGAAGGCTCTCAGATTTTGATCTTCCACCTTGCTTATTATTTATAGCTTTTTATAGAGTACATGAGAACATGCTTGTGATTACATATGGTGCTGTTCATTTTGGATGTTTTCCTCCTCTGTATTCTGGGAAGTCATACGACTGTGCATCTTGTCGTTGCTCTGTCCTCTTTCTCCCATCTTCCTTTGGTTCAAGTTGCCCCGAGTCTGGCTGTTCTCTAAGACACAGTTGCCTCAAAGTGCCGTTCGTTTGCGTGGCTCTGCTACACGCACCACCGTGGTTAAGCTTTTCTAACTTGGTTCTTAATCTCTGCGCTTTCCCCTGTTCAAACATGTAGACCAAAACAGTCTAACAATGACATCTCTGAGCAATCTAAAGCCTGAATTGCGAAGTCAAGCTACTTAGATCCCCAAATCAGTCATATTTACAATTGTCTCTACTTATTGGATGCCTCTAGTATGCCACAAAACAACCTAATGTTTTAATATTTAAATCACCCCCTTTTATCTACTAAAGATGAAGCCCCAGTGGGACGGTCTCGGAAAGAAATTTTACAGCTCCAAGGAAGTTAAGAGTTTTTGTACTCACAGAGGGTTTAATTTACTCTGTCTACAGATGTTGAACTTCGGACTTTTCCCGTGTATTTCTCTAGTTTACTAAATCGGTACTTTATTTTCTTTTTCCTATAAACGTGATCTCTTTTTCAGAGATCCAAACTTGAGAGTTGACATTCCTTTTCTTTTTTCACCCCTGTTTATCTTGTCAATGGATTGCATTTTAAAGTAAAGACGTCTAGTACATGATTTGTTTTATTCCCCGTTCTCAAAGTTAAATCTCTCATCCAGGCCTGGACTGCTGTTCGTATATAAGTACAAATCTTCTAAACTTGCTTCTTGACAGGAAATTCAGATTTCTGTCATGAAGTAATTCTGCAACATTTTCTACTTTGTCACTTATTGTCAGAGTTCTTTTCAGTCACTTGTCACTTTAAGACTTTCATTTTGTTGAATACGGACAGCATTGTGTGAAGCAGATATGGTACCCCAACTCAAATGAAAGTAGAAGAAACTGATTTAAATAGCTCAGGATAGAATGAGTTACTCAGTAGAAATTGTGACATGTGCTGTCAGTAGTCTAGAAAGTTTTTATAATTAAAATTATTTTTATTGAACTTTAGCTGAAGTCCAAAGTTTGTAAACTTTGTCTGTCTGTGTCACTGTTTGCTTCACTGAAATCAATTTTCTTACTAAATCAACCAATCCATTAATTCTTCTCTAACTTGCAAAACATTCTACACACATTCTATGCTCTGTCTGGTTGTCCATCATTTTACATTTCTGGATATGGGTCTGTGTGGTTTATGCATTTGCTGTTCTACTCCATTCAGCAGCTCTTCAGGAAGAGATCACAATCACAATTCTTTTGCCGTAGTCCCAGTTTTTTGTTTCTCACCAGGCCCACAATGCCTTTCCAAGTGATTCGCAAGTAGTTACAGATAAAAGGGTATTTTTGTTGTTGAATTGGATAAAAAGGAAAATAGTATACACTTTCAATGCCAATTGGGAGTCATTATATTCCAAAAATGAGTTAAAGGCAAATGTGGAGAAATATTTGAATGGAAAGGCAAGAAGTAGGGCTCTGGTCTCATTAATATCCCTTTGGCTGAGGTCCATGAATTTTCCTCTCAGAGTATTAGTCTCCTCATCACAAGTAAAACGAAGCCTTGTAGTCTCTAAGTCTGTCATTCACAAATTTTCTTAATGCAGAGAGAATCACCAGCTACATAAGACATGGTCACTGTACACAGGGGCATGACCAACTTTTTATGCAAGTTCGCATGAAGATTCCTATGTATATGCAGTGAGGGGTTCAAATGAGTGCAAGAAGCATTTTAGAAGATAAATGTACTTAAGGCAGATCCCTGGTCTCATAAACCTTAAGTGCATCCCCATTAACGTAGCTTGATACAAACACATGATCATGAATCTGAATTACTTTTCAGAGGAGCCCTATGGGGCACCTACCCACACCATACATTTCTTTCAGTTTTATGCATTATTTTACTTAGGAAAATGTAAAAGGGTCTCAACGTTTTAATTTCTAAATTTTGCTATGTAGTTGCAAATTAAAATGAGAGAGAGAGACATGTAGACAGAGAAAGAGAGAGAGAGAGAGAGAGAGAGAGAGAGAGAGAGAGAGAGAGAGAGAATTGAGGGGGTTTATAATCGACAGCAGAGATTTCTGAATTTGTTACATCTCCGTGGTTTAACGTTACCTAACTTTTCTTTGGTCCTTTCTAGTCATCACTACTTTCTGTGTGTCGTTCACATCACTGTTTCAGAAATACATGAACCATTGGCTGAGAGGCTTTGATTTGACACTGGGACAGTTAATGTGCCATGTAATCTCTTCCTGGAGATGGATTTTCATTCCACCTTGCATTATTGAGTTTCTTACCCTCTTCTACCACATTATTTTTTTCTGATACGCTCAGTTAATGTAGTATCATAAATTGCTCCAGTACAATGTGTAAGGAAGAGAGAGGGAAATAATGTGTGCTACGCCGTCCTCTCATGACCAATTGTATAGCATTGGTGAAAGAACCAGTTAAGTTCCCGTGTGAACTTCCATTTTTTTCTCTCATTTGAGTTTCTTTTCCTTTCTAATGTCACTCAATCTGTGAAACCTGGAGACAGATGAAGCTTTGGAGTCTTCTGGAAATTGTGCACTGGAAAATCCATTATTTTCTTTAAAAAGTTCATGATTGAGGCTTAATTCAAAGGTAAAAACAAGAGGAGTACAATAGTTCTCTTCCTCTGATTAAAAACCATACAGAAAATGTAACACACACATACCCACACATATGTTTGTGCATATATATCCCTTTGTCCTAGTACCTGATCACATGGAACAGCTGTTAGTCATTGTAGCACAGTTTAAGAGAACATGTGGAACATGTGAAGCGCTTTAGAAAAGAAGGCATATTTTAGGAATTCATAATGAGTGGATTAAATTGAAAAATGTGTGTGTGTGTGTGTGTGTGTGTGTGTGTGTGTGTGTGTGTGCAGTCTCATTTGCCTATTTGTTCCTGTGATAGAATACCTGACATTCACCATTTGAGGGAGAAAAGACTAATTTAGCTCACGATCCAAACCATAGCACATATTCCTGTTACATGGAAGAGAAGAATTTTGGTAGTAGATGAATTATGTTAAGATCCAGTTTCATCACTGGGTCTTAAACTGAGGAAGTCCTACTAGATTCTAAATGGATCCCATGTAACTATAAGAAAGTCTAAATGTGAAAAAGGAAGGCAGTGGGCAGTGCTGATGGTGCAGTCCTACGAATGAAAACTGTCTATTGCTGCCTTTGTGTAGGAAGTGGACATGAACCAAGGAATGCCTGTAATTCCCCCTGGAGCCATGACACCTTGATTTTAGCCCCATGAGACCCATTTTTATCTTTTGACCTCCAGATTTCCAAGGTAGAATGTTTGGGCTGTTTTAAGCGTCTGAAGATGGGGTAATTATTTTCTCATTGTCTTTGTTGTGGTACTGAGAATTTAATCCAGGGTTTTTATGCCTAGCTACATTTCTAGGCTCTTTATTTTTATTTTATTTATTTATTTATTGAGACGGAGCTTTACTAAGTTGCTAAATTACCCAGGTGAGCTTGAACTTGTGATCTTCCAGCCTCAATCTCCCAGAGCACTAGGATTATAGGTGTGCATCACTGTGCCCAGTTTGAATGCTTAGGAGTTTTAAAAAATAACAATGGGAAACTTTTGCAGTAGCTTAATACTGTGTATTGCTATTTATTACTGATTTCTGTGTAATTTTCTACCATTCTTTGGCATGTGATTTAAGACCAATTATAGTAGCAAAAATACTTTCTTATTAAACACACCTTTTCAAGGGACGCAAATGCACATCTGAACAACGAACTACTGTGCTGAAGCACTTTGTTTCACATTTTATAACTTGTGTATAGTAAGTGAAGCTACAGAGTTAAGAAGGAACCCAAGGCAAAGCCAGGTGTGGTGGCTCATGATTGCAATCCCTGCGCCAGGGAAGCTGAGGCAGGAGTATTGCCGTTAGCTTGGGGCCATCCTGGGCTCCATAGTGAGTTCAGGACCATCCTGGACTGCAGAGTGAGACCCTGTCTCAAAGAAACCAAAAAGAGAATTCAATGTATGCATGTTTATATTATATACATGTGTGAAGAGTATGCATGTTTATATTATATACATGTGTGAAGAGTAATTATAGGTGAATTTCATATAAGAATGAAATAAAATAGATTATGAAGGATATAATATAATTTTAGCATTTGTAAATTGCTAGTACAATATGAATTATGTTTGCTTGCTCATTTCTAAACTGTATTTTTAAAAGGAACTCACCATCAAAGAATGAATTTAATACCAAAATTTTCTTTGAATCTGGTTAATATAGAAATATTATTATCCTTTTCAAACAGTGTTTAGAATTTTATTTAGTATAGTAAAAATTGTCATAGTGACTAAAATATACATTTTTTAAAAACATCATGTAGATACATAATATCATGTGTGCACCTGGATTTTTTTTTTTTTTAGTCTTAGGAAAAACTGAACTTTTTTTGGGTTGAAATATTTCAAACTTATATTTTAAGTTCTTTTGCCATATGCCATCTTTTTATATCGCTGGTGTCATGTAACTGCCCTTTCTGAGCAAAATATTAAATGGAATCTTAGAGGAATAATTATGCTAATGTTTTTTGAGGGACCTGCTATGTTGGAGCCACGACTCCCTGCCCTCCTGTCTCTAACTGAACCCAGTTCTACCAAGATTATTTCAGAACTATTTCTTCATTCTTCCAACAGAAAGTCTTGCTTTCATGGGACTTTGTGAGTTTCGAAGCTCAGATTTAAGCTCAAGTTTGGTTTTGAACCCTGAAGTTACCAAAATCCAAGTTGTTGAGACCAAATTCCAGTGCTACATGTAAGTAAGCTCTCCAGCTTTATTGAGCTGGGCTATAATAAAGCCACATTGAATTAAAACGCACCTTCCCCCATGTGGGTTGCTATTCAGTTGCTCATTGGCATCCCAATTACTAGTCAGTGGTAGACATAAAACATATGGACCGCAACTCCAGCATCTGCCGCACTGGCTGGAGCTCTTGGAGTCACTAGATGCTGAGTGTTTGCAACGTTTGGATATGGTTTTCTGCATCTCTTCTGTTCCTCATCCCAGCACAGTGCTTGCACGAACAGGTGCGCAGGGAGCAGTTTTTGGGAGGACCGAACCAACGCAGGAGTGCAAGAGCAGAGCTGACTTCGTTCTCTCACCATGAGGTTCTCAGAACCTCATGACAGAACCGGCAAAGAGAACTTTAAAAGAAAGTTGTACATAGGTGATATTAATCCATAGACAGCAATTGAGCTAGGCTTGGTGATACAGATCTGTCACCCCAGCATTCTGGAAGCCTGAGGCAGGAGGAAGGCAAATTTGAGCTCAGTCTGGGCAAATTAGCAACTTCGTGAGACCCTGCCTCAAAATTAAAAAAAAAAAAAAAAAAAGGCTGGAAAGTAGCTCATTATGAAGACTGTGGGTTCAGTCTCCAACATCTCACACACACACTCTCTCTCTCTCTCTCTCTCTCTCTCTCTCTCTCTCTCTCTCTCTCTCATGTTTTAGAGAGTATACTTCTGAGCCTCATGGCTCTTTAGCCTTAATTCTTTTTTTTCTTGGTCTATTTTCTTGTGATATTTTTTCAATTTGGAACCGGCGATTGAACCCAGGGCCTTGCGCGTGCCAGGCAGGTGCTGCACCGCTGAGCTACATCCCCGGCTACCCTTAATTCTTAACCTTTTATTTTTTTTTTAAAGTTTTCACCTGAGTTCAGATCCATGTATTTCAGGTAAAAGTAAGAAGGGAGGAAAAGAGTGACGACGAAGAGAAAGCAGGCTCTGAAGAGCAGACGGTGTCGGCCCTGGTGGAAGTGACCACAGGCGCAAGCTGCCCAGCTGACGGTTCAGGGTTCTTGGTGGTGCCCTGGCACAATTCCTCGAGCACTAGTGTAGGTGATACTGTTCGTAGCATGGCAGGGGAAGCAGTGACAGAAATTAGAGCTACTCAGTCTGGCTTTCCATTCTGGGTTTCATCTGTCTTTGAAATAGATATGCAGTGTTTTCTGTTTCTTCCCCTGAATGGAGGAGATATCCTAAACAAACAAACAAAAACAAAAACCTGCCAAATATTTCAAATATAGGGATTCTTCATTTTTCAACACAATATAATCTTACTGTGATAAACTGGCTTTATAGCTCATGAATTCTAGGCACGGTTTTTGTGACTCCTTTTGAAATCAGAAGTTTATTTCTCTATTGACAAGCAGACTTGGGAACATCAAATGAAACCAATTTCTAAAAGCTTACAAAGAAGAGAAAAGGATAATTTTGTTATTTGGAACACAAGAATCCAGAAAATTGGTAATTACAAGAAAATTCTAGGATTTATATAATCGACATTTTGAAACAAAATGACATAATAGCTCTGCTATTTGTGGCTTTTGGTGTTATGATCCATGAGAATAATTGGCCTGTCTTCAAACCTTTGAGTCACTGACACTGAAGGACACTTTGACTTTATTTTTGGTGTCAGAAATTGTCTCTACCTGAGAGACAGTCTTGGCAACAGTCTACAGCCTGCAGAGTTTACTTCTTTGTATGATAAAGGCACCGTGGCATCAGAGTCCCTAGTAGTTATGACTCTTCAGAATCGTCTACTTTGGCATTGCTCTCAAATCTTCTTCCGTAAGTGCAAATGCACAGTTAGGGTGATCAGGTATATCGCTTCTCATCCTTCCAGTTTGCTCCTGAGGAGTGCTGAGATCACGTGAACATGCCCAGCCTCTCTTATGCCATGTTTTAGCATGGGCTATGGTGTTCTCACAGTGTGTCCCACAAGCTGTGGACACCGGGACGAGCCATAGCCTGTGAGTGGGAGCAGAGACTGAGTGGTTAAATCCCACACAGCAGCGGGCCTAAGGAATGTGAGTGATAAGAAAGAGACTTCCAGAGGTTGGTGTGTTGTGTATTGAGAATCTGGCCCACAACGACACATGGAACTCCTGTAATCTTGTCCTTCGGTGCTGCTGCTAGTTACCATGAGTCTCATTTGAAGTATTCAACCTCTTGTGAATTATATGGAGGTCTGTATTGGGCCTGTAAGGCCACTTGCACAAAAAGCCACTAACACAGGTAGCAATGTAGTTGAGTGAGAGCCAGGTATTTATGCCAATTGGCTAGCTTACAATTTTCTGAATTATTAATTAATTTTAGCTGATCTAGAGAAGCACCAAAATTATGTCATTTAGCAGAGTGCCTTATGATGTTTCAAAACAGGTGAACATGGTGTATTCAGGTCCAACGTATCTGTTTCCTCTAACATTTGTCACTTCTTTTTGGTGCACGTATTCAAGATCCTTCCTTCTGGCTTTTGAGATATAGAGTACCAATTACAATCTGCAGTTGCCCTGTTGTACAGTTGGACACTAGAACTTTCCACCCCTGATGGCAGCTTAATGCCCATTGGTCAATCTTTCCTCATTCTCCCTCCCTTTACTACTCTCCTATTTTGTAGTTTTCCATAGATTTATTCAAGATGCTTCCATTTAAAAATTCTCCGAGGTGTATTAATGGCAGGATAGAATAAAAAATAACTTGCCTCTGTCAGGTCAAATTTCATCACATTCACCACTCACTCAGCTTCAGCGTCTCTTGAAATTTGACACATGAGTAAACCAGGAAATGGTGACTGATCTGTCACAGTGGACTTGAGTGGAGAGCTCAGTCCTGAAGTTCTAAGCTTTTCGCTGTACTTCCTTGACAGTAACATGAGTTTACTCAATATATGGAGACTATGAGAGAGTCACTGTTGGCAATGTTGTTCTCCTTACTTTTCGTACTCTACTTATGGGTATCCACTTGCGGGGGAAGAGATTTTTGTCAGTATATTGATGTGTATGTGAATTCTAGAGATATCTCCGTAAGGCTTTTTCATCTGTTTCCTTTGGCCAGGGCTGTTTAAGAGCAAAGTTTGAAGAGAATGATCCTAATAAGCCCAACACCTCACATTAAATCTTCAAGTAGACTCAAATATGAACCAGGAAGATTAACCCTATGGGTTTATGTCTGGACTGGTTTTTATATATACTTTTTTTTGAGACATATGCTCACTCTGTAGTCCAGGTTGGTTCTGAGTTCACTGTGTGTCCCAGACTGGCCTTAAACTCACAGCAATCCATCTGCCTCGGCCACTCTAGTGCTGGGATTACAGGAGTGCACCACCGCGCCCAGCTAACTGTCATTTGTTGCTGAGATTTCAAACCCAGAGCCTTGTGCAAACTAGCGAAAGCATCTAACCACGAAACTACACCCCCAGCCCACTGTAACTGGTTTTTAATATTGGTCAAAATATTTCACCTATATGTGTCACTCTGACAGGGGAGCTGTGATGAGATATGCACAAAGTACAGCAACAGCATTAAGATTTGATCTTAAAGAACTCTGAGGCCAATTACCCACCAAGAACTGATGTTCAGCAACCTGCGTTGTGATGATTCTGAGACACCTATAGTAAGAATTCTTCCTCTCCCAAAGCTAACCAAAAACAGAGTTGCCAGCAGCTTCTCAAAGTAACTCCTAAAGTTAGCATTTATCTACTTTTCCCCACAAGAGTTATTATTTTTCGTAGTATGTATTTGTGATGTATGAGAGTTACATTGAAGTTGAAGAATCGGTGCACGCGCCTATCACACTGAGTTCACATTCACTTCCCCTCCCTTCTCCTCCTCATCATCTCCTCTCTCTTTCCATAAATCCATCTCCCTGCTTCCTACTATTTCTCTTCTCTGGCTTTTGCCTATTTGTACTTTGGCTTTCTCATGCTAGAGAAATCATGTAATATTTAATCTTCTTGGTCTTATTCGCCTCACAAAGTGTAATGCTTTCAAGGTGTACCCATTTTGCTACAAATACAAACATACACATACATAATTTTCTTTATTCAGATCTATCAATAGACATTTTAGAATCTTTCATGATTGACCTATTGTGAAATATGGTGCTATAAACATGTCTCTCTGTCATATCATGCTTTCAAATCTTTTGGGAAGATGCACAGGAGAGGCATACCTGGGTTAAATGGAATATTATTTTCAGATTTTTGAGGCATCTCTATACTGACTTTCAGATTAAAAAATCCCACCAGCAACATAGAATTTTCCATTTTTTTTTCCTGCATCCTCACTCGCATCTATTATTTTTGAGTTCTTGATAACAGTCACTCTCATTGGAGTAAGATGAAATCTCAATGTTTCAATTTGAATTTCTCTAGTGATTAAAGATGCTGAACACTTTTAAATAGTTGTATTGGCCTTTTTAAAGCTTAGACTGATTTTATCATTAAACAAGAGAAAAATACTAGACAAGGCTCATCTTTTTTCTATATTGAAATCATTCGATTCTGTCTGTCTCTCTCTCTCTCTCTCTCTCTCTCTCTCTCTCTCTCTC
>PVKB01000838.1:0-319848 GCA_004027205.1 Ctenodactylus gundi
TACATCCTTAGCCCTTTGTACTTTTATTTTGAAATAGGGTCTCTCTAAATTGCTAAATTGCCCAGGCTAGCTTTGACCTTGAGGTCCTCCTAAGCAGCTGCAGCTGGCACCATCACACCTGGCAACATTCTACTTTTGGTGGTTAAAAAAATATTTTTAAATTGTATTATTATGATATTTTATTATATCACAATTTAATTTATATGTTAATATATAGTATATAATATGTAATTTAATTTATATATTTCTAAATTTCATATAAACATTTGTATGTTATATTTTAGAATATATATATGTTATATATAATATATATATTATATATATATATATATATATATATATATATAATCATAATCCAACATCCACCTGATGCATACTTGGTGTTGTAGACAGTGGAAAATAGCAACCTTGTCTGGAGGCCTACTGGGAAAGAAACTTTATTAATGTGTATCAAGAATCATCGAGCCAGGCCTGTCACCCCTACACTGAGAGAGACTGAGACATGAGGACTGCAGGTGCAAGTCCAGCCTGGGCAGTGTAGTGACGTAGCAAGGCCGTATCTCAACATCAAAAATAAAATTAGGTTGGAGATTTAACTCTGGGTGAAGCTTGAGCACGAATCCCAGTATCATAAAAAAGAAAAAAAAAATCACCAGAATGCTTGATTTCCTTTACGTGCATATGGAATGCACATTTCTTGTAGGAATAAAACATCCTGTGTCCAGATAAGGTCTTTAAAGATTGGAAATTGCAGAAATGTTCAAAGTTAAGGGAGAGGTTAAAAAAATCCCAGTCCACGTGGGGGGATGGGATGTTCTTCAGGCTGTGGAAGACATTTAAGACTATGCAGTGAAAAAATCTTTAGATACAATCTTTAGATACAAAAAATCTTTAGATGTATTAATTAAATGTATAGCATAATTGTAATGGTTAAAAATACTTAAGATAGGTATGAAAACTTTTTGGGAATTTTAACATTTTCTGTACTTTTCTTGAAATTATATCTACATGAACCTTATGTAGGCAACTCAGAGTCTACATTCCTCTATGTTAATTACCATATAAGTTTATGTATTATTTCTTATCTTACTAAGCCTGATAGAAAGACATTAGATTGCTTAATTATGTATTGTTCTGACAAATTTAGTCATCAATTCCTATGTTTAAATTAAAATCAAGCCCCTGTTTATACACCCATCTATACAGGAAGCAGAAACTACAACAAGGATGCTTGGTGGAGCACTTGTCTCATGCCTGGTCCAAGCTACAGCATCACAACTGAAACCAGATTGAGTGCTCTGGTCCACATAGGAATGGTTTGGCCGATGGGGCTGGGGCACCCAGACTTCATTGGCTTTAATCCCAAACAACCATTTTTGAATAATGGTCGGTCTCATCAGTAAGATCAGGGTACCCAAAGACTGACTGTGAGTAGCACCTAGTGGTAGCAGTGGCACACTTTTCAGATAACGATGGCAGTCTTTCAATTTCTGAGCTATTGCACTATTATCTCACCAGGTGACTAGACAAAGAAGGAAGGACGGAGGAGGGATAAAGGTTGTGCCACAGTGACAGACTTGACCCTGATCCAATACCATAGGTCTTATCAGGAAGACTGTGCATCCTGCCAGTAAGTAAAAGGGAGGGGGAGGGATTTGCAATCTAGGGATTTAAAGTCTCTTTCCACCATATTTCTTCACTCACATGTGGGAAGGCCACCCTTTCTGTGAAAAAGATTATTAAAGCCTCATATTTCTCTATCCTCCATGCCTCCCATGTCCATCCTTTGCTTGGACAGGTGAATTCCTGTGAGCCATTTCTAACATGCTGATGGTGGCTTTCAGTACCCTAAACAGCACACGGAACACAGATAGGTGTTGTCAAAAGCATCGTTTTGTGCCACCCTCCTGCTCAATCGGCCAAGAGTCCAAAATCCCAATTATCTTTCCTGGTTTTTGAGATCTCCATGAAGCGGCCTAATGTTACTCATTGACTAGGCTCAGGCAGGCCAGTCGTCCCACATCATGCTTGTCACTTTTTTCAGGAGAGCTGGATCACCATCTTCCCCTCCTTGGAAGAACGGCCTCCTGCACTCCCGGCACCTGCTGGCTCGCCATCATTTCCTGACATCCTGGCTAGTGCCGTCCAGAGGACTTTACCATCTCAGTCTTGTTGTGCGCTCCCAGCCACACCCCTAATGTGTTATTTCACCCTCCTCTACTTCCCTTTTTCCTGGGCACACTTTCTACTCTCACCGCTGGCCCGCCCCAAAGGCCAATAAATCTCACTGCAGCTATTCCCTAACTTGAGACTTGTGAGAGCAAGAACTGCCCGGTCTCTCCTCTGCTCTGGCACAACTGTACCAGGGCTGCTGTTCGGGTGCCCATATCTGCCTTTCTGATTCTTACAAGCAGCTAAACAATTGCTTGTATTGTATTGTGGTATGTCTGTTAGTCATCTACTAGTTAACGTCCTTGAATCCCCCGATGAACCCAGAAACATTGGAAGGGCACCAGGAGGGTGCTACCATCAGGGTCTTTGGACACATTTTTTTCCCTAGAAGTGACATTTAAAATTTTTTTTTCCCATTTTATTGATATGTATATGTGAAAAATTTAAGGTTTACAATGGAGCTGAGCCTTCTGTGCACATATGTATCTTGTCAAGGTGACCAGGCCTTTCCCACTCTCCTTTTGTTGCTCCCCCTACTCTCCCCTTCTTCCCTCCTCCCCTACCCAGCCCCCCTGTTTCACTTTGCTTTTCGTTTTAAGTTCCATAGGAGTTGTGATCTGGGACTCTCATATCAGAGAGACCATTCGATGTTTCACCTTCTGCTTCTGACTCACTTCACTAAGCATGATGATCTCAAGTTTCTTCCATTTGCCTGCAAAAGCCTCCATGCTGTTGGACTTCATTGATGCATAGTATTCCACTGTGTATAAATACCACAATTTGTGTATCCACTGGTCTGTTGATCGGTATTTCTGTGACTTCCATATTTTAGCTATTGTTAGTTCTGCTGCTATGAACATGGGTATACAAATATTTCTGTTGTGTGTTGTTTTGACCTCTTTTGGATATATTCCCAGGAGGGGTGTCCCTGGATCAAAGGGGATATTTATTTCCATTCTTTTGAGAGCTCTCCATACTGCTTTCCAAAGGGGTTGTACAAATTTACATTCCCACCAAGAGTGCAGGAGGGTTCCTTTCTCCCTGCAGCCACGCCAGCACTGATTACTACTTGACTTGTTGGTATAGGCCATTCTCACTGGGGTGAGATGGTATCTTAGTATTGTCTTGATTTGCATTTCTCTTATGACTAGAGACGTTGAACATCTTTTCATGTATCTATTTGCCTTCTGCATTTCGTCATGAGTCAGCTGTCTCTTTATTTCATTTGCCCACTTTTCAAGAGGATCCTTTATTTTGGTAGGCGTACTTTTCTTCAGCTCCTTGTATATTATAGTTTTAAGCTTCTTATCTGAGATGTTGGTGGTAAATATTTTTTCTCAGTCTGTTGGTTCTCTTTTTACAATGTTAATAGTTTCCTTTGCTGTGCAGAAGCTTTTTAATTTGACAAGATCCCATTTGTTGATAATGGGGATAATTTCTTTTGCTCTTGGTGTCTTGTCAAGAAAGTCTTTGCCTATGCCTATGTCTTTTAGAAATTTGCCTAATTTGTCTTCTAGTGTCTTCTTTAGTGTTTCATTTTTAATGTCTAGGTCTTTGATCCACTTTGATTTGATTTTGGAGCATGGTGATAGGTGTGTGGCTAGATTCATTCTTCTGCATGTGGATGTCCAGTTCTCCCAGCACCATTTGTTGAATAGGCTGTCCTTTTTCCATTGTATGCATTTAGCCCCTTTGTCAAAGATTAAGTAATTGAGAATATTTGGGTTTGTCTCTGCATCTTCAATTCTGTTCCACTGGTCTGTCTGTCTATTTATGTGCCAGTACCAAATTGTTTTTACAACTATGGCTTTATAGTATAGCCTGATGTCTGGAACTGTAATGCCTCCTGCTTTGGTCTTGTTGCTCAGAATTGCTTTGGCTATTCTTGGTCTCTTTTGGTTCCATATGAATTTATGGATTGTTGTTTCAAGTTCCTTGAAGAAACTCGTAGGTATTTTGATAGGAATTGCATTGAATCTGTATATCAGTTTTGGTAATATAGTCATTTTGGCTATATTTATTTTGCCTATCCAAGAGCAGGGGATGTCTTTCCATTTTCTAGTGTCTCCTATAACTTCTTTCTTCAATGCAATGTAGTTTTCTTTATATAGGTCTTTCACATCCTTGGTGAGGTATACACCTAGGTATTTAATTTTTTTGCTGAGCTATTGAGAATGGAATTGTTTTTCTGAGTTCTTGCTCAATAAGTTCATTACTAGTATAGAGAAAAGCTATTGATTTTTTAGTGTTAATTTTGTAGCCTGTGACTTGGCTAAATTTTATTATTATTTCTAGGAGTTTCATAGTGGAGTTTTTAGGGTCTTCCATGTAGATAATCATATCGTCTGCAAATAAGGACAGTTTGACCTCCTCCTTTCCGATGCAGATTCCCTTCATTTCATTTTCTTGTCTGATTGCTATGGCCAGTGTTTCAAGAAATATGTTGAATAAAAATGGTGAGAGTGGGCATCTTTGTCTTGTTCCTGATTTGAGAGGGAACAATTTCAACTTTTCTCCATTTACTATGATATTTGCAGTAGGTTTAGCATATATGGCTTCTATGAGTTTTAGGTAGGGCCCTTCTATACCTATTTTTCTCAGTGGTTTTATCATGTAGGGGTGCTGGATTTTGTCAAAGGCTTTTTCTGCATAAATAGAGATGATCTTGTGGTTTTTGTTTTCACTTTTGTTGATATGGTGTATTACATTCATTGATTTACATATGTTGAACCAGCCTTGCATCTCAGGGATGAAGCCCACTTGGTCATGGTGTATGACTTTTCTGATTGGATTCTGTTTGCCAGAATGATTGGATTCTGTTTGCCAGAATCTTATTGAGGATTTTTGCATCTATATTCAGTAAGGATATTGGTCTGTAATTTTCCTACCTGGTTAAGTGTTTGTCTGGTTTTGGGACTAGTGTGATGCTAGCCTCCATTTGATAGCGTTCCTTCACTTTCTACTTTCTAGTTTGAGGAGCTTTTTTTTTTTTTTGAGACAGGGTCTTGCTCTGTGGTCCAGGCTGGTCCTGAATTCACTTCAGAGCCCAGGCTGGCCGTGGACTCACAGCAATCCTCCTGTCTCAGCCTCCCAAGTGCTGGAATTACAGGCGTGCTCCACTACACCCAGCTTATGTGGGGCTGGGGAATCGAACTCGGGTACTTAGCGCTTGGTTTAGCACTTGCTCAAGCACTTTAACCGCTGAGCCATTCCTCCAGCCCCTGTAGATAGAGCTTTTATTACTGCTTTGATTTCTGTGTGCATGATGGGGTTGTTCAAGATATTTATATCTTCCTCTGGGTTTGGTATTTTATATGTATCTAGAAAGTCGTCCATTTCTTCCCAGTTCTCAAATTTGTTAGAATATAGGTGTTCAAAGTAAGTTCTTATAATATTCTGGATTTCTGCAGAGTCTGTTGTAACTTCATCCTTTTTGTTTCTAAGTGTGCTAATCTGTGCCTTTTCTTTCCTTTTCTTGATGAGGTTGGCAAGAGGTTTGTCGATTTTATTAATTCTTTCGAAGAACCAGCTCTTTGACTCATTGATTGATTTTTTTTTTTTTTTTTGAGATAGGGTCCAGGCTGGTCCTGAATTCACTTCAGAGCTGAGGCTGGCCTTGGACTCACTGCAATCCTCCAGTCTCAGCCACCCGAGTGCTGGGATTACAGGCGTGCGCCACCACACCCAGTTTATGTGGTGCTGGGGAATCAATCATTGATCTTTTTTATTATCTTTTTAATTTCAATCTCATTTATTTCAGATCTGATCTTTATCATTTCTTCTCTTATACTGCCTTTTGGGTAAAGTTGTTCTTGTTTCTGTAGGTCCTTGAGGTACATCATTAGCGAATTTATTTGTGACTGTTCTGTTCTTTTGATGTGTGTATTTACGGATATGAATTTTCCTCTAAGGACTGCTTTCATTGTGTCCCACAGATTTTGATATGATGTACTTCCATCGTCATTTAACTCTATGAAGTTTTTGATTTCTTCTCTGATTTCTTCCGTGATCCATTGTTTGGTCAGTAGTAAGATGTTAAGTTTCCATGTGTTTGTGTATTTTCTTCTGTTTCTGCTGCTGGTAAGTTCCAGTCTTATTCCACTATGGTCTGAGAGTATGCAGGGAATTATTTCTATCCCTTTGTACTTGTTTAAGCATGACTTATGTCCTAGGACGTGGTCTGTTTTAGAAAATGTTTCATGTTCTGCTGAGAAGAACGTGTAGTCAGTTGATGTTGGACGGAAAACTCTGTAAATGTCTGCTATGTCCAAGTTTTCTATAGTATCTTTCAGCAGTTGTATATCTTTGTGGATTTTTTGTTTGGTTATCTATCTATTTGTGCTAGTGGTGTAGTAAAGTCCCCTACTATAATTGTGTTGGGGCCTATGTGTCTTTTCAAATCTAGTAATTTTTGGTTTACATAATTGGGTGCTCCAGAGTTGGGTGCATATATATTGATAATTGTGATTTCTTTCTGTTCTAATGCTCCTTTAACCAGTATGTAGTGTCCATTATTGTCTCTCTTCACCTGTTTTCTTTTGAAATCGGATGAGTCTAAAATTACTATAGCTACCCCTGCTTGTTTTCTGGGACCTGTTGTATGAATCACTGAATTCCAGCCTTTTATTTTTAGTCTGTGAGTTTCCTTGTGGGTGAAGTGTGTCTCTTGTAGGCAGCAAATTGTGAATTTCTGTTTTTTGATCCAGTCACGTAGTCTATGTCTTTTGATAGGTGAGTTGAGGCTGTTCACATTTAGGGTAATTATTGAGGTATGTTTGGTGTGTCCTGCCATCATTGTAGTTTTTCCCTGTTGTTTACTGGCTTTAGTTTTTTCTCAGCTCATTCTCCTGTGGCTTTTGTCTCTTTTTCTTTTTCTCTGGGGTCTCTTGTGTCGTTGGCTTCTCTTTCGCTCTCCAAGTTTCCTTTGAGAATTCTCTGCAGTGATGGCTTAGTGGCTGCAAGTTTCTTTAAGCTTTCTATATCATGGAGGATTTTAATTTCTCCCTCTAGTTTGAAAGATAGTTTTGCTGGATATAGTAGTGTTGGTTGGAATTTGTGTTCTTTTAGTGTTTGAATGATATTGCTCCATGATCTCATGGCTTTTAGAGTCTGGGTTGAGACGTCTGCAGTTATCTGATGGGCTTACCATTGTAGGTCACCTTCTGCTTTTCTCTTACTGCTGTTAGTATTCTCTCTTTGTGTTGGGTTTCTAGTACTTTAATTATGATGCGTCGGGATGAGGTTCTCTTCTGATCAATATTGTTTGGTGATCTATATGCCTGCAGTAGTTCGATATTCATTTCTCTTCTCTTAGATTTGGGAAATTTTCTTCCATAATTTCCTTGAATATGACTTTTAATCCTTGTGTTTTGTCCTCAGTCTTCTCTTGAATTCCCATGATTCTCAGGTTGTTTCTTTTTGAATCATCTATCAGCCGTTGTAATGATTCACTTTCTTCTTTTTTTCCTTTGTGATCTTTATGGTCTTTCTTTTTCTGCTCCATCATTTTGTCTTCTAGGTCTGACAATCTATTTTGAAATTGTTCAATATTGTTGCTTATTGTGACCTGTGTGTTTTTCACTTTCTGTATATCTGCATTTTTAAAAAATTCTCTGTTGTGGTCTTCTCTTATTACTTTTATTGCCTTCATTATCTTCTGGTTCACTTCTTCTTTGATCTCCTCTACTTGCTTCTCCAAGCTTGCTTTTAGCTTAGCTAGGTCTTGGCGTCATTCTTGAGCTTTGATTTTCATTTCGTGCATCATTTCTTGCTGTAATTCCTGCTTTAATTCGATGTATTTCTGGGCCCAGAAGTTACCAACATTTGTGCCATTTTCATCTTTAGTTTCTGCATTTTCAGAATTCCTGGTATACTCCTCTGGTATTTTGAGACTTTCTGAAGGAGATTTATTTCCACATTTCCTCATGGTTCCGTTGTCTTTGGTTGTCTCTGGTTGTCTGTCCCTGGATTCCCCTGTGTGTTTCTCCCCAGTATGATTCTGTCCAGCACTGAGAGAACACAGTCACCACTAGGGGTGGTGTGGATATCCTGGCCTAGTTCTCACCGAGCCTGGCCTCAGCTGCGAAGCCCGAGGCAAGGAGCTTGGAAAATGTCTGCAAAGTCGACCAGTCGCCTCCAGAGAGGCCTGGCCTGGTTCTCACTGAGCCCGGGCTCAGCTGCGTGAACCTGAGGCGAGGGGTGTGGAAAATGTCCCTGAAGCCAATCAGCCGCCTTAGGAGCAGCCCAGGCTGGTTCTCACTGAGCCCGGTCTCAGCTGTAGATCCCCGAGGTGAGGAGCGCAGAGTATGTCTGAAAATCCGACCAGCCGCCTTATGAGCGGCCCAGCCTGCTGGTAGCCAGCCCAAGGTGCGGGGTGGGGGAGGTTGCCCCAGAGGTCTACCTGCAGCCTCCGAAGTGGCCCAGCCTGGCTCTCGCTGAGCCTGGCCCTAGCCGTAGGTCCCTGAAGTGAGGGGCAAGGAAGATGTCCCTGAGGCCAACCAGTCACCTCCAAAGCATCCCTGCCTCTTTTTAAATCTTAAAGTCCCTGCAAAGTCTCTGGTTTGGCTGGAATCCTCTGGCTATTTCACATTGCAACAATTTGTTGAAAATAAAAACAAACATAAACAGACAAAAAATCCCAAAACAACCCACTGGGTCCAGTGGCATGGGCCTATAACCCCAGTACTCTAGGAGGCTGAAGCAGGAGGATTACAAATTTGAGCCCATCCTGGGAAACTTGGCAACTCAGTGACAGCCTATCTTAAAACTAATAGAGCTAGCTCAGTGCAAGGATTCTGGGCTACCCCCAGAGCCTCAAAAACAAAACCAGAAACAAAGCAGTAACAATAAAAACCATCTGTGATTAATTTTCTAAATAGAAACAAAGGAATCTGGACCAATAGCTGTCATGCATTCACTAGTATTTTGTGACTGTGGTGGAGAATTTGCTTCCGATAAGGCAGCGAGGTTTACTTTTTTAGGCAGGGTGCTGTCAGCACTGCAGGGGCCGAGAAGAGGGTTCTGGAGCCCGAAGTGGGCCCCTGTTGGTACTCTTGCTTTAGAAATGGCAGTCCTGATTGCTCTAATCCTCTCTCGTAAAGATATTTGCAATGTTCCCTTTCTCTCCCCTTCCTCCCATCTCTTTACTGGAAGACTTCTGCTGTCTCATCTTCTGTCCATACTAGAAAATGAATAAAGAATTTCTTAGAAAGGGGTCAGCACTTTATCTTTAAGGTAGAAACTGACACAAGCAAAGAGGCCTGGCAGCCAGGCAGGCCCCTGGGGTCAGCTCTCCTCTGTGGGCCTCACAGTACTGTCGCAGAGCTGGGAGACCACGGCCCTCGTCCTGCCCTGTCGCCCTGTCAGGAGGGAGCAGAGGGAGGTGCGGGATTGAGAGAACGCTCTGAGAGCTGTGGCTCTGCCCGGCTTCTGCCAGGCTGCGTCTGCCCGGCACACACACATTGTGTGCATTGAGCAACAACCAGACAGACTAGCTAGGTTTTGCCAGACTCCAGTCTCTTCTCTGTTTTGTATGGCACAGGCATGGCACCTGGCAGCAGGAGGTGCTCAGCGATACTTTCTTTCGTCTCGCTGCCTGACTGGCACAGGACATAGAGCGTGGCCAGTGCCCAGTCATCCATTCAAGGCGGGAAGAAGGAGGCGGGGGTGGCAAGTACCTATCCCTCAGCGTTCTGTGTGGCTTCTCCCACAGGTGCAGCAGGTGGAGAAGTACATCACAGTCTCAGACAGATCTGGGTTCTGTCCTTACTCAACCACTTAACAGCTGTAAGCCTAGACAGGCGCCTACCTCTCTGCAAAGGGCTGAGCTTCTCTTTCACAAAGTGGGGAAAAGGGATGACCTCACCAGGTTATCAGGACCAGCTGCGACAGAGCAGGGCCAGCTCACAGTGGCACAAGGTTTGAGACACAGTGGGAAGGAAGATGCCTGTCACCTCCATGCACTAAGGCCTCCTTGGGTAACGCTGAACTGGGTACTTGGCAGTGATGTGACCTTATGAAATTCAGGGCAACTACAGGAGGTAGGTGTTATGGTTCCCACTTTACAGATGGGGAAATAGAATACATAACTTGCCTAAGACCATGTGGCCAGGGAGCAAAGGGGTAGAGCTGTACATTACTGCCATCTCATTTTAGAGGGGCCACCTCAGGCCCCGTGGAAGCATGCCACTGCAAGACGTGGTATCAAGTAGCCAGAAAGTTTCTGAGAAGTTCAACATTAAGTGTTTTCAGTGTTCTGTGCTTACTTTTGTGGGGTGTTTTAAATTCAGTATGGGAGTATCATAAACCCTCCAGTTCAGGTAGTTCACCTCCCTTTATGACTATAGCATGGGTGTAAATCCAGAGAAAAAAGATCACAACTTGAAAAAAACAAATTTTCAAGTTTCTGAGGCAGGCACCTGTAATGCTAATACTTTTGGAGGCTGAGGATTCCAAGTCTGAGGGCAGCCTGGCCTACACAGCGAGTTGAAGGCCAACTTAGGCTACATCATGAGACCTTGTTTCAAAAACAAAAATAAAATACCCTTTTTGTGGCTCTGGGAATGAAAACCAGGTCTTTGTGTGTGACAGCCAAGTGCTTTAACATTGAGCCACAGTCCAAGCCAAGAACAATTTAATCTATGGAAACACATTTTGCTTTTCTGTCTTCAATAATTCATCTTGAAAAAAATTGAACTAATCATTAGCTAAACCGATAAAAAAAAACAACATTATGCTTGAAGTCAGCCAAAGGCTGAGAAGTGACACTGATCACCAACTGATCCATAATATAAAATAGTGTATTAATGGCAGTGCCACTGATCGCCAGTGTCTGAAGGTCTTCACCTGTATTTTGATCCCCTCACCCTACCCCACTCCTCCAATCTCTTAGTTTTTTTTTTTTAATAATGGAAAAAATGGGGAGTGGTGAAATAAGCAAAGAACTGAAGCCTAGAAAGGGCAATGCTGGTGCCCTTCCCGGACCTCTGTGTACTTGCAGTTGCTATAAGCATTAATGAGGTTCTAGACTTCCATCCTTCAGGCACCAGTAACTCTACCTGGAGGCACTGGCTGGTTTGGAGCAGGCAAGGTTGCCAAGAAAGGAATGCTCTGCGAGAGCTCCTATGCGAGGCCCGGTTCCGAAGGATGCACCCATCCTCTTTCCCCACCTCTCTTGCCTGTCCTGTGAGGCAGCTCCTTGGGCAAATATACCATGCCCTCAAGCCCTTGTCTAGGGTCAGCCTCTGGAGCAAAGCCGCCGAGAAAACCAACTCCAGCAGCCCCACCTGGGAAGCCACTGGCACCCAGGCAAAGGCTGAAGAGCTGCTCCGACCCAGGAGGAGCCGACCCCTGCTAACGATGCCAGCTCAGTCTCTAATTCTCCGGAGAAAAGGAGATGAATAGTCTTTCAAGGCAACCTTGCGCGAAGTCTTTAGACATTATGGGGGCATTGGCAAGTTCTATGTGAGGCTTTGGGATTCTAGTCATGTTTCATCAACATTAATATCCTGCTTTTGATGACTGTGCTGTGATTATGTTAGATATTGTTATTAGGGAAGGCTTGGAGAAGAGTAGAAGGGAAAAATGTTCTCTTTTTATAATTTTATAGGTCTAAGTTTTAATTAATTTCTTCATTTATGGTGCTGGGGTTCACATTCAGGGCTTCATACATGCTGGACAAACACTCTATTACTAACCTCTACTATGAGTGCTAAAATTATTTTCAAATAAAAGGTAAGGGGCTGGAGGAATAGCACAGTGGTTAAAGCTCTTGCTTAGCAAGAGCAAGCCCTAAGTTTGATTCCCCAGCACCGCATAAACTGGGCATGGTGGCACACACTTGTAATCCTAGCACATGGGAGGCCAATACACGAAGATTGCCCTAAATTTGAGGCTAGCATAGGCTCCTCAGTGAGTTCAGTACTAATTTGGACTACAGAGTGAGAACCTGACTAAAAAAAAGAATCAAATAAAAGGTAAAAAAAAAAATCTCTCCCTACAAATTATTAACATTGGCTAAGATTATACTATCACAGGGACTGTAAATCACAATTGGGAAAAACTTTCTGGATTGTTCCTTGAAAAAAGTGAAAAAAAAAAAGAAGTGGG
The DNA here is from genome assembly GCA_004027205.1 of Ctenodactylus gundi. NCBI lineage: Eukaryota > Metazoa > Chordata > Mammalia > Rodentia > Ctenodactylidae > Ctenodactylus > Ctenodactylus gundi. The sequence continues at coordinate 12,280 of PVKB01000838.1, forward strand.
AGGTGGGGGAAGCCACTACCTCACCTATCTGTTACAGTTCCACAAGCTGGAGGGTTGCTTGTGGTGGTGTTTCTGGGTCTGTTTGGATCATGCTCAGAAACGCCGCTCTTAAGTGTGTCCTGCAGAGTCATCTGAGATGCCTTAGAGAGGTGGAGAAGGAGCTGGGAAGTCCTGACAGCCCATGGTGGAGCCGAGTTAAATCGCAGTTCTGAAAAAAAAAAAAAAATGGAAAATACAGACTTACCCACAGTGGTCGCCACTCTGTCCTGAGGCCACACGTCCTTGTCCTTGAAGTGGTGCATGAATTAGAAAAAGTGCTCCCTTCAGGACATCCCTGGCTCTTCTTAGCCACTGAAAGACTTACCGACACTGATATAAAGAATAACTTCCACGGCTGTCTTATTTCTTCTTTACTGAGCTAGTCTCTGTCGACCACCTCCTGCCCACCGGGTGCTAGTGGTACACGAGTTAACAAGATTCAGAACTCTCCTCACAAAGAACAAACAGCCTGGTCTCTGTTTCCTCGGACTTCCCTTCCACTGTGTCAACCAGCCTCGGATTAAAAATACTTAGGGCAAGGGGTGCCAGGAAGTTCTGAAAAGCAAAACTGTGCTGAATCCTCTGGAACATGCCAGTTGTCGGCACAGAGTGCTATATAGTCACAGCCGGTTTTCAGGACCAGCCTGAGCCGGTGGCCTCATCTCTCCTTGCAGTATGGAGCTAGGCCTGCGGTGGTTGCCTCTGCATGGGACAGTACTTTCCCTTGCCATTACAGCAACGTTTTACACAGCATGTGCATGGTAACAGCCACTGTAAGTTATCCAGAAATGGAGTATACGGAAGGTGAAAGCATAAGGACGTATGTGTAAGGTATCTGCAAATCCTGTGCCATTTTACATAAGAAACTTGAGTATCCATAGATTTTGCTGTCTGGGGTGTACTAGAACAATCCTCATGCAGACACTTAAGGACAACTATATTTGCATTCTGACAAAGATTGCATTGTGTTATACTGACAAGGTTTATAATAAAGAAAGACGCAAAGTATTTTTGACCTGTATTTCCATAAGAGACCTCAATAAACTCATTGTTCACCAAGTTGAACATTGGTGTAACTGTTCTTTTGATCTGTGGCCTGCTCCCTATTGTGGATGAATAGATATTTCTTCACTTCTCTATAGGAAAAGCTTCAAACAACAGCACCTAATTAAGTTTTAAGATGCTATTCCTACTCTTTTAAGATTATATGACACAGGTAAATTTCACCGGTTTTAATGTTAAAAATCTGGCAAACATTCATCAAAAAACCTGAATCCTGGTATTTGTCAGTAATAAAGGTAGAACATTGACTTGGAATCCATGGACCTACCTCATTATTCTATTGTTCTTGGCTTTTTCATTTTAGCAAACTTCAGAGCATAGGAACAAACACCTGACTTGTGGCTCTCGAACCAAAGCATTCTGCTTCTCCATCTGACTATCGTGTCTGGGTGCTGGACGCACTCACCCAGGATTCAACAACTCTTGTTTACAAATGGCTTTGAAGATGAGAACAATAGAGCTGAATCACTAATGCCACCCTAGCATCAATGAATCTTTTATACTTTGAAAATATCTTCTCTTACTATAGGAAGAACAGACTGTGGGTTGATGAATTGGCTGAGGATCTGTCAGAGAGCTTGGGCTTCCCTGAGGGTGAGGTAGAATTCAAGGCTAATAACGGCTGGAATATAAATTAACTTTAACCTATTTCCTAGGCTCCTGTTTACTTAATACAAGTTGAAGAACTGCTTACTCCTACAAAATTACACAAATAGATTTGGCTTATTGTGGCATGTGGTATGTAACCTTATGGTACTGTGGTCGCTATGTGTGGTCATGGGAGATCAGAAGGGAAAGGAGCCAGCAAGGGGTGGTGACATGCAGCTGTAATCCCAGGTGCTTGGGAGGCCAAGGCAGGAGGATCACAAGTTCGAGGACAGGCTGGGCAACTTAATGAGACTGTCTCAAAATAAAAAGTAAAAAGGGCTGGTGATATAGCTCAGTGGTACAGTGCCTCCACATGCCTTCTCCTAAAAAGAAAAAAGAAATTGAAAGGAAACAGAGATGTCTACATCCTGCATGTCACAAATTTTGACACATTAGACAAATTATTCTATATAATTATTCTATATAGAACATGGTATCAGAGTCAGAGAAAAACTCAGAGCACCTAAGCCAATGGACATATGATTCCTATCTTTCCAGGCTACCACAGGTTTTTTCCATAGCTCTAGTAGTAACTAATTAGTGTTCTGAAATCCTAACTAATCTGTATGATTTTCAAATCCAAATAGTTTCAAACTTAGAGAGCATAGTTTTCTGTAGTACCTTTATGTGACACACAGTAATAGAATTATACATATTTTCCTCTGATGTGTTGTCATTCATTTGCCAGGGTTTTGTTTCTAAAGACTTTATTCATCCCATTTTTTTCCAAAATGTTTTTGTGAGCTGAAAAACAGACCCCAAAAGGGTTAAATGGAGTTCTAACACTTGTGAATGGGACCTTATTTGGAGGCAGAGTTTTTGCAAATGTAGGCAAGTTAAGATGAAATTATAATGCGGCAGGTTGGACACTAATACAAGTGGTGTCTTTAGAAAAAGAAGGAAATTTGGGCACACAGGCAAACAGCGAGACCACTGTGTGAGGGCAGAAGCGAAGGGGAAGTGCCATGCCCACAAGCCGGGAGCACCACGTATGTCTGGTGACCACTAGGTGCCGGAAGAGAGGAGGAAGGATGGTCCTCAGAATCTGCAGTGAGCTCTACTCTACCGGCACTTGGAATTCAGACCTCCGGTCTCCAACATCTCAAGAGAATGAATAAACATTTATTTCTTTCAGCCACTTAATTTGTGATCATTTGTTATAGCAACCCTAAGAAATAATTCAAGTATGCTTTTAAATAAGATGCTAAAATCCAATAATGTCCCAATAGGTACAGGATACAAAATAAAAGAGATATTGTCATCAGAAACTTACAATCATTAAACAACTATGAGAAAAATATGCTCATCCTTGGTAATTATTATATAGATGTATATTAAAACACCAGTAGTTCTTTCAGTTAAACATCATGACAATTGTCAGTGCAGGTTCTGCTGTGGGAAAACCAGTCCACTAGGACCTAATAGAAGAACATGTACAGTCTGTTGAGGCTTCCTGAGGAACAATTTGGTATTACATATTCAGTATTACTGGCCTTAACTTGTGATCCTCCTGCCTCAGCCTCCCAAGGAGCTGGAACACCGGCATGCATAACAGTGCCTGTCCCACAGCACTTAATGAGACTTTATGTGATTCCTTATTATTGCTTCTTGATAATAGTTAAGCTGAATTTAAAGAAGCTTGTATTGTAAATACTTTTAAATTTTTCTGTATATTACGAAGTTTTAATACCTTCCAAAACCTCTCTGGTTGTGAGAGACTGCCTTTTCTGGATTAGCAAATTCTTAGAGAGCAAAGGGCTCCAGGAACAAGTCTATGATAGGAAAGCTAACGGACACAGAGTTAGAGTTTCCCCACCTGTGCATTGCAGGTAACAATCTTCCTTAAGCTTCATTACCCCAGGGCCAGGTGCCAGGTGACCAGGGGCCACCCCTAAAGCTTAGAGCTTGCTGACATTATTCAAACTAGCCAATCCAAGGCTCTTCACCTACCCCTGCCTTGCCTTCTTCTCAGAACCCCCAGGAAAGGCTAAGTAAGACCTAAACCTTCCTTCACTCCTATCTTCTGCCTCCTGATCACCATGGTGGTTTTTTTTTTTTTTTTCTGTGTGACTTGCTGGACTCCCTGTTTCTAGGACCTATGAATGTAATGAGAGGCTTTCCTGAGCCTCTCTTGGGTCTTCCTTTATGATCAAACTTGACTAGTCATCTCATAACAATACAAAATGAGGGCCTCCACTTAAAATATCACCCCAGAGACTACAAATTCTAACCACACATCCTACAATTCTTTATAATGAAATATACCTCCTCTGTTGCATAATAAATTTCTCATAAAAATAACCCCAGGCAAGTACTATTGTTTGGATTTTGAATGTCCCCCAAGGGCAAAGCCTTGGTCTTGAGCATGTGGTGCTACTGAGAGATGGTGGACCCTTTAGGAGGCAGAGCCTAATGAGAGGAAGTGAGGTCACTGGGGCAAGTTCCCTAAAAGGGGACGTTAAGAGGCCACTCTCTTCCTCCCTTTGCTTCTTGTGGACATGAAGACAGGTATTCTTTGCCTTGAAGAACCACAGGTCCAAAGTAATGGCAGCCACCATGAACTCAAACCCCTGAAACTATGAAACTATGCACCAAAATAACCTTTTCTTCCTTATAAGTTGTTTACCTCAAGTACTTAGTCACAGTGATGAAAACCTATCTAACACAGCCTATTATAGTTTCCTAATTTTGCAAAAGAGGAAACTGAGGCTTAGAAACATCAAGAAGCTCAGACTGAGGAAGTCATTGGGAAACTTGGGGCTAGGAGCCACATCTTTTCATTTCAATTCAGCGTCTTTCACTCCATCTTTGCACTGACCTTTTCAAAGTTGGAGAAGACAGGAGCCCAAGGATGTGGAATGATTTTGCAAAGTTTATATAGCGATTACCAGATGTTCATGCCTATCTGTGAGTCAGATGACCACACCTCTGATTAAACAATAACGAGCATCTTTAATCAAATGTCCTCTCATTACCTAGATGTGTTGGACTCATATTTGTTTATTTACTTCCAGTCCTTAAATATTTCTTGTGGGTCTATGGCCTTGCTTATATGAGGGCCTGTTTATCCAACCTCAATAGGTTCAGAGCATCTCCAACACTGGTGGTTATTGAACCCATCAATTTGGCTATCGGAAATGTAGAATTAGGATTTATCTAAAACCATTCTTTTCTGAGAGTTTTCTTGTTATTGTTATCTACTATTATTTATTTAAAAATAAGAAATTTCCGTGGCCTGGCAATGAAAGAGATGTCAAGAATCTCAGACAAATAATTTCCTGTTAATAATCTTCTTAGAAAAATATCTCTCCCACACATCAGTCCCACTGAATTCAATGCTCTCTGAGCCACTTCGAGGAAGGTTCCAGTCTAAGGCAACCAACAAGTCTTTAATTTGATTCAGGAAAGTGAACACTTTGTTTTCCGGAGATCAAAAGATTGATCCAACAAAGTATTCCAACCCCCCTCTTTTTCATGTCATGGTAGATTTGCAGACTTTTGTGAGAATAAAACCCTGCCCTCAGTCCTGGCAAATGAATCACCCCGAGGACACTAAGCTTGTGAACACTTAGGGCCAGCACACACTATTAGCATTTCATTACAGTCCCCTCATCCAGCAGGGATTCCAAGGATTAGCAGGAGCTCACAGGTGAGAAGAATGAACTCTACCTAAAAATGCTGTGGAAATAGCATGAAAGTGAGGCACTTTGTATTATTTCCAATCTTTAGATGATGATTTGTGTTCTGTAAAGGAATTGGAGTCCTAATAGGCTATTTCAATCCAAAACAAACAAAATTTTTAAGACAAAATGCTCTTTAAACTTTCATTAAAAATACATACATGTTTAAAATTCCCCTACTACCTTGTACCTGATTATTACAAATCTGAGAAAAGGCCTTTTTCTTTTTAAATGAGTATTTGTTTGTTAGGGCTACTTTAAAAAAGCATACACACTAGGTGGGCTAACCAACAACAGTGCATTGTCTCAGAGGCCTGGAGGCTGGAAGGCTGAGATCCAGGGGTCTGCATGGTTGGTCCAGCCAAAGGCCCGTGAGGGAGAAGCTGTTTTACATTTGTCTTTGGCTTGCAGCTGGCTGTGTTTACTACTGTGTCTTTTTATCTCATCTTCCCGCTATGCATATCTGACTCTGCAAGTAAATTTCCCCTTTTATAAGGAGACCAGTCACATGGGATTAAGAGCCCCCTCTAATGCAGTATGACTTCATTTTAGCTAATTACCTCTGCCTCCTTTCCACATCAGGCCACAACTTGAGAGCCTAGGGATTAGGACTTCAACACACAAGGTTTTAGGAGACCTATTCAGCCCACACTGATGTCTACGGCTACCCTGAGGCCCCGGAGCCTGAAGTGGGCTTTGTATGTTGTAGAATCAGGGACCCAATGTTGGCACTAATAGGGGACAGAACAGTAGGTTACAAACCAGAATACAGGGGTTTGCCCCAGTGTTACAAGGATCAAGCTGTGGCTGAGAGTGAGGCTGCTGGGCTCAGAAAGACCGTGTCTTTCTGTTTTTATTTTCCTGGTGCTGGGAATTGAACCCAGGGCCTTGGGAATGCAAGGCAAGCACTCTACCATTGAGCTATATACCACATCACTCACACTAGGAAGAACAACTTAATCCCAGTGACCACTGTAGCTGAAGTATCTGTTACTAAACTATCCGAACGACAGTGTTTTATGTTTCTGTTGGTTCTATAAGCCAATATTCCTATTTCTGATTATACAAATGTGTAGTCAAATACAGAATATTGAGTGTGTCCAAGGAATTTTTCAGTTCTGGGAATTGAACTCAAGGCCTCACGCACACTAGGTAGGCACTTTACTGCTGAGCTGCTACCCCAGTGCAAGACCAAGTCTTGAACTTGTAGGCCAGGAGCTTGCAAGACACCCGGAGGGTAGAATGGACACTTCTCATGGAGCACAACATTTTACAAGGAGTATGACTTTTATCTGTGTTATCTTAGTGAAATTTTCTAAGGACCCACAAGTGAGAGAGTAGCCCTTTTTTGGGGGTGAAAAAATTGAGACCCAGAGCAGTCAGATGACCTTCCGAGGTCTTTAAGTGACCAAGTCCCAGAGTTGACACCCTAATTGTGGCCTTCACTGACTCACACTATATCCAGGGTTTTTCTCTTTGATTGGCTGGCCTCACTTTCTTGCGGACTGCAAAGCCTTTCCAACATAATGTCACATCTAACTACTCACTTACATTGAGTGAATATTTGAGAAACTCTCCTGGCCCTTATTGTTATATTGGTAATGTGAACCTGAGGCTACAAAGCTTAGGCTCACTGTCTTGTTGAACAACATGGCCCCTTGATCCAGTAATGATCCTTCCCAGACTGTTCCCTTTGCCCAGAAGTGCAAGCAGATGGCAGGCACAAGGGCTTTTCTGAAAGAAGGTGGCTGGCATTTCCTAATCTACTTTTAGAAGTCAGTGGTGCTTAACTGAACAGGAATCCCTGTCCAGCCAGATGACAAGTATGGGGTACTCGTGGTGGTTCCTTGTTCCTCTACTTCTAAAACTGATCCATTCTCCTTTCATCTGTAAGCATTTCGTCGAGGAGCTCCTCTACTGATCCAGGCTTGGCCAGAGTTTCAAATGAGACGATGATCTGCTCTGGGCACCAGTTCCACTTCTACACGGCCAGCATTCCTGCCCACCATGCTGCCCCGTGGTAAACAGCAGCAAGAAGTCAGCACGGGCTTGTCCAGCCTCTGAGCAGCGCACCAGGTTCTCTAGGGTCCCAGAGAAGAACCGTTCATCGGGAAGGGGCTGGGACTTGCACTTCTCATAATGGGCTGGAAAGACTCCAGAGTCCAGCATAGCAACCCCACCCTGCATCTGCAGTTTCACTCTCCATGGGTCATTTACTGGAGGAGAATTGCAGTCTGAGATATTAAATGGGAAAATTCCAGAAACAATGCCTATGTTTTTAATACCTTTTATTATCATATATTGTTAGAACTGTTCTATTGTATTATCAGTGCTAGTATCTTACTAAGACTCACACATAAATTAAACTTTATGATAGGCATGTAGGAATACCGGCAATGCATATAGAAGGCTCAGTCTATATGCAACTTCAGACACTCAACGAGGGTATTGCAACACGTGCTTGGTTGGGGGGGACACCTGCACTCAATCCCCTATGAAGACACTAAGAGCCTAAAATTGGGGAGGGAAACTTACTAGAACCAAACCTGCAATATGTGACACAGTTCTGATATACCTGGGCTGTTTTTGCCTGGCAAGGCCCTACCCAGCTGCATCCCACCTCTTTCCTTCATGTGGGCTGACCCCTCTCTCTGTCCACTCCAACTGTACATGTCACATGCCCGCTCACTATGCTAACTGTTCATTGGTTTCTGGAATCCACGTTATGCCTGTCTTGTGCCTATGTTCATGTCTTGGTCATCTGTCCTATTTTCTTAACTCTCTGGGCCCTGTTTTCTTACTCACTTTTCTTTGGGTGGCCCTGGCCCACTATCTACCTGTTCTGAACTCCGCGGGTGGGACCAGCCTCACTGCCCAGTTGTCTGCCCATATCTCTGGACCTAGAGAATTGAACTGTACCTGATCCACCCAACTGTTAAAGAACCAACCCTTATATACTGTTTGGCTTACCTACCACCTGTTTCTTATTCCTGCCTATTGTATTTTACCTGCGTGACCAGCTTTTCTTCCCTTATTTTCAGGGATCTCCAGCACCTGCCCCAGCTCAGAAGGAGTATCCAGTTCCATCTGTCTTCCCTGCACTCAAATTAACTCTTCTGTAGCTATGGACATGAGTGTTACACCCAGTGTCAAGGCTGTTCAGATGCAGCTGTTCCTCAGTATCTGAGATCAACTGGTTTTAGAAACTCCATGGACACCAAAACCTAGGGATGCTCAAGTCTATTGTATAAATGGCATAGAATCTAAATACATTCACCTGTATATTCTAAACCATCTCTTACATTATCTAGCACACTATAAGTGTTATGTCCATAGTTATATTATATTGTTTAGAAAATAATAAGAAAAATATACATGTGAACATTTTGAGTACAGATGCATTTTTTCCAAATATTCTGAATTCATGTTTGGTTGAATCCATGGATGTGGAATGCACAGATGGGAAAGGATGACTGGATATAATTTTATTTGATTTCAGCTGATCTGCAGATCGACAGTTGGTCTACAGTGGATCTTAACTGTCCCAAAGCTGCTATTTGTTCTTGGAAGTTAGAAAGGATTTAACTTGGCTGGATTTAATCCATCTCTTTCAGGCTAGCTTAATCTCACCAGGGTGAATGCCCAGGCTTTCAGGACTCTGGGTTCTAGGATCTCTCAGTTCCTTCTGCCACAGGGCTCACTTGTCACTGGGAATGGCAGGAGTTCATCGCTCAGGTTGGCTTCTCTGAGCCTTGACTGTGACACCCTCCTTGTCCCAAACACTGAGTGTGTTCTGTGTCCATAAGCTCTCTTTGACTTTCTACATGCCCTGCTGTGGCAGGAGAGCTTTCTGGCTTTTTCTCCCTCCATGGCCACCATGGGGAACCTGGATCTGACACAAAGGAGCCATCACCTGCCATCTCTGCCCTAAGACAACTTGTACAAGGAAAATGGGGACCAGATCCACTCTGCTCTGTGGATCCCCCTCCAAGCTATTTGATGCTCTCAGTTGTCACCTGCTCACATCAAGGATGAACACAGCAGCTGGAGCTGTGTTTCAAAAGAAGGTGGCTGACTACAGTGAAGGCGGCTCCTGGACCAGGAAATATTCTTAGATTCAAACAGGAAGGTAGGTACCTGAGGGATGTCAGCTCCACTAGCAGGGTACCTGTTACTGGGCTGGTGATCAAGAGCAGGGTTTCTGGCCAATAGTGACTGCCACGCTTGGCTGATTTGTCAGCACAAGGGAACAAATACAGGGATCTATTTTATAAAACTGGAGTCCAAAGCAGACCCTGGGTCTCACACTGAAGGCAGAAACTCTCTCTTCCTTCAGTGGAGGTTTATGGACAGGCCCAGAGAGCAGAGTGTGACTTGGTCCATCCAGTTCTCAGCATCAAAACTATGCTACAGTTTGTCCCATCAAAAGGTGATCTTCATGTAACACTTCACCTTTCACCTAACACAGTTCTGTAAACTGAACCCAGAGGCCAATGATAACGACACTATTTACCGTCTGAGCTTTCCTATCTTCTCTGGTTTCCAGCACCTCTTTGTAGGATTGGATTTCCGGAACATCATTTTCATTTTTACGCTGTCCTGTTCAGAAGCTACAGGTCTCCCTCTGCTCTCGTCAGCCTGCTCTTTGGGCTCCTCCCACCCTTCTCCTTTCCCAGGACTTCCCACATACCCCATTGCCATCTGGCTGGGAAGTCCAGCTCTTGACAACAGCGAGTGCCTATTTCCACATCTGTCTTCAAGTGCAATGAAAATAATTCACATCAATTTTGTGACAGGCACAATGGGGGAAATAAACATAAACGAAACTCTGGATCCTAAGAAATTTCCCTCTTTTTGAGAACCTCCTGAATTTTCCTCTATTAACACAAAATTCCCAATACCATGGTTTGTTGGCATCTCACTAATGCTTGGCCTTGCTGAGTCAATCCCTTCCTTTCTGTATTTTTTTTTTAAATAATGATACTCATAAGACTTTATATATTTATAACACTTCGAATGCTTTCAAATAAATTTTGATCTTCAATCCAGCCTATGAGATGGTTAAGACAGTTATTTGACTCCAAGTTTCACAGGTGAAGAAAGAGGCTGGAGGGTCCTGGGCACATTCTAATAAACGAGGAGCAGAGCCCGACTTGGCCTAGAATCCACTCTATTACGGTTCGGGAGACTGGAGGTAAGCCATTTATGTCAGTTGATTTTCTGGTGCTAGGTAACTTATGAAGGAAAGAAGTTCTCTTAGCTCATAATTCTGGAGGCTGGGTGACAAAGACCAGAAGGCCACATCTGGTGAGGGCCTGCTGCTGTGTCATATGGCGCAGACGTGGAAGGGCATGCAGATGTGTGGGAAGGCACGAAGCGTGAAAAGCAGGCTCAATTTTAAAGATCCCACTCTCAAGGTAGCTAGCCCCGTCCTGTGAGAAAACCATTAGCCCCTGCTAATGACCCAGTCCCCTCTTAACGTTCCTGCCACTTCTTAGCACTTGCATGGGGACCTGAACTTCCACATGAGTTTCAGAGGGAACAAATCGCATGCAAACACAATGCCACACAGAGCATGCACGGCAGCTCCCTCACACACCCGGATTCCAAGTTATTTCTGTTTGTCTCTGTCACACTGGATGTGTGGATGAAGAGATGACAGCGCTCCCCTGCAGGTACCACTTTATGTCCATGAAGAGGCGAGGCGGGCAAAGGACAAAAATCGACACTTCTCCTTCAGGAAATTTCCAGAAGCCCTGGCCAGTGACTCCATCACACCTCACGGGCTCAGCTGTGGCATGCGGTCAGCTCTAGCTCTAGGAGAGTCTGGTAAGTTGAGGACTGTAAGCTGGGCCCATTGCTATTAGGATGGAAGCAGGGAGAATGGACGGCTGGTTGCATGTAGTGCTGCTTCCGCCCTCTGATCTGCCTTCCTTCCCTCGTTTCATGGTGCCGCCGCACTCCTGTTTTGCCACCCTCCCATCTACCCCCCCCCCTTGACTCCCATCCCTAAAGGGTTACAATTTCCTGAGATTCAGTTTTCTGTAATGGTAGCCTGTGCTCCTCAGTGGAACCTTTTGTTGCCTCAGGTACAGTTGTGACAGCAGCAATCTTGTTACTAACTTAGAGAACAGCAGGAAAGCTGTGTTTGTCCTGAATTTTCTGTTATATTTCTCACTCCACATACATGACCCTGTTTTCTCACAAGCCATTCAAATGCCTTACAAATCTCAAAGAGCCATACCGCCTGGATATCTGGAAGTGGCACAAGAAGATCCTTTCTATGACCTGTCTTGATTTTTAGCTGTTGCCAGGCTCCGGGGATCCCAAGGTGAATGAGACGAAGCCACTCAGTGCTCTGGTAAGCTAGGGAAGATGTCCTGTGGGGACAAAATCCCAGGAAAAATACCCTCCCTGGGACTGATCACTGGTGTGTGGGGTTACAAACACAGACGAACACGCCACCTTCTGTGTGGATACAGGACACGTCCTGAAGAGAGGGTTACTTGATGTGGTTGAGACATGCCTATAACATGATGGGAATTAGTCTCTGTTCACTGCGCACAAGAACTTAAAAATCCAGATAAACTATGGTCGCTTCAAAGGGGTGACTTCCTAAGTAAATTGTAATTGTGTAGCTTTCTGTCCAAAACATTTTAATTATTCTTTCCTGGATTACTTTCAATCTTGTATGAAAAATCATTTGAATTTTTTCACCAAAATCATTGTTCTTTAGGATGAGTTTTGTTTCTGAAAACTGGGGACTCACAGAGGGACACAGAAATGAATCAGGATAAAGCAAGAAAGCCTCATTACTACAAGCTGCATCTCATTCTTTTAAGCAACATTACCTGCTGAGATTTCCAGCGATTTAGATTATATATGTAATTGCTATGCAGGAAAAAAAGTAAAGATGTTTAAATAGCAGTCAATGAACGGCTTTCGTTTAGATGCAGGACAATAGCATGCTTACAGGCTCCGGTGATTTCTGACTCCTCAGTCAGAGGATAAGTAGTTTCCTCTTCTCATGTGGTCTGTTTTTTATCCCAAAAAGCTATTAAACCTTCAGCATGCTCCCAGCACAAAGAATTCTTCACTCCCCCGCTCAGGGAGCACGAACACAGAATGATTAATTTGATGAAGCTGGCCAGCTTTAAACATACAACAGTGTCAGATAAACACCTTGCTCTCAAGACAGTAAATCATGACGAAGATGTAGTCAGTAAATCGGAGCACTCATACTCCTCCCACGTACTTCCAACATTCTCATCAACTCAACCTTGGCCGTCCTCTCTGACCTCTCCCTGCTTTTTTCCTTCTGTGCCATGTTTTGTCTCCTACCAGCTGGATTGAGGGGCTGTGGTTTGAGTCATGCAGGCTGCGGAGTCTCTTTTTTATCCCTTTTGAGGTCGGCGCCCACACTGGCTCATACTGGAAACTGGAAGGGGTGCTTCAGTTACAGGAGGTCCCGCTGTGCTCCTTACTCACCACCCCCATCAGTCTGTTTGTGCCCAGCTCTGAGCCACTGCACTCACCAGTGGCTGCCAGGCTGGACTCCTGGGCCCAGGTATGCATGATTTCCTTGGCACAGCCCCTCTCTACATGTGGCACAGGGCACACATGCCTCCAGCGGACAGGCCCTCACACAGGGATGAGGTCAGCCTGCGGTTCACTGCCAGCCCAGGGCAGGGAGAAAACATCCTGAAGGAAAGGGCGCGGTGGGGAAACACCAGGCCGCTTCATTCCTTCTTGGCACCTCCCTAAAAGGCTGAGTGTTGGAGGGACACAGATGACAAAGAGCGGGAAGCAAGACAGCAGGCCACAGGCCAGGACCCTCTTGGGGACACATTAAAGATTCTTTGTTTGGCAAAGTTTGGTCAGGCTTCTGAATATTCTCTAAGGCCCATCTGTGAGTTTCCTTGTGAAATGTGCTTCTGGGAAGGAGCCTTGCTGTCAGCCTCGCCAGAACCCCATCCGCAGTAGCTGACTCCCCTCCTGTCTGCCCCAGCCCTCCAGTGGGTGCAGGGGGACCATGGCATCTGCACCCAGCGTAGCCACAGTCCCCTGCGCCACTGTTTCCATTCACTGGCCCCCACTCTGCTCCTTGGCTGTTATAAACCCCAGTTGCCTGTGCTACGTTCAGAGTCGAGCCTGCCTCTTGCAGGACCCTGCTGCAATGGTCTCTATGCTCTGTCACAATGGTCCTGCATGAAGGCTTCCTTCCTTCCTTTGATATTCTCCCCATTTTTCCATTAGTGCATATGCTTATACAGATTAGTGGGTCTATTCTGGATAGCTATACATGTATGTAACATGTTTTAATCATTCCCCTTGCCACCCACCTTGCCTCACTCTCCTTCCTAGCTTCACATTTTTGGGGGAGGAGTTTCAATATGCACAATGTACTTTAATCATATTTGCCACCATCGCACCTCAACTTCCTTTCCCTTTTACTTTTCCTTGTCTCGTCTACTCAAACCTGGAGCTTCACGGATGCGAGGCAAGTGCTCCACCTACAGCTATGTCCCAGCTCCCAGTCTCTCTGACTTGGTAAAGGCTGGGGCAGGCCTCGTTCATGTGGGGCTGATCTCAATTCCTACAGGTCTGAGGTTGAGGATTTCTGCCCCACAAAACTGTGTTTGCCTTAAGTCCTGACTGGTATATATGTGTCCATCACAAAGCCCTCGAGCACACTAAGTAGATAAGAGGGAACGTGTGTCAGAGATCCTGGCCGGGGGTCAGAAGCTCGAACTCTTCGTTTGATTTTACCCACAAAGGGCCCTTCTCACTGGATCTCACCCAGGCAAGGAGCAGGTAAGGCGCTAAGCCTCGGAGCAAACGCACCTTCAGGGTTAGCCTCCAGTAAGCTTCCGATCCATGGCGCTTCCCTCCCCGCCACCCTCAGACCCTCCAACTCCAGAGCGTCCAAGGCCATGAGCCTTTTGGGTTTCTCTCACATCCTTCACACTCCTCCAGACCATATCCATTTGTGTTTTGAGCAGTTTTTCTGTCCTGAAACACGAAGGTCAAGAGGATTGACCATGGGAATGCAACACTGAAGTTAGAGCTGGGATTCCGTTCCCTCCTACCCATGCAGGGCAGATTTCCCACGCATTCTTTGATGGTTGACTGTCCCTGTGACCCCTGGCATTTTAGCATGGGCTGTGGGAAGCAGACCTGTGTCCTGCACCGAAGTCTGGACAATTCCTCTTTTCAGCCGGCACTGCCAGATTGTGGAGTTAAGACTTACATCGCAGAAGTCACCTCTTTGAAGTACAAGTCCAGTAGAAGTCCACACATCAGAGGTGCTTGGCAGATTGATGCCTCAAGGCTGCTGCATGACAACCAAAGGAAAAGGATAGTTCTTCCTGGATGCCACGTCTGTCAAGAATCCACAGCAATCAGATCAGAGTGGTTGCCCTACTAAGACTTCAGTTGAAGCAACAAATATTTGATTTTGGATGGTAGGATAAGTAAGAAAGGTTTGACTCCACTCATATTGTTTTTGCTAAAGTTTTAAAGATTAATGAGGAATAAAATGCCATTGTACAAGAAATAGAAGAATGTCCTTACTGTTGCAGAAATCAGATAAGTGCAAGTTGTTCACCTGGAGTTCGTATGTTTATCAGAAGTAGTTTCTTCTAATGTAGAAAATTTTATGCTGAAATCTTTCCTAAAAATAGGTTTTGGTTGCCTTGACCCAGCAACAGAGCTGTGTGCCACGTTGATACGAGCTCTGTAGTTCGGATCCCTGTTTCCAGTGCCGTGCAGTTTGGGAGCCTTAGTTTGGGATGCTGAGAGCACAGGCTATTTGCCCAAACCTACCCAAAACCTGAGCAGCAAGGCTCAGCCCCATGGGCTTTCCTGATCTCTCTGCCCTGCCATCCAATCACTTCTCTTCAAACAGCTAATCGGAAGCCAGAAAAACCCGACCCTGCAATGGGGTTGAATAACATTGTATTTCAGAATGTTTTGAAACTTTTACAGAACAGGTTAGGCAAGTACCAAACGGAAGCACTTCTGGGGTCATCTCCACTCCAGGGCCCAGCAGGTGCACACGTGCAGGTCACCCCTTGGACAGACGCTGCAGTGCTGCCTGTGAAAGGGACTTCATCCTGCATATAAAGGCCAGGCCCTAGGACTTATGATGGGTATGTTAGAGGTCCTGTCCACCCAGAGTTTCTCCCAACAGACAACACTTCCCGACCCACTCCAAAGACAGCTGCAGACACCAGAGACCGCTGCGGGGCACACTGGCACACGGGGAGCCCTGGGATCGCAAAGCAATTTACACTATTTGCTCAGAAATGCCATGAGTTCACCACACTGTCGTTCTGCCAGCATGAGAGAGAAATACTTGGCTGCCAGCCCAACTCAGGGGCAAAGCTGGAAGCGAAGAAAGCAGCCACAGGTCTCACACATCCTCTTTTCCTTCTGTCTGTCATGGGCAATTTAAACTGGTGACTCCAACAGGCAGGGTGGCGCATGTCCGAAACGTCAGCACTTTGGGAAGCTGAGGCAGGCGGATAGCAAGTTTGAGCCCAACTGAGGCAACTTAAAGACTTAGAGAGATCCTGTCTCAAAATTTAAAAAAAGGGACAGAAATATAACTCAGTATAATGGAATTGGGTTCAATCTCCGGGACCCTCCACACACACACACACACACACAAATGATAGCACTATTGTTTTTGAACATTCTATCTTGTAACTTTACACTAGATTTAAATGTCAAGCTTACTCACAAGTCAGTATTCTATGCCCTTTCCAAGTCTGGTTACTGTTCAGCTGCCAGTGGTTGGCACATACTACCTGTACAGAGATTTACTAATGCTCTGCTGGCAAAGAATACTATTTTCAAGAAGCATTCAAGGTAGGGGCCACAAAGGCATTAAGTTGAACTTGCAGTGACTTATCCCAGTAGTTCTCATTTCCAGAGTCTTTCCTGTGCTCGCGCCTTCCACCTTTCGCTTGGCTCACTGACAGTTTACCCTCTTCCATACCCAGGTCTCTACAGCTGCCCCATCGAGGCCATACCCAAGGGCTCCTGTGCCTGATGGCCCTAGCAGGGAACTGAAAGAGGAAGGAGGAAAGGGAATAGGCTCTCACGCCTAAGCCCTCCCACCTGTGCTGGTGCCACTGCAGGACAGCTGTGTCTCTTGAGTCACCAGCCACTTGCAAGGCAGCCCTCTCTGTCTCCAGGTTTCACAGGCCCCTCTCATTCTTCTCAGACCTAGAGAGGATGACCCCACTGCTACCAGGCAGGGGCAGGTGTGATCCGGGGCTACCTCTGTCAATGCTGGAGCGCAATAGACCTTGCCTCAGTGCCTGGCACTGTGGCACGCTGAGTGCTGCGCGCTGAAGGACGCTGGTCGGCCTCCGCACAGCCTCTTGTGGATCCTTTCTCCTCTCACTCTTTTTCTTGCTCTATTCTCTCCCTCAAAACAGGCCATAAAAACTAGGATTACTTTTCTCCAAGAGGTCACAGAAATCAGAACAAAGCAAAGCCAGAGGCCCTAAAGCAAGCCAGAAAGCTCTAGAATATTACTCCAAACTTCTCCTGACTTGTGTCTTGCATGAGGTCATAAGGAAATCCCCAAACTACTTTGTCTCATAGTAGATGCTAAGAACCTCATTCCAGAAGGCATCCTATTACTTGGCAAGAAGGAAGCCCACACAGAAACCAGGGCCTGAGGGGACAGCCTTGCTGGCTTCCATGTCAGTCTATTGCATTGGCTCAGACCCCTTCATCCAGTCACATTTCCACAGAGCTGTTTATTTAATTTAAACATAAAATGGATCCTTTTCCCCGTGTCTTTGGATCTTCATTTCTGAAGTCTCCCATACCACACTGTGAGGCAGGTAGTTAGCAGCTGGGGCAAAGGAGGGAGGAACTGAAGACTGTCAGGAAATAAAAGAAATGATATATCTTTTTCCACCCACTGGGCCTCAAACATTTCCTATAGGGAGGGTCTGAGCTCATGAGGAATGCATGCATATGGAAAACCAAAGAATTATGAGAACACACATGCACACATATAATACCCTAAAAAACATGTGTAGCAAAATTAATGAAAAGCCCCTAGATATAAACCTCATACATATGGAATGCATCTCATCCAGCCAATTTGAGAGGGAATCATAAAATGACACCATATGCAAAATATGAGTTTTCACTGGGTAGTTCTTAGACATCAAGCCTCACTGAGCAACTCTTTCTAGGATATCTTTCTTAACTGTGGGAGATCTCCCTTCTCTGTTCTTTGTTTCTGTAGGGAGACCTGTCCTGCATTTTGCCTTCTTCATTGGCGTTGTGGAATGTGAGTCTGGTATACAGATAGACCGATACTGTGCTTTTCTCCTGTTACTCTGTCTTCAGTACAAAGTATGCTATGGTGCTAAGGATGTGTAGGAGAGGCATCGCGCTTTCTCATATCTCTGCAGTATTGTACTCACTGCCTCGCCTTACTTTCTTCCTAGCATTGCTGGCATTTTCTCCTCAATTCTCCTCTTTGTCTAATTAGATCCTGGATGATTTTATGAGGTAAGTATCATTAATTTCATTCCACAAACTTGCTACTGGTCTCAAAAGAGAAATGAGGGGATTTCTCCGAGACTTTAAGTTGCACACTTCTAGTTGGCTGATCGAACCTTTGATCTTATTTAGTCTCCAGAGGGTGAAAAGCCTTATGGTACAGCTTAACAAAGAGCTGCCAAGTTAACACTAAAGATTACAGTAACTGCTGTTGGTTTTCTTTCTCCTGTTTCTGTCCAGAGAAACTCCAGAACAAACACACCATCATTTTTAAGGAGGAAAATTACCAAAGATCAACAGGTACTGAAGGGCAATTTACTAGCTCCGTTGGTTAGAAACCAGGAACTGATGTTGAGCCCCTTGGGTTCTCATTAATGTTACGAAAAAACGAACTGGGGTACTCAGGCTCAATCACGGGTCACAGCAGCAAAGCTCCTAAGTGGCCCTGCTCCCATCTCTCGTCTTCAGAGGCAGCTCCTGTAGCACGTGAGGCAGAGAAGGGTGTGGCACTGCAGCAAGACTCTGCAACTCCTGGAGGTAGAGGAGGATGCCCTCGTATCATTTCTAGGCTGAATAGGGGGCGGTGCAAAGCTCTTGTGTGTCCGGTACCAGGCGCTGGCTCACCTCTGTGCCCGCCTCTCCAGGAAGGACAGAACCCAGGCTGAAGCGGAGCTTAAGACAGTAGCTCTCAAATGCATAGGGTTCATCTGCGGGGAAAGATAACATTTGAAATCCACTTTCCAGGATCGGCTCCCTTGTCCCACCATTGTTGATGTACTCTCCTGATAACTAACAAGATGTTTACAGAACGCCTACTATATCCCTCAGAGCACTGGGGTTCCTGTGTCTCTCACCTGCCTCCTGGCTCTTTTGCTGTCTTCTCCGCCCCTGCCCTGCAAGTGCACCTTTCCCTTGGGTTGCCCAAAGCACGGCTGCCTCCTCCTGACTCCTGCCCTCCAAAATGAACTCTCGCTTCCTTCCTGCTCCCAACAAGAAAAACTTCCCCTCTCTGAATCTTCAAAATCTTAGCCAAGTATGAGGAAGAAATTCCCTGCTCATTAATTTCCACCAGCTGGACAGAGCACTCTGCCTGAGCCTCCCTTATCTCTTAAACCAAGTGGATCTCAAATTGGTGAATTTCGCAAGTTTGAGAGTAAGGGTAGGTGGCTCTGGGTGTGCTCCAGTCTCGAGATCATTTGCATAAAGATGAAGACGAAGAAAAGGAGACACTTGCAGTATAGACTCTCTCCTCCTTAACTCGATGGTTCACCTGCTTCTATTAAGAGGCAAACAGGTGTTCCTCCCATTCCTGTCTTCCCTCTGCCCCTTCCAGAGGCTCTGAGGTCTCTTCCGCTTTTCTTTTTCCCAGTGCAGTTCCACCGACCCTCTTCTTTCTCTATCTCTGTTAGTGGAAGCAGCTCCTGAACGTTCTTCGGCTGCAGAACTCCAAAGCGTATTGCTGAGCGTTTGAATGTCAGTGCCAGAACCCTTGACCCTAAAACCACCTCTATGCACAAGCTTTAGTTATAGGGAAGTTTTACAAAAGACATGGCTTGGAGGGGAGGAGAAAGAAGACAATGAAGTCACTGCATTGCCTAATATTTCCTGTTGGCCTCTACTCTCCCTCACCCCAGGAAGGAGTTTCAGTTCCTTCTAAGCTCTCAGTCTTGATTGAGGGTCTTGGTTCACAAATTTATACAGGCAGACTGTGAAGGAAAATGACAAACAAACAAACAAACAAACAAACAAAGACTGAAAGTAGTCTAGAAACATCTGATCGACTGCAAACATTTGGGCCAATCTTTACGGAATGTAAGATGCAAACAAAACAGGCCACGAATCACTTACCTAAAAATTCAAATTAGCTGGTCCTACTGGTACATGCCTGTAAAACTGAGAAAACTGAGGCCAGAAGATCGAAAGTTTGAGTTTAGCTTGGTTAACTTAGCAACTTAGCGAGACTCTGTCCCAAAACAAAGTCACTTAAAACAGGGAATAGCTCAGTGTGAAGGCCCAAGCTTCAATCTCTAGTACCCCTAAATGAATAAATAAATACATAATAGTGACAAAACTTAGAGTAATTATATATTTCCTCTTGCTCATTATATAAATATGATTTACACAACGCAGAATAACTGAACAAAACGTGGAGAATCCCACAAGAAGGTTTATATAGCCTCAGAAGATGTGGAAGGGCCGCGTCGAGTTAGACGTGTGTGGCGGCTGATGAGCAAAGCCAACTCCAGCTCATTGTGTTCACCAAAATGAGAAGAAAACCCAGCATGTCTGAGAGACTCTCCTCCTTTGAGGAGATGGGACATTCTGCTGCCACCAGGGAAAAGTGTGGGTGATGGTTTTCTCCCCAACTCGTGTTATTTCGCTTTACATCTGGGGATGTGGATCTAGATTGTGTCCTACAGCCAGTTCCCTGGGATTTCGGTGACTTAAGAAAGTCTGACTACTTTTCCTCAGTCTTATGAATGGGGGATGAGAGAGATTTCAAAGTGGTGTATCAGTTTAATTGTTGTTGCTATTGCAAAATACAAGAGGCTAGGTACTTTACAAAGAAAAGAGGTTTATCTCACAGCTTTAGAGGCTAGAAGTCTGAGATTAGGTGGGCACATCTTTTTGGATTCTGATGAGGGCCCCCAGAATCATTAAGCCCTTCAAAGCCATGTCCCCAGTGACCTAAGCACCTTCTACTAGGACACCTCTTAAAGGTTCCACCACCTCAACACCAGCACATGGAACTACACATTGAGCAATGAATCTTTGGAGGGCATATTCAAACTTGAATCATATATAAATTAGAGTCTACAGTATACACAAAACAGTCAGTCAACTACATTTACAGACTAAAAGACATTAAAGTACCAAATCATTTTATCATCAGCTGCTTTCTCTACATAAACACAGATAACCACTTTCTGTGTTGAGTTTACATATTCTCTAGTGCTCGTGAGATTTAGTCCCAAACATCTGGGCCTGGGTAAAGGGCTACAAGGGGCTCGTTAACAATTACGTCAAATCCACTGCTTCTGTGCTCATACTGTGTGTGACCTACAGGTCCAGAACCACGGCCAGGGTCGTTCTGGGTGGCATAAATGGCTCCTGGGATGCCTGGACCTTCCTTTCCCATGGCCAGGGTTTGCCCAGGTTATCTCAAAAGCCTGAAACAGGAAGTGTGTCAGGAAATTAACAATGGTTATCTCTGGGTGGAGGAGCTTTAAATGACTTATTTTCTGTTTTGAACATTCCTGTACATTCCCCAATGAGCTTGCGTTTGCAATTTAATTTTTTAAAAAGAGACCAACAAGCAAATGGCAAGCCCGCCTTCCTCTTCATCATCTGTTCTTGCATGTTTCTGCCCCTGGCCAAGTGGTCGGCTTTCCAGGTCAGCACCTCCCACTCCTCTCTGACAGCTCAGTGTCTAAGTTCACCTTGGTAGGCAGAACTCAGCAAGCTTTTTCTGCAAGCCAGATTCCCTTTTTTATTAAACTGCAAGGACCTAGGTGACAAGATGCCAAGACACTGTGCCGCTCTTGAATCTGAAGATGCAGAAACAGGGGTTTTGAGGGGTATTTACCCCGTGCCAAAATCTCCCTGAGTACATCGTAAGTATTGATTATTGTTAAAGTACAGGAACTGGGTGCTACTATTATCCCAATTATACAGATAAGAAAACTGAGGTACAGGGTGCTGTAGCAATTTGCCTGAGGTCATACAGATGACAGAACCTAGTAGAGCCAGAGTTTGAATCTAGGGGTCTGACCACAAGGACCATATTCCTCATGCAGAAAACATGAAGACATGAATCTTATCATGAATCTTACTGTTGCTGTGTATGTTAGGGACAGAGGCAGGGAAAAGACCACCTGAGCCACACCTCTTCCACAAAGTAACACAACACAAAGCCAGTAGTCTTGGTGACCTGACCTAACATCGCATTTACACAGACAAGGAGTCTTTCACTGGCTGCACGTTCCCTCCCAGCCATACTCCAATTTCTCAGTAATCATTAACTAGGAAATTAAGCAATAGTGTACAATCCGGATTTTTTACAGAGGAAGAAAGGACATCCCAGGAGTCTGGAGGGAGACAGGAAGGCTCGGGGCGGCAGGGGTTTAGCTTGAGATGATCAGTTTTCCCACTAAAGACAGCTGAAATAAACAAATCAACGGAACTGTGACCATTTGGGGACTGCTCTGGTTCCTTTGTTGTTGTTGTGTGTGTGTGTGTGTGTGTGTGTGTGTGTGTGTGTGTGGAGGGGGGATAACTTAAGACTTTTAGCCCGTTTGAAGAAAAAGTCAGTGTTTGATCACAAATGAAAAACCTGACAAGAACCATCTAAACACCATGATATTATAGGTCATTCTCAAGGTTACACAAAGACCAACTCAAAAAAAAAAAAAAAAAAAAGAGCAGGATTTGCCCTGCAAGGGGCCTCCAGTTGTGGGCTGAGCGAAGTCCTGCCTCAGCTCCACTTCCTGGGCTTTTTCCCAGGTGACCCAGGCAGTCACGTTAGCTCTCAATACAATTGTTTACAGTAAGGACCACAGATAAAGCTCTCCAGAGGGACAGTTCTGATCCTTTGATTGGGAGAGCTTTGAAAGCGGCTCTGCTTCTCTAAGTGCCACTGAGCCATCAGATGTGTTAGAGGACCCGCCTTTAATCACAGCTGCTGACACCATGCAAAGTTGTCACAGATGTCCACCCCAGTGGGGGCAAAAGGACGCTTCAGAAATCCTGATGAATGGCCCCTGAAGGAGATCTCCTAGACACCACATCCAAAGAGAACTGTATAGTGGCTACTGAAGAAAAAAAAGAGTATTCGCAAAGACAAGTTGGCCAGTATATTTTTCTCTATGTCAAATTAAAAACATTTCTGTTGAGCTTATTCTAAAATTTTC
This sequence comes from Ctenodactylus gundi, assembly GCA_004027205.1. Lineage (NCBI taxonomy): Eukaryota > Metazoa > Chordata > Mammalia > Rodentia > Ctenodactylidae > Ctenodactylus > Ctenodactylus gundi. The sequence goes on from PVKB01000838.1 coordinate 35,153, forward strand.
TCTTCTAAGATGTTCTCAGGCTTGCTCTTGGCAAGGATTTGATGAGAAACTGATAACAGTGACCAAATAGGGAAATCTGTCCAAGTATCTAATTTTTCTTTCAGGCAGTCTCCACACCACCTCCTGTGTCCTGCTCTATATTGGCATATGCCTTTGCTTTGCTTAAGCAACTTTAGTTTCTTAAACTCTCTAAGGCCCCATTTTGTCCTCCATAACATAGGAATATGAGTTAGGATCTGGCAAGAGTTGAATGAATTAGATGAGGTAACCTTTGTAAAGTTCTTCACACAGAGAGTAGCACATAGTAGGTACTAAATGCAAGTTGTTACTAGTCTGGAGGGGTAAGTATTAACACTTGGCTGGCATTATGCTAGGGGCAGAGATGGCTGGGGCTACAACGTGGTCCCTTGACTCAGCAACAGTCTCGTATGCTGGCTTCCAAGTGTGGGCTGGAACCTGCAGGGCCAACATAACCAGTAGTTGTTGAAAATGCAGATCCTTAGACTCACTGAATCAGAAGCTCAAGAGAGGGGCCTAGCAACTGTGTCTCAAGCAGCCCCTCCCCATGAGCCTCCAATGCAGTCCATAGGCATGGACACAGTTGATCTATGTTTCTCAGTGGCTCTACATTTGAAAGCATGAAGCCTCAGGTGTCTAGTTCCTGAATACATCACGTATGATAATCTGCATGTGCCTAGAGTCGCCCTTATACTCTATTTTTTGGAACAACTATAAATGCATAAGTAGTCTTGGGCACATGGCACTTTGCTGTTGTTATAAGTTAGAAACAATGAGTTACTGACTTAGGATGCACCTGTCACACAACTGTTGGGAAGACTAGATGAAGGTGGGGACTGAGCACTCTCAAGCTTAGAAAATCCTGAAGTGGAGAAACACAGCACTGCTCATTTCACCATACGGCTGCACCGCTGCTCCATGGCCTGTGCCGGGGGCTGGCTTGAGGTGCGGTTCAGACTTCCTCACAGTGGTGGGTCTTTGGTTTCCTACTTTAGGGTTTGATTAACCAATTCATAATTTGTAATCAGTTTTAATAAAAGAAATGAATATCTGGAAAATATATTATTAAGGATAACTCTTTCGGCAAAGTCAATGTTAAAGTCTTCCCAAGATTACTGTTTTGCAAAGTGAAGTGATACTTGTAGTGTGAGTTTGATGATGTGAGTTTTTTGGAGGCAAACTCAATTATGACATTGAAGCAGAATAAAATATGCACCACTGGCATTTTTAAAGAACATGAGCAAGTACTATTTGCTCACATAGTGATCTTCAACTCTAAGTGAAGGAAACAGACAGGAACTCTGCATCTTCTGTTGCTGAGAGGATGAGCATCTTCCAATAAAGGAGCGGTGGGAGGGAGATTCTCATTCTTTTCCTGTCTCTAAAATATTTAGAAACGACTCCAGAAAGACTGTTTCTGGGGCAATAAAGTTCAGAGAAGAATGACATTTTATAGATAGAGCACTAGAAGAACACCTCCTAAGGTTTCACACTTTAATCTACACAGTGAAAAAGGAAAGCACTAAAGACACAGAAATATTCTAGACAAGGTGTGGTCTAAAGCTTAGACTCCAAACTGTGAGAATTTAAGGACCGAGACTGAGAAATATATGTAGTTATGTAACTGTCCAGGTCGGAGACTAGAGGCTGGGTCAGCACAGGTAAACATAATCAGCTTGCAAAGATCAAAGGGAGAAGGCCTGGATGAGGGCAAACAAAGGCATTTAGTCCCTTAGTGCGATAGGTTAGGGTCACCAGTGTGTTGAGAGAGAAGTGAAAATGAACACTAGCCCACACACTCTCACATGAAATCAATATTTAGCTTTCTATCGTTCCAGCTGTAATGTAAGTAAACCCAGGTTGTATGTTCTCTTTGTAAATGTAGGACTTACAATTAAAGATAGTGGTTGGCTCAATCACTTTGGGTCATTGTAACAAAATGCCATAGAACAGGTAGCCCAATAACAGGAATTTATTTCTCACAGTTCTGGAGTCTCAGAAGTCCAAGTTTAAGGTCCTGGAGACTGTGATCCCTAGTGAGGACCTTCTTCCTAGCTTGTAGAGGGCCACCGTCTTAGGGTAACATAGCATGGAGGTGGTGGGGGTCATGGGAGAAAGAGAGAGACAGCCTCAGCTCTGGTATTTCCACTTCTTTTGTTTTTGAGACAGGGACTTGCTCTATAACCCAGGGTGGTCCCGAACTCACTATAAAGCCCAGGCTGGCCTTAGACTCCTGGCAATTCTCCTGTCTCAGCCTCTCTAATGCTGGGACTAAAGGCGTGTGCCACCACACGCGGCTTATGTGGTGTGGGGGAATCACACCCAGGTGCTTAGTGTTTGCCAGGCAAGTGCTTTAACTGCTGAGCCATTCCTCTAGCCCTTGGTATTTCCACTGTTAACAGCACAAATTCTATCATGAATGCTCTATCTTCACAATCTTGTCTAAACCCAATTACCTCCAAGGCCGTATTTCCAAATGCCTCCACACTACAAGTTATGTTTCAGCATACAAATGTGGGGCATGATCCAGTCCCGAGGCTTCAGAGAGAGTTAGACCTAGGTTGGAACATGAGATACTGACCACCATTCCAGAGGCATTTTCTCTGTAAAACGAATGAAAAATGACCCACCAGGTAGTAATTGTAAGGACTGAGATAATGATGTTAAATTATGTTGAATATGTACACAGGCATGAAGCCGAAATCCAGGATATGATACTGTGGCTGCCAGCCCCCAGGGAGGTCCCGGGTCCCCAGCTACTGCTGCTTGTGCCTGTTACTATAGTCCTAATGTCTGTGTCTCCCACAAATGCATACATTGAAATCTTAAGCCCCAAAGTGATTATATTAGGAGGTAAAGAGATGATTAGACTATGGGGTAGTGTCCTCCTAAAGGGGATTAGTGCCCTAAAAAGAGGGCTTCTGGAGCTTGGCAGTCCTTCTACTAATCATAATAAGGTTGCAGTGGAAAGGTGCCACCATCAGGAAAAAGACTTTGATCTCTGAGGCTAAGTAATGACAGACACAATGGCTCTCATCTCATCCATCTAGATTCTTTGCTTTGGAGGAAGTAGCCACCATTTTGTGAGAACACCAAAGCTGTCCTATGGAGAAATCCACTAGGTGAGGGACTAAGCTCTCAGTCCACAGCCAGCACTGACCTGCAGGTACTTGGCCGGCCATGTTTGAAGTTGACATTCTCTACCCAGTGAAAGCTTCAGGCAAGTGCAGTCTGAGCCAACATTCTGACTGCAGCCTCTGATGATAGCCAGAACAGAACTGCACAGGAGCCACCTTGGAATTCCTCTCCTACAGGAACCATTGAGATAACCAAGGTCTACAGTTGCTGTAGGCTTCTAAATGATGGGGTACTCTGTTACCCAGCAGTTGGTAAACTCCATAGCTACAGTTGTTGCAGCTGCAATTGCTACTCCAAGAGGCATGCTGTAGAACCCACTGATAGAGTCAAAATCGTGTGGCTCCGGACCAAAGAAAGCACTCAAACATCTTTATAAAGTATCTGTTAATTTTACCACATCAAAGAAGCAGGGTTAGATGACCTCCTTCTGTGTTGGATCACATGTGTCAAACAAGATTCTTGTTTCCTTCTCTGATTCCAGAAAATCCTATGGTCCTCAGCACCCAAACTGTAAGAGATTCAAAACAAAACCAAGAATAGTCTGACTGGCCTTGAGCTAGTTCCAAAATCCAAAACCCAAAATGGAAATCATCAAAACTTAAAAAATGAAAAGGTGACATATGTAGTAATGGTCTTGGATGAGTGCAGGGGCCAGTCAATAGCCCAAGAAGCTGAAAGAGGGCAGCGGAGGGCAGGGCGGGGCTCATTTTTGTGCTGCCAGCTCTGTTTTTGTTCACTAAATGATCTGCTGAAGTTAAACACTACTGATGAGATCCTCCATGTATGTACAAACACACAGTCACACAAGGACACATACACACATAAATTCCCGTATGCAGGGATATATACAGATATGCATACATACATGGTGAATGCACACACACACACACACACACACACACATGAAGGAATGCATATAAATGCACACACACATGCATACACATGCATGCATAAAGGTACACAGGGTACACATACATATATGTAAAGGTGCACGCATGCACTCAAGTGCACTCATACACTGAGCTTCCATATATTTATATATTAATTTTCAGTCAGTTTTGGAAATTGACAATCAGGTTTGACAGAACATCACAAAGACGAACAACGATCACCCCTCAGGGGCTTTCAAGAGTTGGACAGGGATGTCTACAAAGGTGACTGCTGGAGAACCAGTGCTCTGCTTGCTACACACCCAACCCAACTGTAAAATCTTACCAACATATCTAGTTGTCAGTCAGCACTGGTTATGAACATGTTGTACTTTTCAACTGATGAGAAGTTAAATTACGCCTCCACATTCAGACTTGTAGAAAATATTTTCATGATTCCAGTAATCTGTATGAAAGATCACATCCATACACACGGAGAACACTCTGCAAACTTACAAAACATCACCCTTACTTGGCTGGTGTTTACATAATTGGCTTTGTTTTCTTGCTTTATGTAAACGATAACATAACTGCTTTGCTGAAGCAGCTCTCTTAAACATCCAATTCAGAAAGGAGTTAATGTCACCAGACATGATTTGAGGCAAAATAACTTCTGCCTAAGAGATTAAGAAAACATATAGTGTTTTACTTTGGAAATATGCAGGTATAAGCCACACAAAGTGGTTTACAAAGTTCAATCTTCAAGTGGACGTTGTCCAGATAACCTTTGTAAGTAGTGTCTCAGGAACATTTTAGAGAAGACAGCCAGGAAGTTCCTCAGGGCCAGCCTTTGTTCTCCTTTCTGGGGGTGCTATTCCTGGGAACGCACTTCCAGGAAGCTGGCCTTTCTTGTCTGTGACTCATCACAGTAAGCAGCTTCCCCTGTTAAGTCCAGTCAGTCAGCATGAACTGTAAGACAGGAGAATTCTAGAAGCTTTTACTATGATTTGCTTGAGATTGGCTCCTCAAAGTTTCATGTGCTAGAAGCTCGGTCTCCAGTGTGGCACAGAGAAGACGATGAGACCCTTAAGAGGTAGAGCCTGGTAGAAGGTAATTAGGCTGTTGGGGACATTTCCCTTTGAAGGCATTAGAGTAGTTCTCATGAGACCCGATTAGTTCCCAGAAGAGCCTGGCACCCTCTGAATCTCCCTGGCTTCCTGTCTGTGCAAGTGACCTATCCCTCTCACACTGCTCCCACCACAATCCCATGTACCATGCTGTGGTGTAACTAGGAAGCCTTCATCTGGGTTGAGTAGATACCATCACCACGCTTTCGGCCTTCAGAACTGGGAGCTAAATAACCTACTTAACAAATGACCCAGCCTAAGATACTTTGTTATGGCAACACAAAATGGGGCAATATGGTTTTCACAGATCTCTGAACCATGGAGCAGAGGCCTTAGTGACTGAGCAGCTGAAACAGCACGAAGAGAGCAGAAGCAAGGGCAAACCTTTGGAGCAACAGCAGCCAGCACTAAGTGCACAACAACCAGACACTGGAGAACTTGAAGAGGAAATGGAGCCCTCAGCCCAGGGAACAGAGAGCAGGCCATCGATGCCTCCTACTCAGACCTTGGGATTATAACAAGCCACTTATCAGATCTGTAATGAGTTGTGTGTGTTCACCTGATCTGAATATCGAGTTCATTCATTTGGCAAACACTGACTGTCTATTTTTGATGCCTGGCATAAGAAATGGAATGCAGGGGTAAGGAGTCAGAACAGCGAGAGAATAACAGCTCTAAGGACTGCCCCAAAGAATTCAACCAGCCACCAGACAAATAGCTGGAGTAGAGTACATCTCAGAACTACAACAAAACCTCTGAGTTTAGCTTCCTCCCAAGGGCAGGAGAATCAGGGGCCTGCCTCCCACCCTCCCCACCCCTAGGAACCCCAAGAGGCCACACCCACAGAGAGGAGGCAGAGAAACGACTTAAAAAGAAAGCATGGCAGGTTGCTGCTCAGAGTCTGCTGCCCAGGTATGGCAGCCCCTTGTGTCTCAGCCTGACCCAACATAGAAAAGAAAGGCATCACCCATCTACACGAATTGGTGATCAAGTGGGGCAAAGGAATACTAAACGCCAGTTTTGAGCTTCATCCTGGCTGGGGAAGGAGGATGGGACAATAGGCACACAGACCTGCCCCCACCCCTCAACACCCACACATCACTAAGAAAGGCACAGAATCCTATTAGGAGAGAGGGGGAAGCTGCACTCTTTACTGCTTGGAAAGGTAGGGACACCTTGGGCACATATCTCTCTGTGAGCTCAGTACCCCAGTTCTGTACTTCCCATCTGTGCTACTTCATCCTACCTCTGTACGACTCACCCAAAGGGGAGAGGGCAAGAGGGTGCCTGGACTGGCAGCTTAAACTACAGAGAAAAAACCTCTCCAAAGCAGACCAAGACCAAGTATCAACTATCAAGCTTGAAAGAACAAACTAGATGTGACGTAACAAGCAACCTCACCTCAGTGACACAGACAGCATATTATACAGCCATAGAAAAACACTCTCCACTACTAGAAAACAGAGATTGCTCAAAGAGTAACCATAGCAAGCCGAAAGAATATTCATCAGCAAGATGTGAAAACACAGAGGCAAGATGCTGCGGAACCCCCCCAGCTCATCAAGGCAGACACAGACAGAACCGGAGGAGAATCCAAAATTCCTAACCTTTGGAAAAAGAATTCAACCTGATGGAAGAATGTAGGACAGACTCAGACAACAAACTACGCAAAATACCTAAAGAACTCAACACGGACTTAACCAAAGAATTAAGGAAGAAAACAAAAATGCCAAGCGAGCAGAACTAGAGAAGTCAATACAGGAAACGAATGACAAACTCACTGAAGAACTTCAAAAATACGAAAAGATAAAGGAAGAGATTTAAGAGATGAAGACCTCCGTGAGAAGTTTAGCAAACAGAATGACCCGAAACGAGGAGAGAACTTCTCATTTAGAAGACAAGAATGGTCCAGATTTTCAACGACCACAAAATAATTTAACATCAACAAGGAAATGGAATACAATAGATGATAGAAGATTCAAGGAAACTTAATCTCAGATTATCAGGAATACAAGAAAATGTGGAAACCCATACTAAAGGACTAAGAAACCTACTCACTGAAGTTATAAGAGAAAACTTCCCATACAACAAAAATGAAACAGACACAAAAGTGGTGAAGGCATACCATACACCTACTAGATATGACCAAAACAGAGGCTCCCTTAGACATATTATAATAAGCCTCACTGATACACAAAGCAAAGAGAGAATCCCAAAAGCTGTAAGAGAGAAAAAGCAAGCTATATATCGAGGCAAACCTATTAGGGTAACAGCAGACATCTCAACACAAATTCTGAGGGCCAAAAGGGCCTGGAGTGAAGTCCTCAAAGCCCAGACAGATAATAATTGTTAACCAAGACTCCTGTACTCAGAAAAAATTCATTTAAATTTGATATTGAAATAAAAACCGTCCATGATAAAGAAACCTTAAAAATATTTACAACAACCAAACCAGCACTACAAAAAATTCTTAAGTGTCTCCTAGATAAGGAAAGAGGAGACAATTACAACAAAGAATACAGGGGCAGGCTTACTTACCTTCAATAGAGAGAACATCTAAAAAAAGTAAACAAAAGAATTTAGTACTCATAGGATGGCAAAATGGCAGGACCTATGATGCACATATCAATTTTTTATCTCTAAATGCCAATGGCCTTAATCCACCAACCAAAAGACATAGACTGGCCAACTGGATTAAAAAACATAATTTAACATATGTTGCTTGCAAGAGACTCATTTAAAACATGGCAACAAATATAGACTCAGGGTAAAAGGCTGGAGTTTTATTTTTCACCTAGCTGGGAGACAAAACAAAACAAAACAAAAATAACCTAGAGATTCTCTTTGCTGACAAAGTAGACTTTAAACCAAAGCTTGTCAAAAGGGACAAAGAAGGTTAATACATTCTCATAAAAGGAATAATCCAGCAAGAAGAACTGGCAGTCACAAACATTTATGCCCAAATATTGGTGCACACAACTACATATAACAAAAGCTATAGGATTTTAAAGACAGAGCCCAACTCTGTAACAGTGGGGGACTTTAATAGCCCACTCTCCCAAGAAGTCAACCAGATCAAAAAAAAAAAAAAAAAATCCACAAAGACAGATTTGAACTACATCATGGAAGAAATGGATCTGACAGATATATACAGGATTTTTAATCCAATAACAACAGAATACATGATCTTCTCAGCTACCCATAGAACATTCTCCAGAACCAACCACATTGTAGGCCACAAAACAAGCCTAAACAGATACAAGAAAATCGACATAATTCCATGTATTCTGTCAGATCACAGTGGAACAAAATCAGAAAGTAACTACAACACAAACAAGATATCACTCAAACAACTGGAGACTAAATAGTACTCTTCTAAATAAACATTGGGTTACAGAAGAAATCAAGGAAGAAATAAAAAGGCTCATAGAGACAAACAACAATGGTAGTACCATACTACACAACGTCTAGAACGTAAAGAAGGCAGTGTTAAGAGGGAAATTCATTTCCATAAATGCACACATAAAATGATCTGAGCAAGCCCAAATACATAATGTAACTTGCAACTCAGACCCACAGAAAAACAAGAACAGGCTGACACAAGAGCTAACAGAAGAAATGATATTATCAAAATAAGATCAGAAATTAATAAAACAGAAACTAAGAGAACAATATAAAAATAAATGAAATCAAGAGCTGGTGTTTTGAAAAGATAAATAGGATTGATAAAACCCTTACTAAACTCACAAAAAAAGAGAAAACTTACATCAATACAATTGGGAATGAATAAGGGGGAAATTGCAACAGATAAGGTGGAAATCCACTTTACAAGAGTTTCTTTGAAAATCTCTACTTCAAGAAATTCAAAAATCTAAGAGAAATGAATTAAGTCCTAAACGCATAACAACCTCCAAAACTGAATGAAGAAGAAATTAAACATTTGAATAGGCCAATATTTACCTATGAAACTGACGAAGTAATACAAACACTTCCAACTAAGAAGTGCCCAGGGTCTGATGGATTCCCAGCAGAATCCTATAAAAAGTTCAGGGAAGACTTTATGCCAGTGCTCACCAAACTTTTTTAAGAAATTGAAAAAGAAGGAAAATTGTCCAAGTCAATTCTTGAAGCAAGCAGACCTTTAATTCCAAAACCAGACAAAGACCCAACAAAAAGAGAAAACTATAGGCCAATATCTCTAATGAACCCTGATGTAAAAATACTCAATAAATTCTTGCCAACAGAATGTAGCAAGTCATAAAGAAGATTATATTCCATGACCAAGTAGGCTTCATTCTAGGGATGGTTTAACATAATCAAATCAACAAATGTAATACACCGTATCAAGAAATGCAAAGATAAAAATCATATGCTTATCCCAATAGATGTAGAAAAAACATATGACAAAATCCAACACCCATTTATGATACAGACTCTGAAGAAAGTACGAATAGAAGGACCCTGCCTCAACATGATCAAAGCTATTTGCAACAAGCCCACTGCCAATATAATCCCAAATGAAGAAAGACTGACAGCATTCACATGGAATTCAGGTGCAAGCAAGGATGCCCATTGTCACTCCTACTATTCAATATAGTACTTGAAACTTTAGCAAGAGCCATCAAGCAAGAGAAAGGAATAAAAAGAATACAAATTGGAAGGGAAGTAAAGTTATCCCTATTACCAGATGACATGATACTCCGCATAAAGGACTCCACAATTCCACTCAAATGCACTTAGAGCTAATAAATAAATTCAGCAACATAGCAGATACAAAATCAATACCCACAAATCAATAGCATTCCTATACGAATCCAATGAGAAAGAAGTCAAGAAAACATCCCCCTTCACAACAGCAGCAACAACAAAAAATATGTAGGAATCGACCTCACCAAAGAAGTTAAAGATTTATACAAAGAAAACTACAAAATCTTGAAGAGAGATATTGGAGGGGACTTTAGAAAATGGAAACACATTCCGTGTTCCTGAATAGGAAGAACTAATATTGTCAAAATGGCTATCCTGCCAAAGATACTATACTGATTCAGTGCAATGCCAATCAAAATACCAGCTACATTTTTCACAGAACTAGAACAACCAACCCTAAAATTTATATGGAATCAGAAAAGGCCCAGAATTTCTAAAGCAATTCTAAGTAACATGGGAAAAGCTGGAAGAATCACAGTCCCAGACTTCAAAATACTACAAAACAACAGTGATTAAATGTACATGATACTGTTATAAGAATGGACAGGAGTATTCCCAGGAGAGGTATCACTGGATCGAAGGGGATATTTATTTCCAATCTTTTGAAAAACCTCCATCCTGATTTCTACAGTGGTTGTACCGATTTACATTCCCACCAGCAGTGCAGGAGGGTTCCTTCCTCCCCACAGCCTCACTAGCACTTTGATATAGGTCAATCTCTCTGGAGTTAGATGATATCTTAGTGATGTTTTGATTTGCATTTCTCTTATGGCTAGAGATGTTGAACATCTTTTCATGTATTTATTGAGTTCAAAACAAGACATAACAGAGTTACATGTATACCCATGTTCATAGCAGCACAACTAACAATAGCTAAAATACAGAAGACACCAAAATACCCATCAACAGACCAATGGATACACAAACTGTGGTATTTATACACAATAGAATACTAGGCATCTATAAAGTCCAACAGCGTGGAGGATTTTGTGGCAAATGGAAGAAACTTAAGAACATCATGCTTGGTGAAGTGAGTCAGAAACAAAAGGTGAAACATTTAATGGTCTCTCTGATGTGAGAAACCCAGATCACTATTATCTCATGGAACTTAAAGTAAAAAACAAAGGGAACCAAGGAGGTGAGGGTCGGGGGATGAGAGGTGGGTATGGGGAGGGTCAAAGGAGAGCAGGGAAGGCCTTGTTACCTTGACAAGACATGTATGCACACAGAATGCTCAAGATCAATGTAAACCTTGAATCTTGCACTTTAACATATCAATAAAATGGGGGTGGGGTGGGGAGAATGGACAGTAGGACCAGCGGAACAGAATTGGGGACACTAAAAAAAAGCCAAATACCCTCAGTCCCTTGATCTTTGACAAAGAAGTCAAAACAATCTACTGGATAAAAGCATCTTCAACAAATGGTGCTGGGAAAACTGGATTACCACATGCAGGAGAATGAAATTAGACACATATCCATCACCACACACTAAAGTCAGATCAAAATGGATCAAAGAGCTGGACATCAAAACAGAAACACTAAATCTACTAGAAAAAAAATAGGTATAACCCTAGAAGACATAGGGACAGGAAAGGAGTTTCTGAACATATCACTGGCTGCTCAAGAAATTTTAGTAAGAATTAACAAACGGGATGACATTAAACTAAAGAGCTTTTGCACAGCAAAATAAATAAATAAATAAATAAAGCAACCAACAAGGTGAAGAGACAACCCACAGATTGGGGGACAGTCTTCACCAGGAGCACATCAGACAAAGGTTTAATATCTAGAATATACAAAGAACTCATAAAAGTAAAACCCACCACAATAAATGACCCATAAAGAAGTGGGCAGCCGAAAAGAAAAAAAAAAGCTTCTCAGAAGTACAAGTGGTCAATAAACAGATGAAACAGTGTTCTCCATCACTGACCATCAGAGAAATGCAAATAAAAACAACACTGAGGTTTCACCTCACCCCAGTGAGAATGACCTACATCAAGAACTCAAAAAACAATTGTTGGAGAGTATGCAGAAAAAAAGGAATTCTACTCCACTGTTGTTGGGAATGTAATCTGGTTCCACCATTACTGAAAGCAGTCTGGATATTCATAAGAAAGCTGAAAATAGAAATTCCATTTGATCTAGCTTCTGCTTTACTGGGCATATTTCCAAAAGAAATAAAGTCAACACACCAAAAAGACACATGCATAGCCATCTTTACAGCAGCACAGTTTATAAATTCATAACAGCCAAATACTGGGAACAGGCTACCTGCTCATCAACAGAGGAATGGTTAAAGAAGATGTGGTACCTATACACAATGGAATACTCTGCAGCCATAAAGATAGACAGATATGAAACATTTGAACAACAATAATGCTCAGCGAAATGGACCAAAAACAAAAAAACTAAATATAGACGATTATCTCTCTTATAAATCCACAAAAACAGTGGCATAAAAAGGGCCCAACATAGGTTATAGGGTAGAAAGAGGGACAACGGATTCCTAGGAAAGCAATGAAATCTGAAAAATGAAGAGGGGGCATGGATAGGCATTGATCCCCCAACTCCTTGTCTTTAATATGTTATAAAATTTGAAATTCATGTATCTATATAAAATTTTTTTAAAAGAGAAAGAAATGGGATGCACAGATGAAAACCAAACCTTCTGAGGCACAGGGCTCACGTGGCTGAACAGGCCCACAGCACAAGGACCTTGTGAGCACTGGAGCATTCTGACTGGAGATGAAACACATGTGCACCTCATGATCGTGTAGCGCAGTAAGTGCTGCTAGGTGTACGTAAAGCAATGGGGCAACAGGAACACAGCATCCAGCTGATTTATTGAATTCGGGGACCGTTTTGTTAGAGGTTGAAAATGTTTAGCTCAAACCATGCAATCCTGCTGTGATGTCAGAAGAAACAGCAATCTGTCCTCATCAATGTCCTATTGCTCACAAGGTCAGGGGTCTGCAAGAAAGATGTTGGGTCAGGAGCACAGAAAAGGGAAGGACACTTGCGCCATCAATAGACAGACGTGAAGGTCTGAGATCATCCCATGGGCCAAGCAGAGAAAGTACAGTCACCCGCGTGAACACCACCTCTAGGAAGAGAAGGTGTGGCTGCAGAACAACCATTTGCCAACTCTCCTAGGAAAATGATCCTCAAGTGTTGGTGGTCCTGGATTTGTAACAGTTCAATTTATTCTCCTTTGCACTAGTGTGCAGGGGACAACTGTACTTCAAGTTTGAATTCAGATCTCGGTGGTCTCACCCTGTCTTCAGTGTCTGCAGCGTTAGTCAGCATTGCACTTACACGGAGATGCATCCAGCTCTGTGCAGTGCCCTAGGACTTTGAAGGTGATCTAGAATGATTGGTAGATGTTATTACTTAGAACTGGGACATCCCATAAGCCTCATGTGTTGTGTTTGGAAGTAGTGGGATACCTAAGGAACTGAGTACTTTTGGGAGGTGGGGCCTGGCTGGAAGGGATGCAAGCTTTAGGCTTGCTCCGGAGGGATTATGTCAATTTTTGAGATTAGGAAATGCCCAGGGCAGAGCTTTCAGGTGTGTGTGATTGACTTGTGGGCCAGGAAAGAGGGAACACCTACCCTGGGTGTGAACTGCCCAAATGGCTGCTTGAGCAAAACAAAAGGAAGGACTAAGAATCATCGTTACAGTTTTTCATAGGAGAGCTCTGTCCTTGCCTTAGTCTCTAGTCATTGACTCATCCTTCCTCACTTGGCTTTCTGTCTGCGAGAAGATCTTTTCTCCAATTAGACCTCTACCATGTGCTTCCATTACCGCCAGCCATCATGAACGGACTGTGTGAGATCTTCTGAAATTATGACCTAAAATAAAGCTTTCCTCCCTCAAGTTGTGGATGTCAGGTATTTTGTCCTAGCAAAGAATAAGTAACGAAGACAGTAGGTTAGGCATATTCAGTGCATGTTCAACCTACAATGTTTTCTATGTTCCATGGGTTTATTTGAATTTTTCCTCACAGTAAGTCAAAGAGTATCTAATTCAAACTACCAGAGAATGGAAACAGACAGTGTGCACCTCAAGGGATTGCTCCCACCTAGTAAACCAATGCCAATGTCAAGCAAGAACAGTATAAACAGAGAAACCATGAGTTGGTTTTAATTATGGACATAGAGACAATGTAGCCCAAGTAAGGTATTAGTAAACAGATTATATATTTATAATATATTTATATATTATATTTATAATATATTTATATTTATAAAAAGCTATCACAACCAAGGGAGAAAGGCAAGAAAGGCTCCACATAAGAAAATAGAAGGGAAAATAGCGATTTGGTTGCATAAAAAATACAAGTAGCAAGAGCAATGAAAGTCTCCATGAGAGGAGGAGTTCTGGGAAGCACAGGCCCTCCTCAGAAAGTGAAGTGAATGAGGGCACTAAGGATGGTGGTAGAGGATGGAAGACACTGCAGTTTGTCTTGTTAGAACCAGAAATATTTTCCCAATCTCTTTTCATTATTTTTATTAATAAAAATACAAATATTAAAAGAGGGAGTCAATGATATGCTGTATTTCCAGATAGTGCATTCCTGCTTCAGTTCTTAGCGGGGACCCAAAGCCTCTGGGTGAATCCTTCACTCCATCGCTGGGGGCTGGTGACGGAGCACAAGGCTCCGCCTACCTGTGGGTGACGTCCTTCCGGAGCTGCGCCCTGCTCTGCTCTCACAGGTTGCAGGTCTATTTCTCAGCAGCTTACAAGCACCCTGTCAATAGGCCCAGGTTTGTTTCTTTTCCATGTTCCCAGATTCCAGAACAATACCCTCAACATGGCAGGTGCTCAATAAAGTTTTGATGAATGAATAATAAATGCTCGCCTACTTGAAAATCTTGCTTCTCTCCTACCCGCTTCTCTTAGGTTCAGGAAGAGTTTCGGCCCAAATCAGGGTGCTGATGCAGCCTGGGGGGTCAAGGGCTCTGGAATCCCGATGTATTTCAACACTAAGTGAATCTGGATTTGGTCTTTTCAATTCTGGCCCTATCCACAGGCTTGCCCTCATTTTCTCACGTTCCCCGCTAGAGTCTGCTGCAAACATGAACGAGGTCGGACGTGGAACCACCCTTCTCTGTCCATTCCCCATGCCCGCGACCCCCACGACCCCCACGGGCGCCCTGCACTGGGGAGCTGAGCAGGCTCTGGGAGAGGCCAGCAGGTAGGAGAGCACCGTCCCTCGCGGCTTTCAGCTCCTGGCTTCCTCTGTGGGGAGCCAGTGACAGCAACGACACAAAGCACCGTTATTCCCCTTATAGCAGAGATTATATAGTTAGCATGCAAATCAGCCAAAAATTGGAATAAGAGGACACTTTTCCCCGTCAAATTTGCATGTTTAAAAGCATAACATCCGGAATTGGGAGAAAATCAGTACTAGCATAGAACGAAAGTGAAGAACAAAGTGACACCCATTCTCCAAGGCAACTGGCAATGTATTTTAAAAGCCCTGAAAAATATGCGACCTTGTGAGGAGACAGATCTGTTTAACCTGATTTAAATATTACACAATTTATATATGCATTGAAACATTACGTGGTAATCCATTAGTATGTACAATTTCATATTTTTATGTATGAAAATAAATTCTAAAACATATTTAATTTTTTGACTAGGCAATTGGACTTCTATAAATATATCCTAGGGCAATAACCAATGTTAGGCACAAATTATATCAACAAAGATATTCACTGCAGATTTATTTACTACCAAAAAATTCGTAAACAACCCCCAAATACAGTGAATAGAGGTCGCTGGTTAAGCAGGTTATATTCTGTCTTTATAATGGAAGACATTTACCAAGATCAGTGATGTAGAAAACACTTCGCGGCACACTGCCAAGAGAAAGTGGCTCCAAAAAGTATGCGCGGTATGAGCTTTGCTGCTGTTGTTAGAGTTTTCATGAGTTTTGGTTCTGATTTAATATGGCCGACTACAGACAAGGGGAAAAATGCCTCTGTAGCGGTGTCTTTCTCCGTCTCTATTTCTACCACTACCTTAATCGCCATCCTGCTGACCTTCTGAGACCCCTGTAAAATGAAAGTAAGGGAACACGAAGGAGAATGGGCACACAACCCGGAAGTGGGATGGGGCCACCCAGACGGGCCAGGACTAGTCCGTGGAGACAAAGCAAGTGTACCTGTGCTTCCAGGTGAAACTAAGAATGAGCACGATGTCTGCAGCCAGGAGTCCTCCCGGATGAGAAAGAGGAGGTGGAAGCGGGAGTCAGAGGCAGCGGCAGTTGATCTTTCTAGCAAAACCTCAGGGGTTCGCTGTGCTTCGGACCAACAGGTCACAAGGGAGAGAATAAGAAAAATTACTGGAGAATAGGAGCAAGCTGAAGTCACCCTCAGGAGCCAGGGCCTCTCCCAAGCTTCTCAGAAGGTTCTTCTGAAGAGGAAGTAAGGAAACGGTCTGGAGAGAACTTACGTGACTGACCCACACAAGCCTCCCCAAGGCAAGTCCCTGTGTTCAGCAGATGCAGGGCTCTCCAGCAGGCTCCCATTCAAGATAACAGCCCCTTAAATTCCAAGCACATGGAATGATGAACCAAAACCTTTACTCTGAAGTATACAAAGCAACACACTGGAACAGTCAAGTTCAACAAAGAAGGAATAAGAAATTGAGGCTTAATACTGTACAAAAGTGGAGAGACATCAGTAGAAGACTCGCCATGCTGTGAGTCCTGCCTCCCATCCATGAGGTGAAACTTAATACCTAGTACGACAGTTTTAAGAGAGGGGATCTCCGAGGTGATTAAATCATTCAGGTAGAGCCCTAATGGATGAGATTAGTGACTTCTCATGTCCTCTCCCTGCAGAGAATGCAGCAAGTACCTTCTTGGAAGTGGGGTCTAGGTCCTCAACAGACATCACACCTGATGGGACCTTGATCTTGAACTACCAGGCACCAGAACTGTGAGAAATAAGTCTCCCTCTTTTTTAAAAAATGAATGATCTAGTCTATGGCATATTTTTGTGGCAGCACAATCTAACACAAGTACTAAAGAAACAAATGAAATTTGGGCTAGGGGCCAAAGGGAAGGAAATATGCCTACAAACTCAAAATGTGTCACCTGAAGGTAGTACATCAGTAGAATAAGGCACACATCTTATTCGGAGGTACGGGAAGGGAACCCCAGTAGTTCTGAAACAGAAAGGATCAGACACGGTCACCCCGGGACATGGGTAATCCTTCCCTGTGTCTTCATTTTTTTTTTAACTGTGCACATATATAGTTTCAATACAAATCTAAATGGAAGAAAACTTCCACAGACACACCATTACACTTTTTATTTCCCACGTGGAATTCAGAGATGAGAAAGTGTTGCTGACAAGGTGACTTTCCTCTGTGAGTTTCTATAAACTCAGAATTTATATCAAGTACTTTTAATCCTTTCTGAGAAGCGGAATACTTGTATCAAAGCTAATGTACTTGCTTTATTCCTTCCTGGGGCCTCCGATTTGTTTTAACGCCTGGCAATCATTTTCTTTTTCAGGCCCCTTGGGACTCTGGAGCAGAGATTTGGATTGCGAATATTCCTCTCCCTGGATAACAACCTTCATAGTGCCTACGTACACAGGACACATCGCCAGCATCACCCGGGTAACTGGCTGAGGAGAGCCATGGCCTTAAATTTTCTAACCTCTATATCCTCTTTTTTCTCCTCTCCTCTTCCCCCTCCTCCTCTCTTCTAAAGGGTGCTTGAGTACCGGGCCACTTTGTAATTATCTTGCATTACACTCTACTCCTTTGCTTAATATCTACTTTAATTTCGAGTATTTCCTTTCCCTGATATAGTTTAAAAGCTTTATTTATTCCCTCCACTACTCTGGCAGGCACAAATCTTTTCCCTTTTTTTTCCCCTTCCCTTATCATCCTTTCATGTTTTTGCTTAATCAGAAGGTTCCCAGAAATATAGTTTTCAGAGGGGAAGTGCAACTAAAACCCTATCAGCCGATTCCCTGAGCATTCAGAGGTGTCCACAGACACAGGGACACGGTTACCTTTTGAATTCATGATCCTGCATTTGTTGAAATTCACCTGATCTGCTTTATCTGGAATCTGTAATGAATTTAGGAACAAGATTTTCCTTTTGTTGTTTCTTTCTCTACAAGATGACCCATTATTCTCATTTCTTCCAGTAGGCTCTTGGTTTTAGAGCAGCAAGGTGGGGTCTCCGTAAAGTGGACATGGCCCTCACCTTGAACTTATTTGTTCACTGTGCTCTGGATTGAGAGCCAACTCTGCCAACCCTGGCACCAGGGGATTCCACATGGGAAACAAACAATTACTGGATTGTTGGTGCTGAGACCCAGGGAAATACAATGCTAGTGTTGTTCTGAACTTGACACCGGCTGACCTGTTGCTGAACGTCACACCAAGAAGCTTAGTCTCTGCAGCACAGTCCCTCGAATGAAGTGAGGGGAGGGCAGGAAACTGAAAGCTTTGATGGTAGAATCTTTCATGTTTTCATAAACACAAAAAAGTTGAATTTAGAACTTTGGTCATAATAGATGAACAATGAAAAGTGCAGAAATTTGTGATGAATAGGATTATAATAATGAAGTAATACAGCCTGGGTAGCTTAACCAACGGACATTTATCAACCATTCCTAGCAGCTAGAAGTCCAAGGTCAAGGTGTCGGCGGGGTTGGTTTCTTCCGAAGCCTCTCTACTTGGCATACAGATGGTGCCTTCTCTCTGTGTCCTCGCTTGGTCAGTTCTTGGTACGTGTCTGTGCCCTAATCTCTTCCTATGTGAACATCAGTCATGTTGGATTAGGTTCCACCTGTGTGGCCTCATTTTAGCTTATTACCTCTTTCCAAGTCTCTATTTTCAAATACAGCTTCATTTCATTTAAAGGCACCGAGGCGCAGACTTTCAGCATAATTTGGTCAGTATAGACAGCTTCCATGCTGATTATATCTGCATATTTTTTTCCTCTAACACATATTCTCTATTGGCTTTTATAAAAGTCTTATTTAATATGCTCCCTTTTTGCATATATTTAACACATAATTATTGAGGTTCCTACTGGGCTTGGTACTGGAAAACACCAGAATAGCTCCTGACCCTAAGCAGAAATTATTATGTAAGAAACTTTCAAGTTACAGTAAAATAAGGACCTTGATGGAAGTGTGAATGGTTTATGGGAGTTCAGAACAGCACAATGTGCCTGAGGCAAGCAGAGCTGAGTAAATGACAATTAAGAAGTGTTTAAAATAATGGATATGAGCTCATCAGGCAGAGAAGATGGAGATGACACTGTTCTAGAAAAATGAAACAAAATACTTAAGCAGAGGCACATTGTCTTTGGTTGTGAGGACCTGTGCCTAGAACTTTATTTGCACGCTGTATGCCCCTGCCATTGTTACTATGCATGAATAATCTAAGAATCTTAGATTTTAATCACTGTCCACTCTCATTAGGAAGGCTTCCCTATGCATGGGGTTGGACTATTAATGCCTTTCCTGAGTCCATAAACTGGTGGTAGAATTATATCCTTCACACCTCCTCTCAAGCTGGCTCTTGCCACTACAGGAAAGAAAAAAGTGCCAGCTGTCCACGAAGGAAAGGAATCTTCTCTCTGAAGAACTATTGTCTTTGAGGTATGTCTCATATCTACCCATAAACATGAAGATACTTGCAGATGTGTGCATACATGAAACACTGTGCCTTTACATGTACTTACCTGTAAGGACAGGGGGATTTATGCCTGCTTCAAGAGTTTTCATGTTGAAACCTGTTTGGGAGGTGCTAATCATGGAAATGCAGATAAAAACTCCATGTAAGATTCCACCTCTAAGGCAGTCAGAATGGCTGTCATCAAGGATACGGAAAGCAAACAATGCTGGTGAAGACCGCAGAGGGAGGGGCACTTCACTTTCCTGGTGGGAATGCGTCTTAGCTGCTCCCTCCGCCCTTCACTTAGCTCCTGCCTCTCTTGGCTTTCTGTCTGCAAGGTAGTGAGCAGCTGGGTGCGCAAGTCTCCTGCAGCAGCTGACCTTAAGTGCCATGAATCTAAAGCAAGGAATGGTACAGTTGGCTCACAAGGTAGCCCTACTCTTCATTTCCCGAGAAACCTCCATACTGATTTCCGCAATGACTGCACTAATTTACATTCTCACCAACGGTTAGAAGGGTTCCTTTTCTCCAAATCCTTTTACCAGCAGTATTTTTTCCCTTGGTATTCTTAATGGTGGCTATTCTGACTGAGGTGAGATAGAATTGCAATCAATATAGTTCTGATTTTCATTTCCCTAATGGCAAAGATGTTCAACATTTTTATATACTTACTATTTGTACTTATTTTGATACATTCATTTGCTTTTTTATTGATTGAGTTGACTTTTTAGTGTTAAGTTTTTGAGATCATTATATATCCAGATTAATTTTCTGGAAGATTTTCTCCCATTCCATAAGCTTTTGTATCTTTGACTGCTAGTTGTTTTCTTTGCAGTAAAGACTCTTTAATTTGATGTATTCTCATTTGTTCACTGTTGCTATTACATCCTCTGCTATTAGAATTCTACTGAAAAGTGTCTGCTTGTGATTATGGCTTTGAATATTTCCCGTTTTTTTTTTTTTTCATCAGTGTCAAGTTTCAGGTCTTATGTTGAAGTCTTGCACTCATTTTAAACTCATTTTTAACTTCTTTTTTAAAATCCATTTTTCTAGAGAGTGAGAAGGACCTACTTTCAATCTTCTGTAACTACCCAGTTATCCCAGTACCATTTGTTAAAGAGATGATCTTTACTTCAACATATATTTTTGGCTTTCTTCTCCAGAATCAGAATCAGATAGTTGCATTATTTCTGTGTCTGCTATTTTGTTCCATTGATCTATGTGTCTATTTTTGTGGTGATATCATGCTGTTTTTATTACTATGGTTTTGTAATATAATTTGAAACTGGTTATTATGATGCTCCCACTCTGTATTTTTTCCTTAGGATTGCTTTGGCTATTCATATGTATTTCCATTTAAACTTTAAGACTGCTTTCTAGTGAATAGGATTACTTTTATCTTGTGAGAATGTCATTAGAATTCTGACAGAGATTATGTCAAATAGATAAGATTGAATTTTGTAGTATGAACATTTTAACAACATTAATTGTACCAATCCATGAATAGGGGAGGTCTTCCATCTTCTACTATCTTCTTCAATTTCTTTCTTCAGTGAAATGTAATTTTTCTTATAGAGCTTTTACCTCCTTGGTTAACTTGATCCTTAAATGTTATGAAGCTACTGTGAACAGAAGGTGGAGAGCTCCGTCCTCGGGGGAGGAAAGCCAGGATAGGTAGGAGAGCTTTGCTAAGGGGGCTAGGGGTGATCAAGGCACTTCAGAGGCCACCAAGCTGCTAGATATCTCTGTAACTGCCTACTCCCAGCATAAGAACCTGGAGAAATTTAGGTTCCCCCAACACACCCTCATACTCATCAAAAGAAACCTGTCAGCTAGGCCTTTCAAGTGAAGTCCCTCAACAACAGAAACAAGGGAAAAAGTCAAGGCAACAGGACACCCACAGAGATGCCTGAGACCCCAGAAACTAATGTCATGGGCCCTGAAATAGTGGAACTCACAGGGAAGGAAGTCAAAAAGCAAATAAATGAGTTGACCAACCAATTCAAGCAAGATATTCACACAGAAATACAAGCATTAATCTGTGGGCTCAGAGAGGAACTTACAAACCCAATAGTGGTCCTATATGGAGACAAGGCTTGCTAAGCACACAGAAGCACAAATTAAAAGCTGGCTGAAGTAAACAAAGAAATGAAAGATATAAAGGAACATATAAATAGAGAAGTGGAAAATCAATCTAGCTGAAATTCAGGATATGAAAAACTCATCTGAAAGGAGGGGAAGTCAACTCAGACACTGTGAGAACAGAATTTCAGACCTTGAAGACAAGGCTGAGGAACAAATGCTCTAATTAGGCTTGACTCCAAAAATAAGAACTGAGCAATATAGCTGGATACAACAGCAGATGGAAGATTCAAAGAGAACCAGTCTCAGAATTATGGGACTAGGAAAACGAGCAGAAGACAGCACCAAAGGTATAAAGAATTCATTCACTGAAATCATGCAAGAAAATTTCTCAAAACTAGGAAAAGAAATTAATTTTCAGGTACAGAAAGTATATAGAACACCAAATAATCTAAAACAGCAATGAGACTCGCCACAACGTATCATAATCAAAGCCTCAGAAATATAACATAAAGAGAAAATACTAGAAGCAACAAGTGAAAAACAGGCATTATTCTACCAAAGCAAACCGATTTGAATTACTGCAGATTTCTCAGTGCAAACTTTAAAGGTCAGGAGAGCCTGGAGCAAAATATTTCAAGTTTTAAGACAGCAAGTGTCAACCCAGGTTGTTGTGTCCAGCAAAATTATCTCTGAAAATTGAAGGAGAAGTAAAAAGTTTTCATGACCAATAATCCCTGAAGAAATTTGTGACCACTAGCCCAGCATTTAAGAAAATACCTGAAGGAATCTCTGAGAGAGGCAGAGAGACAAGTAGTACCAGAAAATATGGAGGAAAGGAAACATATAACGAGAAAGTGTAACAAAAAACAGATTGGTATTTGAATCATTTGGTTGTTACACTTCTAAAACAGTATCAGCTGTTTTCATAAAATCTGTGAAACTTTCGCCCATAACTCTTATTTATAATATATTAATTTGCAAAGCATAATAATAATATTCAGCATGTGGAATTAGTATAAAATCTTTAAAAATATGTAGGCATGAATTTATGGATCGATAGGTAGGTACATAAAATGTTAAACCAAATCTGGCAAAATGTCAGCAATTAGTGAAGTGTGAGTAAATGATTTATGAAAGTTTAAAAAATTCTGAAATAGCTAAGTATGCCATTATATCTATTGCTTTAAGTGCAATGTACTTAGTGGGTGTGACAGCAGGAGGTATGGGAGGATGGGAGGGCCAAAAATGGGGAGGGATTGTAAAGTTGATGTGATATATATGTGCACAGAATACTCAAGTTCATTGCAAAGATTATGTATGATATATATAAACATATATATACACACACAGATACACACACACACACACACACACACACACACACACACATTAATACAAATGGTGACATTTGCTGGAAAATGGGTGCATCTTGAGACCATTATGCTTAGTGAAATGAGTTAGACTCAGAATATTATATATCACACAGTTTGTCTAATGAGAAGGAAGTTTAAATAAGTAAAAGAGCAAGACAGGAAGCTGGATGACAGGGAGCAGGGAGGCGGGTTTGTGCAGAGAGAAGGGGATATGGGGAGGGTGCGAGAGTGGGGAAGAGGAGGGGGTGTGAAATAGTCAAGATGGGATATCCATATGCACCAATTTCTCAAGTTAATGTAATTACTCTGCACTGCAAATACTAATAAAATTGTAATATCTTAGAAGAAGCCTTTTCCTACACATGTGGTTCATTAATGCGTCCCTTGAGCCTGTGAGCTAGTGGTAGGAGAGATCTCTCACTCTACTTATCCAGCTGCTTGTGTTGCCAAAGGCAACACAAATCCCTGGCTGCCCAGGACAGTGCCTAAGATGCACCCCACGGCCGGCCCCAGACCAGCTCCCCAGCACTGGCCGACACAGCTCGGCAAGCTCAGTGGCCTGAGAGGGGGCTGGAGGGAGGCATAGGAACGCATGAAGTCCTGCCTACTTCTCCCATGCACACAAATAAACCACAAAAGGCTTTTGGTTTTGTAAGTATGACACAAATAGAAGGTAAATTGGCAATGGTGGTTAAAATTAATCTTTTTTCTAAAGCTTGAAGGGTAAATAATAGTTAACAATAACAATAAAGGCCGTTTGTTGACAACTTAAAGCACAGCAGATACTGGACTAAGTTTTGGTCTGGCTTCTTAATCTCCCCAACAGCCATAGGCAGCAGAAACTCTCCTCCATTGAAGGCTGGAACATGAGGCTTGGAAGGGTGAGAACCACGCAGCTGGGGTGCAGCAGCCACGGGGACAGACACAGGTCTTTTCTAACCCTGCAACTGTCTCCCTGCTTTTGCCTTCTCCCCCTTTTTGCTTACTCTTTCAGTGCGGCCCCTCATTTTGTCTCTCTTTCTCTAAAATCGAGGTGCACAGTTTTTTTTTAAAAAGTCACATTTTTCCATTGTTCATTTTGCATTGGATTTATATATTTTTTAAAAATCCTAACTTATCAGGGATGTATTCTAAGTACTGTAAAATAGTAAATACCTACATTAAATTACTCTACTAAAAATAAATGCATAAAACTTAGGGCTGGGGAATAACTCAGACCTTGCATAGCACACACGAAGTTTTGGGTTTGACCTCCAGTGCCACAATAAGAATTAAAACAAAAGAAATGTAAAAGATGAGAGTACAGAGGAAACACAAACCAACAGGAAACATTTTTATAGTACCTCTCTGTCCGTAGAACTTCACTAGTAATGTTTTCAACATCCCAAAGAGCTCAGCTCTTTGTGTCTATTTTTATTGCTTCATGGAAAGGTCATTAAGTCTTGTTGAAAATTCAGACAAAAGTAAGGCCTTTGAGGGTAGGCCCTGGGGAGCATCGGATGTTATTAGCAAAGCTGTCAGTGGCTGAGATGCAATCAAACTCAACAAAGTGGTTGACCAACCAGGTCATATTTTGTTTGGAGGTCAGCAGCTTATTTCAATTTTAATTCCTTTTCCAGAAGTGATTTCATTTGCCTGATGGCCTTTATAGGAGACCGTGCTTTTCTTGAACAATCTGCCCATGAGGCCTACTTGGTTTGCATGTTGATGCGACCCCTGACATAGGAAGGGGCTCTCTCTCCAGCTCTTCTCACCTCAGTCTGTGTGTGGCAGAGGCCAGGGATCACCACGCTGTCACTACTGCTATTATTAGCTGTGTGCTTGTTTGTGTTGCAAACACAGAAGTCACACTTATCTCTAAGACATGACTTGTGTGTTTGTTTTTAACATTTTAAGACTTTCTGTAAATCCTAAGTAGAATAACAGATTGCTTAAAAATTGCATCAATGCCCTTCTTGGGAAGACTGTTCACTTGCATTCTGCCCAGTTAGATGTATTTGTTAAGTTATATCTGATAAGATATCTTTGTTAAAGAAACTTTGTCCAAGTACTTAGGTATGGAAGTTGGCAAACTGCTGTTACAGAATTAAAACATCAGTGGTAGGCAGTGAGCCTGATGATGCGGAATTCCCTGAGAGGGAGGCCACTTTCTGTGGCTTTGTTTTAATATAGCAGGATGATTTAAGAGCACTGAAATAGACTGAAGGAAACAAAGTGAATAATTACTGAAAACTGTCACAGTCAGCCCTACTGGCAGTAACTCCTGCGTGCCTAATAACCTGGGAGTGTGGCACCTGACATGCAGCAATCTGCATGGGACAGCACCATCTCTGTCACCCTTCCCATAAATGACGTGGCAGGTCTGGACATGGCTGCAATTCTGAAAAAAGGTGAGGATTTTCTGTAAAGATAGGTAAAATGTGAGTGTGGGCTTCTGTACAAGTAGCCACCTCATTCCACTTATTTCCTTTCCTCCCTCCCTTCCCTGACACTGGAAAATGTCATCTTTTACCAATATGGTTGGTGATTCATATGCATACATATTCTTCAAGCTCTGGTGGGTGTATGTCCTGCTGAACCTTCAGCAAGCTGAAAATACAGAAAGTCAAAAGTGCATTTAATGCACTGGCATGGTTTGGATCTTATGTGTCCCCCTAAAGCCTCATGCAGTTGAAACTGTGTGTTATTGAGTTGCGGGCCAGGACGTGAGGGTGGGGCAACTGGCCCCTTGAAGTTATTAACAGAAGGAAGAACACGGTTACAGCTTCTTCCTGGTAAGGCTCCGGCCTTGAGTCTTGAAAAGCTCATCAGCTTTGCTCTTTCTTCACTTGGCTTCTGTCTGCCATGGGGTGAGCAGCTCTCCAGCCTCTGTCTCTGCCATGTGCCTTCACTGCTGCAGACGGTATGTGTGCGAGAACTTCTTAAACGTGAGCTAAGTAAATCTTTCCTCCCTTAAATTGTGGATATTGGGAATTTTGTCACAGCAACAAATAACTAAAACATGCACCTCACATCCTGACTGCCCTAGCTCAGCAACACAGCCCACCATGAATGGCCAGGTGTTTTCCCTTAAGGCTGCCCGGCTCCCTGGGAGCCGTGGTCACTGCCCAGCCCCACAGATTCCCAGACCCTCACAGCACTAATCTGGGAAAACATCAAATTTCAAAATCTGAAGTGGTTTCTAGTGAGTGTGCATAGCTTTTGAACTAGCACAGAGTTGACAAATCCTAAATCAGAGCACTGTGAAGTTGGGACCATTTATACATAGATATGTGCAATAGTGTGTGTGTATATATAATTACATATGGAAAGACATGCTCAAACATATCTGTTTAAATAACTGTTTGATGCTCTATATGGTTGTTTTATACTATTATAACAAGTAGCAATACTAGTGGTATTCTCAAATAATAAGTGTACACAGACCGGACACAGATAAAGGAAATATGCAAACAGTAACAAAGTTAAATTCTATACGGTATGTGAAGGAATCAATAAAGTCTCTGTATTTGTTCATTTCTTGTTACGCTCTCGCTATGCCATACAATAAAACTCGAGATGCCTGAATATGTGATGTGATAATTTCCATTTTACCTCACTAAAAACAGTTTAATCTATCTCTTCAACATATCATGTTGAGAATACTGGACCACTACATGCAAAAGAATAAAGCTGAACACTAACCTTATACCATATATAAAAATCAAAACATTGGTAATCCAAGAACTCTGGAAGCTTGAAGCAGGAGAGTTTCAAATTCAGCCCACTGTGGGCAACTTAGGGATTCCATGAGGACTTATCTAAAAATAAAATTTTAAAAAGGAAGAAAGGCAGTGGATGGAGGATGGTGTTAGTGTAGGAGTCCTGGGTTCAATCCCAAGTACTGAAAAAAAAAGGAAAAAAGAGGCCTAAATATAAGATCTGAAATACAAAACTCCTCAGGAAAACACAGGCAGGAGCTTCAGAACATTGGTTTTGCAGTGATTTTGTAACTATGACACCAAAAACACAAACGAAAGTGAAACTAGGCAAACGAGCCTACATCAAACTTAAAAATCTCTGTATAGCAAAAGAAACAATCAATAGTGTGATTCCAGACTACGAAGGTAAAGACAATATTTAGAAAACACGTATCTAATAACAGGTTGAGGTCTATAATACGATTTCTGCAATTCAGCAAAAATATTAGATATGTATGTGTGGAAGGAAAAGGAGGAAGAGCGGCTAGAGATGAGTAGAGGGAGGGAGGAAAGCAGAGAGGCAGAAACCATGGAGGAAAGCAAGGGTACTGATCAATAAATGATATAGTGTTGAAATACACTGATCGTGGGCATCATATTTTTCTCTTTTCTGGAATATTTTTCAAGATTTTATGTAAATAAAAATTTTAAAGAATTTGGCAGCCACAAAAGGTTTTTCTCTTTTTCTAAATTAAAAAATTATTTCAGATGAACTCTTTAGAAATAAAAAAGAACCACTGAGCTGTGATGTTGGTCACTATAGCAGCATCTATATGTGTGTGGGCACCAGGAGCTTGGGACTCGAACATGAGTTGCAGGATCTAAAGGGGCCAAGGGCCCTGAAAGGAGAGGAGGTACCAAAGCCACACCTACTGTTGTGGTTGTCATCCAAAATGTCCCCACAGAAGCCTCGCAGTGTTGAAGCTGTAGTTGCTGCTGGGCTTTTGGGAAGAGATTGGGTCATGAAGACTCTTCATAACTGGGTAAATCCTCTCACAAGATCATAACTTGATGGTGTTTTTAGGTGGTGAGATGGAAACAGAAAGCTGGGCTTAGCTGGAGGACATGAGTCATGGGGATATGACCTTAGGTACTACGTCTGGTCCCAGGCTCCTTCCTATTTGGCTGTTGCCCTCTCTCTGCTTCCTGGCTGCCGTGAGGTGAGCAGCCCTCCTCTGCCTTACCACAGGCCCAAGTCCACAGAGCCAGGTGATCATCGACTGAAATTTCTGGAACTACAAGACACAAGAACCTTTCCTCTTTGAAGGTGTTATTCCCAGGCACTTTGTCACAGTGACACAAAGCTAACACACTCACCCTACTGCACCGTGTCACTGGCATCCCAAGTGTTAGCAAATTTCCCCTTGACAGAAACTGGCAGGTTACCATTAACTACAACTCATGCACTTTAGGATGGCTATAATCCTCATAAATAAGCAGCAGCACTGAAAGTCACATGAAAGGGATGTTTTTGTCTTTTCCATGCTCTAAATTTCACTAAATACACTAAAGTTTACATCAAGAAAAATACATGAATGTACCATTGAAATTGCCATCTAAACACTTAAAAGACAAGAAAGAGTTTCCAGGAAGGAGGATGGGACTCTCTGGACAAGGTCTTACAACAAAGGTGACAGTGACAATTACGGGCAACATGGGAGTGAGGAGCTCAGGGGAAAGCTGTATCTGTCTAGTCTCTGTATAGGATAGAACAGAGGGATCAGAAGACCAGAGTCTAACCCTAACCTTTGCTTTCTTGTGGCACATTCAACTCATATTAGGGCCTCAGGCACCTGGTTACACAGGTCTGTGCCTTTGGGGAAATCGTGCCATCCTTGTGTGGACTTCATTTCTTGTAGAAGAGAGATTTAAGTCAATCTTAGTGTGTCAACCGGGGAAACGTTCTGTCATTTTTTAAGACAAAGATGAAAGGTGACGTGCCTTAGAGAGCGAGAACGAGAGAGAGTTGAGAGCAAGGTCTCCACAAACACGTTTTAAGCCATGTGAGCTATCAAAAAGTTAACTCATCTGAGAACTAAGTGCACTACACGCTGACAGCAGAGAGAATGAGCAGCTATTTTTCTCCCTTTAAAGAGCTACTTTGAGTGAGCACAGTGTAATCTTCTTCAGAATGAATGCAGTGGGGAATACAGATGCTACTTAGAAAAAAGGGTTGGCAAAGAAATTTCAAGATCATAAATCATAGAAATTAGCTTGTCGGAGACATAATGCTCTGATGAGATACACCTAGGTGCCTTTAAAAACTTATTTTTTTACATTATAATATAAAACATTGACAGAGAAAGCCATGGGAAATAAAAATATAGCTTAAGTTATGCTAAGGTAAACACTTTTGAACCAGAACTCATATCATCAAAACAACTTCCTGGGCTGCAGCTGGAGCCCCTCTAGGCCCCTGTGCCAGGCCCAGCCCTGCCTCATGTTAGACCGCCACCCTCCTCTGCATTTCTTTGTAGCTGTTTCATCCAGGTACGTATTCACAGCCATAGCTGCTTAATCTTAACAGTCTGACATCTCTGAGTTTCTGTGAACCTACAGAGTCCTCCTTAGCCCTTTATTTATTTAAAAAGCTGGGTCATCTGCTATGCAAAATCTTCCAGAATCTGGATTTTTCTAATCATATACTCACAATGTTGATCAGCACAATACCATGGCCTCTCTACTGCCTGTAAGTTGACAGCTAGATTCACCGGCTAGATCTGAGCGACACGGCTCCCTCTGGCGAGGCCGCTGTGGTGCCCGGGCTCTCTTCAGGACACAGTTCTGATTTCCTCTCCATGACGCCAGCTGCTGGTGCTCAGCGTCCACAATGTTCCCCAAAAAGCTCTCAGCCACAGTGGGGCTAGTCCCCACCGCTTTGTCCAGCAGGGTGGCCATTCACGTGTGGCCGTGAACACGGGAAATGTGCTCATTGTGACTGAGGAGTTAAAGTTTCAGCTCCATCTATTCTGTTTACTTATTAAGTAGGAAAATTTTGTAAGAGATGGCTCTCTTCACTTATTATACCAAACGGTACCATGCGTAGAGATAAATCAGGAGAAAGGCTTGTTTTTCTTCCACTATTCATAGGTTTTGAAGATAATGAATTAGTTCCCCATCATTTGAAGATTACTTATTTTTTAAAATTATTTTTAATATTTTATATATAGTTATAAACACTCTATGTGTGTGTATATATGTATATATATACATATATGTGTGTATGTATGTGTATATATATATATATATAGACAGAGAGAGAGAGAGAGAGAGAGAGAGAGAGAGAGAGAGAGACCGCAGCAACTTTTCTGACCCCAACATGGCCACAGCTATCTTTAGAGCCGCAACGACAACATTCCCGGCCCTGCCAGTCAGCCCACTAATGATGACAACTCTGACTTCCAGCACAGACCAGTCCTACACACCTGTTGCCCACCTACCTGCCTGCTCTCTCCCAGCCTATCAGGCAACCCTGCCTTGTCCTGTCCCACCCAATCCCCAACCCACATGTGAGCTGAACAGCCAGTCCCTGGCTCCGCTGCCGGCTAATCTACCCACACTGGGTAAAACCTTCGTTCTCCCATGGTGAGCGGCTGACCCCTGGACACCCTACCAGGGACGGGGGCATCAGGAGCAACACATTTTCACTTCAGACTCTCTTGCCGACAGTCATACTTTGATTTCACACAGGTCTCTCTTTGAACAAATACTCATTTATTTAATTTCATATTTAAAATGTAACAGCCTTAGAATATAAGCAATAACAAAAGGTTATGGTAAACTGATATGTCATGAGGGTGACAACACAATCCACTGGGAGGGAGAAGACTCATCTTTTCACCAAATGGCACTAAGACAGCTGTACATTCACATTCAAGGGATGCACACCTGCCCCAGACCATGTAAGAAATAAAATAAGAGGGACATTTATTTAGTTTGTTATAAGCTCATTTTGTTTTATATTCTTATACTAACTGACGTAGGAAGTTACTTATACTCATGTGTGGAATATAGGGATTCCATGAAATACTTATTGAAGGTTCTCAAGATTTAAAATAGATTACCTCTGAGTAAGGAAATGATTAAAAGGCAGATTTCCAAACCTAACTTCAGTTTGTCTGGGCAAGGAGAGATTTGGGGAGCTCCGTTTTCATCAGGTGTTTCCTACAGCCCTGGGACCTGGGCGTACAGCTGCAGTGCTCAGGTACTATCCCCACAGCCTGGCCTCTTTGCCTACCATCGGTTCTTTATATTAATGGAGAACCTTGCCTTCTGCTTGTCAAAGCAGCCAAGGGTTTTGTTAAGTTATATCATTAAAACAAATGAATAGAAAATATATTTAAACCTGTCTAGCAGTTTTCCACAGCCACCAGGCCAAAGCTGTTATCACCCCTTCCTGCCTCTCCCCACAGCTGCTCCGTATAGCAAGTTGATGAAATTGCAATGGGTCACTTGGGCTGGGTAATTTTTGTCTGTTCTTGAGCTAGACCTGACATATGCCTGACCTTTGCACTTGTATTGGAGCCATCTAATTGTCTATTTCTACAGAAGACCCATCTCAATTTTTAGAATGTCCTTCCTTTTACTTTAAGAAATCCTAGATCACAACCTAGAAAGCCCTCTTAACATTGGCAAATGGCTGTAGAGTATTTGCATCCCTGGAGGCACAGGACAGTAGAGAGCAGTAGGATACTGGTGACCAGAAAATGCGTTTCACCACTTTCGGACTCTCACTAAAGGCAAGAGGGTGGATAACCTGTGTGAAACTGAGAACTTGTTTCGCCCTTTATAAAACATACCAGAAACCAGCTCAGTCACCAAGAAACTTAGCAGTCTCTTTCTTAGCAGAGATTTTCTCATTGATGTTTTCCAGTGAAGTCAACCTCTTAACCCCATGAAGTACAGGGCCCGGTTATTAAGGTCAGGTGGTAAAATGGATGGGCTGCTTATTACTTGGATAATGATTCAAGGAAAATGGGACTTTGCTAACTAATTGTGACCACTCTTAGTGTTTCACCAGAGTGCTTTGGAAAGGAAGATTTATTGTCTTACTCTGCTACAGTGTGGTCAGATTCTAAGGAGCTGGTCACCCAAACTCAAAAATTCAATTTAACATTAGTATTTCACGTTTACTCCAATAGTCTTTTAGCCCTTACCAGCTTTTTGGTAAGTCCATACAGTATTTTGTCTATGGATAAGGAATCACCACATGAAAATGCTCACATACAGTTTCAAATAATGGCTCCCTTTTAAAAAAAAAAGCCATAAGGTTTAAAAACGTAGAGATATTAAGCTGCCAAAATGTACATCAATTGAACAATTTGTCTTCAAGAGTGAGAAGTCAGATGAAATTATTCCTGATGTAGATCACATGTAATGCTGTATACACGCCACCCTTGACAGACCTTAAAGTGGGTGAACAACAATTGAATGATCTTAGGTTTCAATTATTTCTTTCATAAACTCTCTTACTTATAATTTTCTTCCATCTTACCTCATTATCATTACTGATTTTTAAAAGTTCTTTTATTGTCTCATCTGTTTTCAAAATAAAAATCACCTCTTCGTATCACGCAAGCAATACCAACCAACTGCAATCATTCAATAACCACATGCAAGGGCGAGGAAGCGATAAGGTCTGATGGGGAAAGTCTCCTGGTATTTTCCAAGCACAGCTGAAAAAGAGTGAACTCAGTATACAAAGCTTTTATCTGACCTCAGAAGCACTAAGCACTCCATTCCTAAAACTGCTCCCTCAGAGAGCAGCCAGGATGCAGAAAAACATCATGTGACGACTGCTCCCTAATTGGATTAGAGATAATTTCTAAAAAGCACTTTTAAAGATCAGTATTGGAGATGTACTTCCACAACAGCAGCGGGAACTTCCAAAACCCACATGTCCATAAAAGCTACAAGGAACATGCAAAAAACAGCCCACATAACTTTTTCAGAACTTTACAATCTACCAAAGATTTGCAACAGCACAAGGACAACTTATTTTAAGGAACCACACTGAGTTTTGTGGCCTTTCAGCTGCCTTGTTCCCATCCCCCTTCCCCCAGCTCCAAACCAGCTTTGAGATCTAACAGCCTTTCACCTGCGAAAGTGGGAAAAACAGCGAACATTCTTCCAGTGGCAGAGAGTACAGATTGTGTCTGAAGCTGCCACCTCCAAAGCCACTCCCAGAAAACTGGCCGCTCCCTGAAAAGCGTCACTTACAGGGTTGTTCCATTTTGTTTCTTGTTTTTGTTTGGATCAGGAAAGAAAGCATTTAATCCCAACTGTAAAAGGTGGAGACTGCTGGGTAGAGACTCTCAGGGCAGTTATACCCTAGTGCGAAATTCCTCTCTTTGACCCCCATTGGCTGGGTTATCCCCAAGGTTCCATGGCAACCAAATACTCTTTCCTCCCTTGCTCTCCAGACATGCTCTCTTAGCTACTTTTTTGTTGTTGTGACTCAATACTCGACACCCACAAACTTAGGAAAGGAAAGGTTTATTTTAGCTCACAGTCTCAAAGGTCACAGTCCATTCAGGGGCGGCTGGCAACAATCGAAGTACATGGCAGAGAGAGAGGTGGAGGCAGCTTCCCCGGACCAACAGGAAGACAAGCTGAGGCTAACTGAGACTAGTCCCAGTCCTCCAGGGAGGCAGGTACAGCTTATGTATCCTTTCAGGTCTCCACCCAGTGACCAGTCCTTCCTGCATCCAGGTGTGGCCACTACACACCGTTAATCCTAACTTAACTGCGATCCACCCCTCCAGACCAGACCCCAATCCACCAACATCATATGGTTCCATTAAGATACATGAAGACTTTTGGGGGACACTCCAGATCCTAACCACAACACATGCCTAGTGCAAAACCCACAAAATAAGCCCCCAAATATTCTTTTTAAAAACTTTTTAAAATTTATATACATCCTTTCTCCTTCCCACCTTCTCACACCCCCCCCCCCACTTTCCCCTTCCCTCTCCTCAAAGTTCATCTTCTTACTTTCTTCCATATCTCTTACATTACTTTGGTTTGGTTTTCTCAAATTAGAGAAATCATATAATATTTATCTTTCTGGGTCTGATTCATTTTGCTGAGTATAAGGATCCCAAGGTGCATCCATCTTCCTACAAATGACTCAATACATCATTCTTTATGGTGGAGTACCACTCCATTGTTGATATATGCCACACCTTCTTCATACAGTCATCTGTACTTGGACATATCAGCTTCTTCTAAGATTCTGCTAGTCATTCTTAAGAGGAAGAAGAACCAGGAAGTGAACAGAAGAAGTCTGGTGATCAGCTGCCATTTGAGACATTTGGGGCACTTCTGAGTTTTGTCATATTTTAAAATTGTTGTGCAGTCTTGCCCATAAACTCTGAAAATGAATCACTTTCTCATTTCCCTCTCACATTGTTAGTTTAATCTCAATCTGCTTGTTTGCCTGACCAGGGGTAGGTGCTAAAGGGCTTTTCTGTGAAGACTCTGCCCACTCAATTCCCCAATCTTCCACACAGAGCTATATCCCAAGCCCTCCTCCCCCCTTTATGAAACAGGGTCTTGCTCTATAGCCCAGGCTGGTCCTGAACTCACTATGGAGCCCAGGCTAGACTCGGACTCATGGTAATCATCCTGCCTCAGCCTCCCAAGTCCTGGGATTACAGGCATGCACCACCACGCCCAGTTTATGTGGTGCTGGGGAATCAAACTCGGGTACTCAGTGCTCGATGTAGTGCTTGCTAGGCAAGTACTTTAACAGCTGAGCCATTCTGCCAGCCCTCATTTTTAGTTTTTTGATCTTGAGTCTTGCTAAATTGACTAGGTTGCCCAGGCTGAGCTCAAATTTGCAATCCTCTTGCCTGTCCCTCCCAGAGGACTGGGATTAGAAGCCAGCATTTATTTTTATTGGCTTTACTCAGTAATGAGATACAACTTATAAATAAGAGCCTACTGGGAATTATGGCGTTGGAAAGTATGCAGAGAAATGAAAAATTTACTTGAAGATTTCAACAGCTAATTTGAACTGACAGAGAAAAGAATAAGATAATTAGTGCGTTGTTTAATTGAGTCAGCTCTATCTGGTGAACAAAAGGAAAAAAAATAGTTACTAAACAGAATCCCAGAGACCTGTGGGGACATAAACATACACATAATGGTGGTCCCAGAAGGAGGAAGGAGAGACAAAGAGTCAGAAGAGCATCTGAAGAAATAGTGGCTGAAAACTCTTGAAATTTTATTTAAGAAACATTACTCACTGCATCTAAATTCAAAAAAACTCCAAGCAGGATAAACTCAAAAAAGATACATAGCTAAATATATCATAGTTAAACTGCTGAAACACAAAGCGAAAAACCTTGAAAGTTGCAAATAAAGCAAACGTATCCCAAACAAAAGCTGATTTCTTGCCAGAAACCACAGAAGCCAAAAAATAGTGAAATGAGATATTCAAGATTCTGAAAAAAATACTATCAACAAAGAATTTTATAACCAGCAAAGCTATCCTTCAAACTAAATAAAGCAATATATTCCCACATAAACAAACAAAAAAATGGGGGAATTTATCACTAGCAGACAGAAATACTAAAAGAAGTCAAACATTTTTACATCTTTTTCTTCTGCCATTTTTTCCTGCTTTCCAATGTAGAGCTGGCAATCTGAGCACTGTGCTGCCATAGAGTTTACCATAACAGGCAAAGTCTCAGAACAGGGGCCAACACACTTTTTTTTTACCAGAATGAAGCACACGTGGTTTCTAGACCAACTGTCAATATTGTTGTGCCCAGATTTCGGGGAGCCCCAGATAACCAGAGAACCAGTCACTCATGCAAGAACAAGGAGCTTTTATTCGAGCTTAAGCACGGGTTCTCAATCGTCACCAACGCCCTGGATCTGTCCGGAGAGCCGGGAACAAAGGCTGAGCAGGGTTTCTATGAGGTTCGGGAAGGGGTGGTGACAGGAAATGTGACATAAGGACATCATCATTTTACATAGAACCAATTGTAAGTACACAGTTTTTATGATGGCGATGATGACCACTCAGACGAGGCAGAGTGGCCATAACTTTTGTCATGACCCAATCATTACCTTTAGGAGCCTTTTGAATGTGACCAACCACACGGTGTTTTAATGGCCTGGGTAGGGTCTAAGGGGGCATCGAGTGATTGCTTAGCTGTAACTAGGCAACTATCTGTAATTTTTTGGCTTTGCTCCAGGCCCAGGAATGCCAGATTGGTGTTAACTCTTTCTGATTGGCTGTAACTAGGTAACCAAGTGGCCCAAGGCTATTCTGGCCTTGGGCATTGTGTGGGCTTTGCTACAATTGTTTTACTCTTCCAGGAAGTCAAAACTTAGTAACTTTTAGGATAAGTCTGAAGCATGCTGTGGAGTCTGTTCAGACTGGGCTCTTCAAAAGGGGTCCTTCTTTCTATCTGAAATCTCTTGAGTGCAGCCTTTTCAACCTGTCCTTTCAGCATTTTGGTCTTCTGAGCTCTGAGCAGAATCTCCCATCACTTCTAGCTAGCAGCTCTACACTTTCCCAAATGCCTCCTGCAAACCAGCTGCAGAGGCTTCAAAGCACATGTTCAGGTAAAGTCACAGCAAAGACTCTAGTTCTCTGGTTCCAATTTCTGTCTTAGTCACTTTTTCATTGCTGGGACACAGTACCCAACACCCACAACTTAAGAGGAGAAAGACTGATTTTAAATTACAGTTTCAGGAGATCTTGGTATATTCATGAGTGGCTGGCAGTAATGAAAGGGCCCCGTGGGGGGAGAAAAGCTATTCATAGAATGGCAGGACAGGAAGTCAAGAGACTGAGGAAGGACAGAGCCAGGATATACACTTCCAGGCCACGTCCCAGTGATGTGCCCCTTCTGTGTCAAGTCAACCAGGCCCCACCTCTTAACAGCTTAAAGGATTAGCCCCCATGATTGGATCACTTCCAAACATGACACTTACAGGGACATTCCAAATCCAAACCATAGCAGAGTAAAACCTAAGCTGTTCCCATGGCTTCTTCACTGTCCCAGGTCGTCTGATCCTCTCTGCTCCATCGACATTGGCTTTTCCATCCCTCAAACTACAATGTGTGTCTCACCTCTTGGCTTTCCCACTCCTCTGTAACTGGTCTGGAACGAGTTCCTTCTCATCCTTTCGGTCCTCCAGAAGCAAGCCTTTTCCTTTCCCTCCCAAAAAGATACTGCTGACTTCCTTCATAACATGAATCACAGTTTAATTACTCACATCTGCTTACTTTTTTATTTTAAGTTTTTCTGTCTAAATTGTAAGGTGTACTAGTACGGGGCTTCTAGCTACAATAGTCTATGCCTTGCAGGCTATGCTAATGATTTTGCACATTAGAGGCAATAAAATAAAGCACCTGAAAGCAACAAGAAGTGATTTGTGTTATGAAATGATCTTCTACCTGGCTGCTGAGCAGGATGATTTATAAGGAGAGACGTGAGGAGATAGGGACACCAGTGTTAGGTTGTTGGAGAAATCCAGGAAAGAGATGATGTGACTCTAACAGGGGTGGTTGACAGTACATAGAGAGAAATGGAAGAACAGGAGCCATGGATGGAGTCTACAGGAAGTGGCTGCTGAGTAAAGGAGCTGGCAAGGTCAAGGCTCAGGTGGTGAGGTCATCCAGCGAGGGAGGGGAAGCGATGGGAGCTCATGTTTACAGGGAAGACACATTCCTTTACATGGCTGAGTAGGGAGTGTTGGGATATCTACAAGGAGATGACAAATAAGCACTTAGAAATATTGGTGTGAGTGACAGAGATATGGGCTGAATATAAAAATGGGGAGGTCCCATCATTCCCAAGGGGCATGAGCTACAAGACCCGGCAAGAGTAGAGGGAAACCACCACTACATAGGAGTTTTAGTGGAACTGATGTAGGTTCATAAAGGAATACAAATACAAAGAATTAAGTGGAGATCTAACTAGAGTCACAGAACTAAACTTGTCAGAATAAGGAAAAATGTATAGGACATTAAGTGGTATAGTCTAAATGTCCTCCAAACTCATGTGTTAAAACTTAATCATTAGCGCAATGGTATTAAGAGATGGAGCCCTTAGAAGATGATTAATTCATGACAGTAGAGTCCTCATGAATGGGGTCAGAGACGATATGAAAGGGCACGAAGGTGGTAAAATTGCCCTTTTCATTCTTTTATTGTGTAGGGCAACAGAGTGTCTGGACATCATCTTAAAAGGCGAGATGAGGATCTCAGATTCTGAGCCCGATTGCACCTCAATCTTGGACCTTGCACCCTTTCCAGACTTCAGGAAGTAGATTTTATTGCTTACAAATTATTCACATCTGTGGAATTTTAGTACAGCAGCACACATGGACTAGAATACTCAGTTAAATCTGAATTCCAGATTAACAAATATTTTTTAATATGTTTGAAATATTGGGCTGGAAGAATGGCACACCGGTTAAAGTGCTGTCCTTGCAAGCACAAGGCCCTGAGTTTGATTCCCCAGGACCACATAAAGCTGGGTGTGGTGGTGCACTGCTGTAGTCCTAGCACTTGGGAGGCTGAATCAGGAGGACTGCTATGAATCCAAGGCTAGCCCGGGCTCCATAGTGAGTTCAGGACCACCCTGGGCTAGAAAAACAAAAACCAAAACAAATATGTCCCAAGTATCGTATGGACTATTTTTATACTACACATCATTTGGCTCTCTGATGACCTGTGTTTATTTCATAAATCATAAAAACATCATACAAATTCCACCACAAGGCTGAGGTGGTTGCCCTAACCCGGAAAAGCTACATTATAATGCTTCAGTGTGGAAAAGCACCAGATTCAGAACCAGGAAGCTTGTTTTCGAGCCTGAACATTTCTTCACCGAATATGATGACAACTGGTAAATTCTTTGTCTCTTTCGCCTTCAGAGTCTACAGCAGTGAAAATGGAATTACAACGGATCCTGAGGGTCTTCGGATTTCTCACCTTCATGATCAACACACCATGGATTGAAAATATTCAAAAGAAAGAAATTGTGTTTGTGCCCATACGTACAAACTTTTTCTTGTCATTACTTCCTAAATACAACATAATAACTGCTGGTTTGGATCTGAATGGCCCCCAAAGCCTCAGGTATTGGGGTGTAGAGGGTAGTTGTGGAGTAACTGCAGCTTTAAGTAAAAGCAGGAAGAAGAAAAATGTTACAACTTCTTCCTGGGAAAGCTCTGGCCTGGCCTGTGTCTCTGGACTCACTTGGCTCTTGGTTCACTTGGTGTCTGTCTGCAATGCTGAGGCAGCTCTCCAGCCTCTGCCATGTGCTCCCACCATTGCTTGCTGCACATGAGCAGGCTGTATGAGAGCTTCTGAAACTCTGAGGTAAAATAAATATTTCCCCCTTAAATTCTGGATGTCAGGTATTCTGCCACAGCAGTGAGAAGTAACTAACAACAACTATTTACACGGCATTTATATTACACTAGGTGTACAATCCATCTAGATGGTTCGTAGTACCAGGTGGATATGTACAAATTATATGGAAACACGACTCTAGTTTATAGATGAGACCTGAGCATCCACATATTTTAGTATCCAGGGGTGTCCTACACCCAGTTTCTCAGAGATTCTGAGGAATGGCTGTACTCATGTCCACTTTTCTTTCCTCCGTGAGGTGTTGCAAGACTCAAGCCTAGGCATATGTGGAAGTCCTCTGCCAATAGGAATACGATTCCACCCACTTAATAAACTGTTACTATCAAAGGAGCACACCATTTCTGTGAACCAAGTGCCATTAACACTCGTTAACTTCGAGGTATTCAAAACCCAGGTGAAATATAAAGTGAGAGAAACAACGCAGGTGTTGGGTACAGTTTACGTAAGTGTTCTAGCTACTTCTGCTCTGTGAAAATCTCTTTGAGACGGTTGAGAGGTGTGCTGTCAGACTCACCGGTAGCCTCCTCTGTGAAAGGCCCACTAGAGTTGTCAAAGGACACTTTCTGGAGACATCCAGGACTCCTTTCCACTCTCACTGATGTTTGTGCAAATTTCTGTTTGTCCAAAGCCCAGAAGTATCCCTTGGCCACATCCTGTCCTCAGACACTTATCACTTCCTGTCTCCTCATCTTCCTTTATGCCGTTCTGCAGGTACGGGTGAACCCAGGGCACCTGATGCCACTTCCCTGAGCCACCATCTCCTAATGCTCCTCAGCCAGCACAGGGAAGCCAGCAGGAATCAGCATGGAGAGTGGTGCCAGAGGAAACCCAGGGCTCAGGGAGGAGTGGAATCCCAGTGCCACTGCAGTCTTTGAGCAGGTCATTTGAAAGTTAGAGAGTCAGAGCTTTGAGCTTTCATTTCACTTTAGGAAAGTATAAAATGAAGATTTATTGTATATATCAAAATATCATACTATTCCCCATTAATATATGTATAATTATTATGTGTCAATTTGAAAACTGAAACACAAGAGGTAAGTTTATGATATTACTTTAAAAATAAGCTTACTAGCTACCTCCTAGGAATACCAAGGCTTTACTGGTCCTCTAGGCAGGGAATCTGACAATCAACCTTTGTTATGATTTCTGTTAGAAAAAAGGCAGGAAAGGCCTAGCTGTATGCTCAGTTTCATGTATGTATTCATCTCGAGAGGAAGAAGAGCAAAACTGGAGCTGGCCACGGGAGGCTGAGGTATGAACACAGGTCAGATTCTGAGGGGAGCTGGCCTTGGGTTCTAACTCTGACCCTGACAGTCGTGCGGCACTAAGGAAGTCTCCAGCACTCCAAGTCTCCGTTTGCTCATCTGTAAGAGTGAAGTGATCCAAACTCCTTCAGGCTGCATTTAACACATGGTCTCCCAGGACCATGTCTCCACCTCCGCCTCCTTATGACAATCTGCAATCCTTCCAGAAATCAGGACCTCAAGGTTAGAGACATAAGCCCCAGTGGTTTAATCTCAGCTGGGCATTTGGTACAGTACAAGTGGTGACATCACATAGTGATTGCTAAATGTGGTTGGACAAAGGCAGCCAGAGGAGGTGTCTGCAGGAGGGTCAAGCTTGTAGGGGCTGGGCCCATGGGAGCGCCAGAGCAGCCGGAGTGACTTGGGCCAAGAGCCAGCAGCCAGCCTGCAGGGGTCCCTACGGGCAGCCCCGCCTCGCCTGTGTTTCCAGGGCTTCCAAAGGAGTGGAAGGGGGTGGTTGGCCTCCTGGAATGCCAGCTTCCATGGGAAACTTGCTAAGTCCCACATCAAAGAGCTCAGGGTGCCAGAGGCCTCCCCGCACCCCCTAAGACCTGGAAAAGTGTGTGGGGAGATAAAAGGTGGCAAGAGCATTTCAACAGCTCTCCGTAGCTGCTGGAGTGTCTTGGTGTGGCCCGCCCTCCATGGAGTTTGAATCTGAATCATTCCTTAACATCCAGAAAAAGAAACTTTTTTTCTTTTTTTGAGGCAGGGTCTGCAGTCCAGGGTGGTCCTGAACTCTAGCAAGAATTTTTAAAACCTATAGATTTTCACCAGAGATCTTCAGGATCTCATTAAGGCTGCAGTGAAGCATGCTGAGGATGCTGGCCACGGCTGAAGTCTTAATCTCTGCCTCCTGGTATCCTTGACAGAGAGAAAGCAGACACAGCTGATTGACCCTGTGCTACCCCAGCCTGTTCCTTGGGGGGAGGGAAGGCAATGGGCTGATCAACAGCTGGCTGTGACAGAGACACTCTGCAGAGCATGATGGGGGCAGTGTGACAGAGTGAGCTGTGTCAGGACTCATGCCAGGGTCAGGGAACTCCAGACCTCCCACCTACAGGCCCCGGCTGCCCCTCTCCTCTCTCCAGGCTGAGGCTGATAAGCCCCTGGCACCAGCTCCACTGCCAGGATTTCCTTGTGATCCCTGGGGAAGAAGCTGGTGACAGCAGCTCCACAGAATTCTCCATGTTTACTTTCTTGCCTTTGCTTGCAACTTTAAACAAATGTTTTTCATTACTTTGGACCACGGGGAAATCAGCTTCCTATCTCAGCTCAGACTGGGGATGCCGAGCTACTTGTCATGCAGTCTTCATTGCTGTCCCCCCACCCCGTGCAGTTCCTCTGCCTACCTCACGTCACTCTTGGAGGGCTTACCTACACTTGCTTGGTCCCTTGCTTGGTCCCTTGCTTGGTCCAACAGCCACCATGACCCAAAGGCTACCAAACCAATGGCTGCAACCCAATTTCCTTCTGCTCTAGATGTTAGCTCTCCGTTTGGTGAACCTGGGTGTCTACTGTGGAAAGGTCTTCAAGGAAATCCAGATTCCCGCCGTTTTTCTTCTTGCATCTAAACTTGTTCCCATATGCTTCTTCTGGGACACATTCCAGCCACTGGTCCTAGACCTTGGGCTCAGGTTTGTTACCTCTGGACTCCTCTGTCTCCATCTCTGTACCATCCTCTAGCCACTCATCCCAGGCTACTGACCGAGACACTGGGCTTCTCTCAGAGAATGAGGCCCCGGAGTACAGCAAAGTAGGCGAAGTAC
Organism: Ctenodactylus gundi; assembly: GCA_004027205.1. Classification (NCBI taxonomy): domain Eukaryota; kingdom Metazoa; phylum Chordata; class Mammalia; order Rodentia; family Ctenodactylidae; genus Ctenodactylus; species Ctenodactylus gundi. The sequence goes on from PVKB01000838.1 coordinate 77,348, forward strand.
TCTGACTGAAGGCTTCGGGCAGACCTCAGAAGCAAACTTTCTTTCTACTCTTGCTTTTTTCCTGCTCCCCTTTCTCCTCAAGGTAGGCAATAGAAATTAGGACTCTTTCTTCCTCAAAGTCAGCCATAAAACCTAAAAAGTGTTACTCTAAACTTACCCTGCCTTTCTGTATACAGCCTGCCAGGCCATAAAGAAACCTCTGGCCTTCCTCGTCCACAGTAAGCTAAGAGCCACTCTTCAGAGGGTCCCACCCCAAACTAGGAGAAGGGAACATCACACAAAAACCAGAAAGAATCTGGATAAACAGCCTTCTGGGTTCAACCCTCAACCACCATTTGCTCATGCTCATCCTTATTAATTGTATTTCTACATGGCTGTCTATTCTTTATCAACCCTAAACATAAAAGCGAGCAACTCTCCCTGCGTTTGTGGTTCTTCATTTCTAGAGTTTCCTGTATCATATAACACTTTAATTAAATAAATTTATCACACTTTTGTCATGATAGGCCACACCTCTCTGCCCCTACACATGCACATTCGTCACCTTTTCATCGTTGTGGCAAAATACTTGAAAATAAAAACCTTATAGGAGGAAAAATTTATTTTGGCTTACGGTTGCAGAGACTTTAGTCCATGGCTGCTTAAACCCATCACAGTGGACTTGCAGCAAGGAAGGAGGAAGCAGAGGGAGAGAGAGGTGGGAAAGATAGAGAAACAGAGACAGAAAAAGGAGGAGGAGGAGGAATTGGAAGAACAGATATAGTCCCCAAGGTCACATCTCCTATGACCTACTATCTCCAACTAGGTTCCCACACCATTTTCAACTCCTCTCAATAATGATACCAACTTATCAAAATTGTGATAAAGTTAGAGCCTTCATGATTCAATTATCTCCCAAAGACCTCTACCTTTGAGCCTTGCTATGTTAGAGGCCATGCCCATATCACATGATCTTTTGGAGGGCATTCCAGATCCCAGCAGAACACTGTCCTTATTTCATACTTTTAGTATAATGCAGACCAAGGTCAAGCCAGGTCAACGGCCATCATTTCCCAGTAAACAGCCTTCACTTTGGGATTCTCCTCGTCTGCTTTAGCTCTCCCACCACAGGCAAATGCATATTCCCACAACTTCACTCAGAGGACTCAAATGACTTCACGTTTGGACTACCAGATAAAGTTCAGGATGCCGAATTAAGTTTGAATTTCAGATAAACAAGTATGCTATAGTTAGGATATACTTATGCTAAAAGTTATATGTAGTTTATCTGAAATTTACATTTAACTTGGTATCCTCTATTTTTATTTTCCAGATCTGACAACTCTACCTCTTGCCTATCTAACAAAGTTCAGATTTACTTAGTTGGCCTTTATGGGTTCCTGCCATCCATTTTTTTCCCCCTGATACTAGGGTAGAACGCAGGGCCCTTGCACTATGCTATATTCCCATTACTAATCCCCCCTTTTTATTTGTCACAGGGTCTTGCTAAGTCATTAAGTTGCCCCTGTTGGGTTTGAGCTTGTGATCTGCCTGCTTCAGTCTCCCAGACTTCTGAGATTATATCAGACCTGACTACCTGACCTTTTTCGCTGGCTTTCTCCTATTTTTTACAGTTAACCAGGGAAGTCAACTCTGGCCCAAGAATTCCATCATTCTCTCTTTTCTGGCTTAAATCTGGCCCTTCTTTAAACTTTCCTGAATGCCCCTGAGTTCTAACGTGGACATGGAGTTGTTTACTTTTTGACTTGGCCTTGGTGATGAAACTGTGGTCTAAACAAGGCTCTGGGGCTGGATAATGTGGAAGAGTTAGGAAACATGCCCAGTCCTAAAGAGCCCTGAGCATCTCATCAGGCCATATCCAGGAGGTGGACATTTCCTCCTGAGGAAGGCTGTGGCTCTGCTCAGCCGAGGAAGCAGCTCACAGCCCACTGCTCAGCCCTGTCCCACTGGCACAGGAGGAAACATCTCCAGGCAAAAGAAGTCACCCTATGTGGAAGTGAAAAATGAAACAAAACAAACAGACAAAAAAACTTAGGAAACAGCCGATTTAGCATTTGTAAAAGGTCCATGCCTGCAGGGAGGATTGGCATTCCCTGTGGGAGTTAGGGGTCCCCAGGCTTTCTTCTTCGTAGGGAACACCCCAACAGGCAGGGTTTCCAGACTGTACCATTCCTCCAGACATTTTCAGGTTAGTCAATGTTGCTTTTTAAAAAGCAGGCATAGAACTGGACCCCATGTGTCATGTATCAAGAAAATAACCTTTCAACGCGCAGACCAATAGCAAAAGCACCGCCTCTTCTTTTTTTAGATTCTAGGCTCCTAAGAAGCCACAAGAGGTAGAGTAGGAGGTGTTGGTCACCCTCTCTTCCCGGGGTCTCATTGTTTGTCATGATTCAGATAAAAAATGTCCCCCTAAAATTTCAATTTTATGTGGGGCCTTTATTTCTTATACTGAGAATTGAGCCCAGGGCCTTCACATTGTGCTACATTCCTGGTCTTTTTTTTTTTTTTTTTTTTCTGTCTTTGATTTTGAGACAGGGTCTCACTAAGTTGCTAAACTGCTCAGCTGGGTGCTAGCTTGCAATCTTCCTGGATAAAGTCTCCTGGAGTGCTGGGATATAAGCCTATGCCACCAGGGCCAGCCAGGAGGGGGCCGTGTTGGAAGGTAACTGAACTGTGGGAGCAAAATACTTTAACAGTGGATGCACATGCTCTTAAGAGGTAGGGCGGGGTTGGAGGAGATGGATGGGGGAGGGGAAGACCTGGAAAGGTGTGGTTTTGTCCTGTTTTTCCTTTTTTTCTCTACGTTCTGGCTGCCATGGAATGAGCAGTTCTCCTTTTCCATTCCCTTCCACCATACCACTTCTGTCTTGAGCCTGTGAACCATGGACTAAGCCTTCTGAAATTGTGAGCCAAAATAAAGCTCCCCTCCATTAAGCTGTGTCAGGTATTTCATTTCTGTGATGGGAAAATAACATTTGTGATTCATTGAAATCCATCCTACAGTTTCGTCTCTTAAATTGTCAAACTAGCTTTGCTCTGGCCTATACTTGAATTTTTCCAAGGGAAAGAAGGGCTTTTACATGCCACCTTATGGGTTTTAGGGAAACACTCATCACCATTTGAAACTTGGCTCTGACAACGATTATAATACTTTGCTACCTTGGATTCCTGGAAAAGCTGACACCTGTGTTCTCAGAGTACTGTGATATTTTGCTAGAAATACCCCCTATTGGGCCCTGAGAGCATTCGTCTCCAGCTGAAGAACTGTGTGGGATGTTTCTTTCTTTAAGAAAAACAAGAATACAATGTTCACCTAGCATGCTGAAAAGAAAATCAGCGGCTCTTAGAGAGCCAAGAAGCAAGTCAGGTTTTGGAAGGTTCTGAGGACGCTGCAATCCACAGGAGGGAGTCCAGGTTGCGCATGCGTGGGAGCAGCCAGCACCACGGCGCTGAGTCCCGGGGCATCCCGACGGTCTTAAATCTTCATAAGCTGCGTCTCTGTCACTCTCGGATGCAGCTCCTTCTCTTTCCGGCTACTCAGAAGAAGCTGAACTGCACTACCTGACACCTCCCCAGACGGTCCCTGGGCGCGGCGCTACCCGCTTTCCACCCACATCTCGCAAAGAATGTAAATCCTTCAGCTCTTTTCTCCTCTCACCCAGCAGCGGGTTGCTAAGTTACAGAAGATAATAGGGACCGCGGCTGGGAACTCATTCCTATGCCAGTCACGGGGCACTCTCTCTCTCCTTCTTTCTCAAGGGTAAGGAAGGAAAACGTTTGTTAAACTACGTATAATCCCGAAAACCCTTATGTTTTCAGAAACAGGCAGCAGGGATGCCGGTAGGATGCGCTGGCCTTTGCAAAAGGCTCAGATGGTCCCCACTACAGAGACCCTTCACAGACTTAACCTGGATCTCCACCCCGCCTTAAGGAAAATGTCACCACAGCCCCTGGGCCTAAGGATAGAGACGCCTCGCCCAGAAAGCAAGGACAGCAGCCTGAAGCTAAAACCCCCCTATTTTGAAGTAGCAACGGAAATTGCCCTCATCTCCATTCTGCTGAGAACTGGGTTGCAAACCAGCCGGCAGGGTCCTTCTGCCCTAGAGGCGCTCCTTTAAATTTCCCCTGCCCCTTCCCCCTCCCTCGACGACCCCTTCCCTTAAACCTTGCAGGCTCACCAGAAGCAGACAGCAGGGCTTTAATCCACTCTGACTGTTGTTATCCAACACTGTATCTGAGCACAGAGCGGAGAAAGACAGGCTCAGAAAACTAGGAAACTTCTAATTGCCTGCAGCTATAGAACAGCTAAGCTAATAAAAGCTAAGCTTTCTCCTTCACGGATTGGCCTTACACCCAACTTCACCCTAGGAAGGCCTGGTCACCTCCAATCTGACAGAGGGGCCCTGGTGGTTCAGGCCAGGGTGGCCCTTCTGTGACTCCCTCCCTCACCCTGGCTTGTTTGGGACTGGGGACCCAAGGAAGTAGAGATCCGGTCTGAGGGCTGAGCAGGGCAGCTGCAGGGACCTGGAGCTGCTGCCACACTGGCCCGGGAGGGGGCTGCCTGTGCCCCCAAGTGTCTGCCTGGATCCTGCTACTCCAGCGCTCCCCACTTTCTCTCAGAACTTACCCCTCCACTGTTCATCTGAGCCATTTTCATCCCCTTGGAAGCACCTCCAGCCTGGAGAAAACACCTCACCCATAATTCTGTTTTTAATCAAGCGAAAGAATTTTCATCTTTGATCAGAAATTATGATTTCCAGTTTACTTTAGAAGACTTAAAACCCAACAAATAAACATTTAGATTTTATAATCTGAACCCCACAAAACAAAACACAGAAAACATGGCTCTTCATTGCCATCTTTTTGAGACAGGGTCATGCTGTATAGCCCAGGCTGCGCTCTGACTTACCAGGTAGCAAACTTGCAACCCTCCCTGCCTTCATCTCCTGAGGGATGGGAGTACAGGTGTTCTCTGCCATGACTAGCTTCTATTCTTACAAAATACAAAGATTTGAAGAGGCCATTCTTCTATACCGGACTACTCAGAAGTTTTCGTTGTCTTTGTACTTTTGTAGGAATAATGCAAAAATCTCATTTTATTTCAGCTGGAGTTTAATACAGGAATTTTCATGGCTGTCTGCGCCAGCCCACCCTCCCCCATCATGTGGACCACGTGGACAAAGCCCAGTCATCTCCAGGTGATTCTTCACTGTGCCAGCCCTCCCTCGCCTGTGTCACAGCCCTCTGTGGTATTTTAATGAAGCAAGCCCAGTGCACTTGCTAGTGCATTCCTTTCCGACCACACTGAGCTCAGCACCTGTGCCTGACACTAGGGAAAAATCCCCCCTCTTCTACAGGCTGTGTGCCTCTCAGCAGACAGCTCACCCTCTCTGCAACTTAGAACTGTCACCTGTTGCGGAGGTGCTAAGGTGTGCCTTGCAAAGTGTTTTAAATCCTGCATGTAAAGTAATGAACATGGAGTTTGACAGATGGTCGATGGCCAAAAAGCACAGCAGATATGATCACATTGTTATTATTCTAGATTCCAACTGACACACATGAAGAAAAGATAGAGTTGCTGATCTGAGAGCAAGTGGTACAGCCAAATAACCAGTGCCCCACCATCCCTCCTGGATATGGCCCACAGAGAGCCCCAGTGCCAAGGAACAAGGCCCAAGAGACTTACTGTAGCATTGTTTGAGGGCTGGAAAGGGGCTGAGGCTGAACTGGAGGGAGCAATTCAGAAAATGCATCTGGTAGAGACTGAGGCAGACAGAGGAATAAGCTAGTGTATTTTTGGGACATGCAATCATCTTAAAAACATATTGCTCAATATTTAAATAAGAAGGAGGAGGAGGGGGAGGAGAAGAAGAAAAAGTCGGCACCTGGTATTGGTGTGCATTTGGAATATCGACAGGCACGTACCAACTACATTTTCACAGCTGGCCCTTATTCAAGGCTGCGTGCTAAATGTACCAGATGGAATGCTTCGGAGGTGGGGAAAGGGCTGGTGGGCCTGTGCATGATATGGGGAAAAAGACAAAGATCGAAGTAAAACAAGACAGAGCCTTGTGTAGGTTTCAATACTTCACCTTATGTTCCACAGTAACACAAAGTAGTGATTTCTGTTAAGTGCCCTGTTAGACTGACTTACCAGGAGTCTAATCATTGTGTTCATGAGTTCAATGGCAAGGGAAAAGGCCTTCCCAGAGAGTATGACTAATGTTTCAACTCATTATTACATCATAATACTCAGTCTAGCACCTAAGCATAAAGGAAATCCATGCTGGAAAGAATGAGCAAATCAAAACCATATTTCTATTCACACAAAGCTTTCCTTCCTTTCCTAAAGCTAATGAGAATGACAAGAGGAAATGCTGGGAGCTGGCTAAGAGGCAAGGAAGTTTCTAAGAGATGAGGAGGTAAGAAAGAGATGGTTGAGCTTGTTTTCCAAACTTTAGAGAGATTGGTTAACTCTTTGGAGGGAGGCAAGATGGAGGAGGATTTCACAACAGCCCACATTGTAAAGTACACAATCAACCAGCGCTTTGAGCTTTTGAAACTCTATAGAATGTGAAAGAAGATGCCGCTTACTCTGCTCTGTGACATGCAGGGTAGGGTACATGGTGTGTCACGCCATAAAATTGATACTTTGTGGCATCAAGGTCACAGGCCAAATCCCAGACCTAATTGCAACTTTAAGGGGAAATTACTTTCCAAAATGACATATGGCAGTGTCAAAGCGAATAGATTCCAGAGTCCAGCCTGGCTGGTCTCAAGTTCCCAGCTGCCAGTGGGAGCGCAAAGGAACAGAGTGATGTACCCTCTTCTCTTAGCCCGGGTGAGATGGCGAGAATGTGCCCTGAGCATTTTATTCATTTTGAAGTAATGAGGCACGTGATACAGGCAAGTGGTTGGGCTCAGGCAGCACATCAAATCCTTTGTTTTAATTTCGAATCAGTTGTTGGCACCTACTTACATCTTTTCACGGGCCATTCATTCCATAGCACGAGACTTTCAAATCTGCAGAGTCCCAACTTATTGTTTACACTAACAAAACTTTCTGGACTATCTTTTAAGATTCTTATTTGAAGCACTTCTATTTTGACATTGATTCAGTTGAGGGAAGTAGACAGCAAGGATGAATTTCATGGCTAAAAGAGTTTGGGATCTAGATTTGCCCATTTCAGATAAGGAGCCCAGGAAGTGAGTTTTTAGAATTCCCAGTTTGGTTTCTTAATTCTCTTGCATTTGGGTGTATTCAATTTTAAGTATGAAATTTCTCATCTGTTGTTATTTGTGCTTTGATAGATCAGTGTTTAAAAAACTACAAATTGATCTCTAAGCAAGAAAAGCAGTTGAATCTTAAACGCTTTAACACCTCCAGAGGATGCCATTCGGGGAGACAGGTGTACTGTGTGATTTATTGTACATGACACGATGATGAACCCAAGATGCACCGTTTTCCGGGGGGAGACGGAAGCAGGGCCAGGGAGGCAGGAGAAAGTGAGGACCGAAATCCAGAAGGGCAAAGCTGTGGCTATGCAGGATGAATAGGTGTAGGGATGCTACGGATAATGGTCTAAGAGGACCATACTTAATAGTACAGTATTGTGGACTGGTAAGTTGTCCAAAGAGTATATTTTAGGTACTCTTAATACACTGAGAAAATAAACGAATAAGAAAGAAAAGACAGAAAGAAAAGTAACTGCAATTTTCCTTTGGTGTCTGAGAGGTACTGGGTCCCAAACACCATCTGCCCCAACCCCACATGCACCAAAGTTAAAGGACGTGGAGCTCTGTTACAAGCAGAGGAACAGGATTTCCACAGAGCCTACACACATGCTCTCATGCACCATCTCTATGTGATCTATATGATGCCCAAATACAATGGAGATTGTCACCACTGGAGAGATTATGTCAATTTGCGACAATCAGGAACCACACCTGGACTGGGGTTTGGGAACCACGCCTAGATTAGGCAATTGCGAGCCAGCCTGGATTAGAGTGTGAGTGATTTGTGGGCCAGTGAATGAGATATGAACACCCACCCAGATGTGGATGCGGGAGGCTCAAGTGGAAAATCAAACTGTATAAAAGAAAGGAAAAAGAAATACTATTACAGCTTCTTCCTCTGGGAAAGCTCTCGCCTTCCCAATTGTCTGTGGACACCAACTTGCTACATGCTGCAGATCTTCATCACAGATTCACTCCAGTCTCGACTTGTGCCTGTCTGCCTGTCACCAATCCTCAGTCTCTGGCCTTTGCCATTGTTCTTTGAACAACTGAGATCCACAGCAAACTCTCACTGGCCGTCCTGCAGTCTCAGATGGGTGTTCTACCTAGCAGTGGAGCAGCCATCGGATCCTTCAACTCTTGCACTAGCAGGCCACCATTTTGAACTATCTATGTCCTCAGACTTGTAAGCCTTCCATCCAAATAAATCCTTTTTGTTATTATTTCTGTAAATTATTTGTAAAATCCTAAATTAATACAGATTTTGGTACCAGGAGTGGTTCTTAAGAGATAGAATTACAACAGTGGTCTTTGCTAAGACATATAGTGATCTCTGAGATTGGTTACCTAGATCTATGAGACCTAAAGTCACTGCAGTCCTAACTCCTAACAAGGTAGGGAGAACTGATGGTCCATGGCATGAAAAAAAATTTCTAGGGTGACTGAAATGATACAAGTACTGGGTCCTTTTGATTATTCTGACTCCCTACTTGTGAGTAGTGATGCACTTGGTAATTCTGTATAAAATATATTTGAGAACTTATGGAAAAGTAGGAAATACGATGGTTCTGGCCTGCTACGCTTCACATCTTGGGACAAACTAGTGAAGAAGAATAATGAGCTTAGGGATTCAAACTTCCAACTCCAGACACGCAGAGACTCCTTGAGTGTCTAAGTGTGTTCTGGTGAAAAACTTTCTTTCCTTTAGCGATAGGGGTGAGGTTGCTGAAAATCAAGCTCGAGCTCTCATAATCACATTGGCTGAACTAGAGCACCAGGTCAATGCACAGCCTAAAAGGGTATCTGAAGTTAAAGTGAGGGCACTAATTGGGAAAGAGTGGGACCCCATCAAATTGGGAGGGAGATGTGTGGAAAGAGCAAGAAAAGAGTGAGGAATCTGTAAATCCAGAAGAGGTTATCGTGCCAGAAGAAGGGATTCCCCCACCCTCAGCATCAGAGACTTCTCCCCTCTGCCCTCTGTGCTGTTGACTTCTCCACTACCGCTACAGGAAACTTACCGTGCGTTGCCTATAGAGACATTCAGAAAACTCCCTGATGCAATTACCAGACAAGACAATTCTGATGCTCTTTAGGACCCACCTGAAGACCTGCATACTTTTTCTTCTAAGCAGGGTTAAGTCTCAGAAAGCCCCGAGAGGTGAGGTCCACAGTAGGACTCATGAAGGAGGTGTAACACACCCTCAAGGAACTTCTTGAATTCTCTAATTCCTACAAGCAGAGTTCTGGGGAACAAGTATGGGAGTGGATTTCAAGGGTGTGGGACAAAGGTGAAAGAAATACACAACCAGATCAGTCTGAGTGTCTTGACATGGGTCTGTTGAGCAGAGATTCAGGATTTAATACTATAGCTTGTAAAGTTAACAGATGTACTAATAGCTTATTTGGTTGTTGGCAGAAATATGGATTAAAAGATGGCCATCTGTGAGTGAGCTGGAAATGCCTGATATTCCTTGGCATACTGTTGAGGAGAGTATTCAAAAGCTTAGGGAAATAGGAATGCTGGACTGGATCTGAGAGATGAAATCAACTCATTCAGATTGGGAGGGCCCAGACCAGGTACCCTTTACTTTAAGAAACCGATTGGTGAGGGGAGCACCACCATCTTTGAAGTGCCCTGTCATTGCTCTTCTCTGTATGCCAGACCTTACAGTTAGAATGGCAGCCACACAATTACAACAGTTACATGGTATGGGTTTTACTGGGTTACAGGGTGGCAGGAGGCAAGTGGCAGCAGTAAACTGTCAAAGACAGGGTCGACGTACTTACCGTAATGCACAGCACAGGCAAAACAGTGATCAGAATGGGCTGACACACGTGGGCCCATGGCACTGGCTTATCAGTCATGGTGTACCCAGAAGTGAAATAGATGGGAAGCCTACTAAATTTTTGTTGGATTTATATAGGAAAAAAATTTCTAGGGTGACTGAGCAATCAGCTAATTCAAATAGTAGCAATAGATAATCATATACCCTCAATTGATTTCCAGACTTGGGCCAGTTCACAGACCCAGTGCCCCTTGAGGAAGGACCCTGACATATAATGTCAATACTTCTCCTATTCTTCCCAAAAGGGACGTATGACCGTTTACCAGAGCAACCGTGCATTAGAGAAGGGGAAGTGATCAGACATTTTGAGGGCTACTAGACCCTGGCTCTGAGTTAATACTAATTTTAGGAGATCCAAGACATCATTGTAGACCTCCAGTTAAGGTAGGAGTCTATGGAGGCCAGGTGATCAATGGAGTATTAGCTAAGATCCGACTCACAGTGGGCCCCATGGGTCCATGAATTCATCCTGTAGACATTTCTCCAGTTTCACAATGAATAATCAGGAAAGATATCCTTAGCACTTGGCAGAATCCCCATACTGGTTCCCTAACCTGTGGTGTGAGGCTATTATGGTGGGAAAGGTCAAATGGAAGCCATCACAATTGCCTCTACCAAGGAAAATAGTAAGTCAGAAATGATAGTACATCCCTAGAGGAATTGCAGAGATTAGCGCCACCATCAAGAACATGAAGGATGCAGGGGTGGTAGTTCCCATCACATCCCCCTTTGACTCTCCTATTTGACCAGTGCAGAAAACGGATGGATCTTGGAAGATGATCATGGGTTACAATAAACTTAATCAGGGGTATACCAATTGCAGCTGCTGTACAAGATGTGGTTTCCTTACTTGAACAAATTAATATGCCTCCTGGTACCTGGTATGCAGCTACTGATTTGGCTAATGTGTTTTTCTCCATACCCATCCATAAGGTCCATCAGAAACAATTTGTTTTTATCCAGCAATGTCAACAGTATACCTTTACGGTGCTGCCTCAAGGGCATACCAATTCTCCAGCCCTGTGTCACAACACACTCCATAGGGATGTGGGTCATCTTGCCCTTCCACAGGGTATAACACTGGCCCACTATATTGATGACATTATGCTATCTGGGCCCAGTGAGCAAGAGGTGGCAACCACTCTAGACTTGTTGGTGAATCATTTGCGTGTCAGAGGCTGAGAAATAAATCCCACTAAAATTCAAGGGCCCTCAACATCAGGAAAATTTGTAGTACAGTGGTGTGGGGCATGCTGAGATATTCTTCTAAGGTGAAGGATAAGTTATTGCATGGCATGTTCTACATTCAAGAAAGAGGTACAATGCCGAGTAAGCCTATTTGGATTTTCACTTGGGTGTGTTACTCCAACCAATTTACCAAGTAAAAAGTTGCCACTTTTGAATGGGGCCCGGAACAGGAGAAGGCTCTGCAGCAGGTCCAGGCTGCTGTTCAGGCTGCTCTGCCACTTGGGCCATATGACCCAGCCGACTCCATGGTGCTTGAGGTGTCAGTGGCAGACAGGGATGCTGTCTGGAGCCTCTGGCAGGCTCCTATAGGTGAATCACAGTGGAGACCCTTGGGATTTTGGAGCAACACCTTGCCATCACCTGCAGATAACTACTCTCCCTTCAAGAAACAGCCTCTGGCTTGCTACTGGGCCTTAGTGGAAACTGAACGTTTGACCACGGGACACCAGGTTACCACGAGACCTGAGATGCCCATAATGAACTGGGTGCTGTCTGACCCTTCACGTCATAAAGTTGGACGTGCGCAGCAGTAGTCCATCATTAAGTGGAAGTGGTATATACGTGACCGGGCCCAAGCAGGTCTGGAAGGCACAAGTAAATTGCATGAAGAAGTAGCTCATATGCCTGTGGTCCCTACTCCTGCTGTATTGCCCTCTGTTCCCCAGCATGCACCTATGGCTTCATGGGGTGTACCCTACGATCAGCTGACAGAGGAAGAGAAGAGCAGGGCCTGATTTACAGATGGTTCTGCACGTTATGCAGGCACCACACAGAAGTGGACAGCTGCTGCACTGCAGCCCCTCTGGGACAGCCCTGAAGGAGAATGGTGAAGGGAAATCTGCACAATGGGGAGAACTTCGAGCAGTGCATCCGGTCGTGCATTTTGCTTGGAAGAAGAAATGACAGAATGTGCAAATATATACTGACTCATGGGCTGTGGCAAATGGTCAGGCTGGCTGGTCTGGGACATGGAAGGAACACAACTGGAAGATTGGTGAGAAAGATATTTGGGGACGAAGTATGTGGATAGACCTCTCCATGTGGGTACAAGATGTAAAGATATGTGTGTCCCACATAAATGCTCACCAAAAACTAATGTCAGCAGAAGATGAATTTAACAGTCAAGTGGACAGGATGACTCATTCTGTCAAGAGCAGTCAACCTCCTTCCCCGGCTACCCCTGTTATTGCCCAATGGGCCCATGAACAGAGTGGCCATGGTGACAGAGATGGAGGTTATGCATGGGCTCAACAGCATGGACTTCCCCTCACCAAGGCTGACCTGGCTACAGCTACTGCTGAATGGTCACTCTGCCAACTGCAGAGACCAACACTGGGTCCTCCATATGGCACCATTCCTCGGGGTGATCAGCCTGCGACCTGGTGGCAAGTTGATTATATTGGGCCACTTCCACCATGCAAAGGACAGCGTTCTGTCCTTACTGGAATACTTACTCAGGCTATGGATTTGCCTTTCTTGCACATAATGCTTCTGCCATAACTACCATTTGTGGACTTCCAGAATGCCTCATTCATCACCATGGTATCGCGCACAGCATTGCATCTGATCAGGGAACACATTTCACAGCTAAAGAAGTGCGGTAGTGGGCTCATGCAAATGGAATTCACTGGTCTTACCATGTTCCCCATCATCCAGATGGAGCTGGACTGATTGAATGATGGAATGGCTTTCTGAAGATACAATTACAGCGTCAGCTAGGTGGTCATACCTTGTGGCGTTGGGGTAAGGTTCTTCAGAAGGCTGTGTATGCTCTGAATCAGTGACCAATATATGGTAATGTCCCTCCCATAGCCAGGATTCATGGGTTCAGGAATCAAGGTGTAGAGACAGGGATGGTACCACTCACCATCAACTCCAGTGACCCATTAATGAAATTCTGCTTCCTGTGCCTGCAACCTCATGCTCTGCTGGTCTAGAAGTCTTAGGTCCAGAAGGGGGAAGGCTTGTACCAGGAGGCACAGCAACAATCCCACTACACTGGAAGCTGAGACTTCCCCCTGGTCATTTTGGCGTCCCTGTACCACTGAACCAGCAAGTAAAAAAGGGAATTACAGTGTTAGCAGGGGTGATTGATCCAGACTACCAAGGGGAAACTGGCTTAATAGTCCATAATGGAGGCAAGGAGGACTATGTTTGGACTGCAGGAGATCCTTTAAGGCGCCTCATAGATTTACCATGTTCTGTTATTAAAGTCAATGGGAAACTGACACAACCCAATCCAGACAAGATGATAAATGGCCCAGAACCTTCAAGAATGAAGATATGGGTCACCCTGTCAGGGAAAGAACCAAGACCTGCTGAGGTACGTGCTGAGGGCCAAGGAAATAGCAGATGGGTAGAAGAAGGTAGCTATGACCAAGTGACCAGTTACTGAAATGAGGACTGTAATCAGAATTCCTCTCATTATGCTTGTACACACACACACACACACACACACACACACACACACACACACACACAAATGGCCTTAGTATCGGAACTTGTTAAGTTACATTCTAATGCTAAGCAATTAAATATCAGGAGAATAGGTATTTTCCAAAGAGGAACTCTCTTCTCTATTGCGGGGAGGAATTTATTATTTCTGTTTGTACGCAGTGCAATTGAGGTATGTTAAGCATAATTACTAAGTTGGCTATTGTACTTGGGAATTAAGTATGGTTCAAGGAGATGTGCCTGGCTGTCAAGCTGACAAGGAATGGATTGTGATAGTTGGAGAGATTATGTCAACTTGAGGCAATCAGGAACCATGGTTGGATTAGGGTTTGGGAACCATGTGTAGAACAGGCCACTGGAAACCATCCTCAATTAGTGTGTGATTTGTGGGCCAGTGAATGTGGGATGAACACCCAGATGTGGGAGGCCCAACTGAGAACTGTATAAAACAAAGAAGATGGTTACAGCTTCTTCCTCTGGGAAAGCTCTCACTTTCACAATTGTCCACAGATACCAACTTGCTACACCCTTCATCACAGATTCAGTCCAGTCTCGACTTGTGCCTGCCCATCACTGATCCTCAGTAGCCAATCTTCAGTCTGCAGTCTTTGCCATTGTTCTTCAAACAATCGAGATCCACAGCGGACTCTCACCGGCTGTCCTGCAGTTCTGGACAGGTTGTTCTACCGCACAGTGGAGCAGCCATCGGCCACTCCAGCTCTCGCACATGCAGGCCGCCATCTTGAACTATGTCTGTCCTCAGATTTATAAGCCTTCCATCCAAATAGATCCTTTTTGTTATAATTTCTGTAAATTCTGCCTTTGTATGAACTCAGAGTAACACAGAGATGTTATACACATAGTTGTTACACTGTATTTTAATGTACTAAGTAATGATGAGAACTACGCCTGTATGTGTTGAGTACACATGGAGTTTCCGCCGGGTTATCTCAAACGGTGCTTGAGTCTGCAGAGCCCACAGTTGTGTGGGATGATGAGGTAGTCATTTGCTTGACTGTAGCAATCACTTCAGTATGTACATATGTATTAAAATAAATATATCAAAACATCATGTTGTACGTTAAATATATACAACTAAAAAGAAGTAGAGTTCAGGAAGGAACCTGATGCCACACTTGGGAGAAGGGTTCCTCCTCTGCAGCCCCCAGGAGCCCCAGCACCACAGCTGGTAGCCACGGCACATCTGACTAACCTAGTCTCACATCAGAACTCTCTGAGCACAACCAGCAATCTCCATCTCCAAGGCAAGTCCAACCGTCTTCCAAACGGGAAAGTCTAGATGAGCTGTCTTCACCTTCTCTCTGCCTCTGGACTCTCTGAATGAATCGGGTGTCATGAAGCCAGAGGAATTGGGCCAGTGGCAGGGTCACGCCACTCCCTTCTTACTCTCATTTCTGTTTAAATTTCTTTAACAGCTTCTCAAAGTTCTTGGGCTACAAATAAAGCTCCACTGTGGCTTATTAATCTGTGATGATCTGGTATCTGCTTCTCCAATCTCATTTCACATCCTATAGTTTGTAATGTAGCCACCCTGACCTTCTACAAACCATGTTCCCTTTTACCACGGGGCCTTTGCACATGCTGCTCTCCCTACCTGGGGTGCTCTCCCTCCCACCTTCCGCTGTATCATCCTTTGGTTTTCAAGTCCACACCACTTCCCTGGGAATTGCTCCCTCATTGTCTGGTTAAATAAGATCCGGTCTTACAAAACCACACACCTTCCTTTCAAACATGTGCCAGTTGTAATTTTCCACTTACGGTATGACAGTTTTCTTGTCTGACTTTTCTACTGGGCACTAAACACCATGAGGGCAGAGGGCGTGTTTGCTTTGCTAATCATACGAGAGTCCTCGGAGCAGTGAGGGCCCAGGCGTCTGTATGAACTGCGTGCCCAAACAGCTACGGGAATGAAGGGACGTGAAACCCGGGAGGCTGAAGGCCTGTCGCACAGCTGGGCTGCAGATAGGGTGGCGGTTAGGAAGCTGCTGCGCTCCAACGGGCCAGTGAGCCCAGGTCATGTCTAGAACAAGGTGACAACTATGTGTGGCGGACGTCCACTGAGATAGCGAGCCAGGTGGTCGGTAAACCGCAGAAGCCAACAGCACGGTCCAACCGCCTGGGCCTCCGGCCTGCCAAGCACAGGTGGGGACCACTCCAGAGATTGGGGGCACATGGGGAAGTCACGCTGCAGGCGGCAGCTGGACCTGCGGCGTCTCCCGGAGGCCTAGCAGATGGCTCGGGCCCTGCCGCGTGGTGGGACTTTCGGGAGGCAGGACCTGGGGGGTAAGTGAACCCCTGAAGGAGATTCTGGGATCCCGGGCCTCTCCCTGGCCACCCGTTTGGCTTCCTGCTGCCGTGATGCAAGGCTTCTCCAACCACACGCTCCCGCCGCGGTGCTCTGTGCTGCCACAGGCCACGGACAAGCTCAAGTGACCAAGAAATCTTGAAAGCCCCTGAAACCCTGATCCAAAACCAGACCTTTCCTAAGGTGACTACTTCAGGTGGCCGGTCACATCGGTGGAAAGCTGGCTGACACGCCGACTCAGGAGTTTGGCTGCACCACACACTACCAGGGCGCCTTTGAGCACGTCTCTGAATCGCCCGTGCACCTGTCCCGGCATTTGTAAAACGGGGTAATAACACGTTGCTCAGGCTGTTAGCTGCCATGTTGATTGAACTCTTGCAGGAGTATCTGGCACGTAGCAAACGCTGAAAACACAGCGGCTCTTATTAGCGTCCCATTTCACACATCGCACACTGGGTGCTGTGGTTTAGGGTAAATGCCCCCCGATGCTGGGATTCCGATAATTTCATAAATTTGGTTACAGCCTCCCAGGTAGAGAACCCAAATCGAGTCACGTCTGGCTCTCCAATCTTGCCTTTCTTGACCCTGGGTGGTTCAAGAGCTGGGTGGCCCTGAGTCACTCAGCTGAAGGGCTTTGGAACTTGCAGGGGGGTTAGACTAGGACAGCTGCGCCCAGAGAGCAAGTCACAGGCCCAGGTTGCAGGCATGCAGCTGCACAGGGCTCTGACACACGTAGTGACCAAGTTCAGGGGCCACCGTAGGGAACCAGGCACACCGGCAACTCACAGTGTGATATTCACAACACACAGGATGTGCTTTCCTGTGCCAGCGTGCCCACCGGCCAGTCTTCCCCACCCTCTCGGCCGTCCTCAGCCTCCGGTAGCTCCCATTCTACTCACAATTCCTATCAGCGTTTTGAGATTCCACAAATAAGTGAGACGAAGGGCACCTGGCTTCCTTCACTTACCATAACGACCCCAGTTCTGTTCACGCTGCCGCAGACGACAGGGTCTCCCCTGGCGGATCAGCGTTTTCCCGTGCGGGAGCACGTTACTCTGCCCCGGCACACTTGTCTCCACTTCGTGGCTATCGTGGATCGTGCTGCAAGTAGCACAAGAGCGGGGATGTGCAGGTGTGCGTGTGTGTGTGCAGGTGTGTGTGTGTGTGTGTGTGTGTGTGTGTGTGTGTGTGTGTGTGTGCAGGTGTGTGTGTGTGGAACGTGCTCATTTCATTCTTGCTCTTTGGATATATTCCAAGTTTTCTGATTCTGTTGCACAGCAATGTGACTATAGATTATTATAGATAATCACTGTACATTTCAAAAAAGATTGGAAGAAATTATTTTGAAAGTTTTCAACACAAAGAAATGATAAACACTTGAGGAGCTATGCTTATACTGATTGAACATTATGCAATAACACATGGTACCTAATAGGAATGATCTTATATGTAAATTTAAAATACAAATCTCGGGCTGGCGGAATGGCTCAGAGGCTAAAGCGCTTGCCTAGCAAGCGCTAAATACCCTAGTTCGATTCCCCAGTACCAAGTAAGCTGGGTGTGGTGGCACACGCCTGTAATCCCAGCACTCAGAAGGCTGAGACAGGAGGATTGTCATGAGTCCAAGGCCAGCCTGGGCTCCGAAGTGAGTACAGGACCAGCCTGGACCACAGAGTGAGACCCTGCCTCAAAAAAAAAAAATTCCAAAATCTCCCAGTATTTTGAATCCACATGAAAAGTGAGTGTGTGGTGAGCGAATTGTTGGTGATGAAATGCCAAGCGTAAAAGGTCCTCAGGTCGAGACTGGATTTAATTCCTAAAGCCTGCATGGCTGGAGCCCACTGGAGAGGGTAAAGGGGCCAGCCAACAAACAGGGCTGTGGGGCCTGGAGCAAGTGGCCCTGAGGGTGTGTTCCAATAAGAACATATGTGTTTACCAAGTCGTGGACCCTTATTTCAGGATCAGAGATCCTGGCCCTGTGACCGTGGCTCAGCTCTGCTGTGTGCTGACCCAGGACTCTGACTTTCATCTCTGTCTCCCATGGAAACGTCTGTTCTCAGATCCAAAGGACTCTGGGAACAGAACCCATTCGTAGGTGGGGCTTTGCCTACACAATGGAAAGATCTACCTGCTGAAACTAAGTTCAACTATGGTGACAGGGCATCCTTTCTTGACATCCTTACTTACACCGTCACATAATCCACAAGAAATGTATTTTAACAAAAGCTGTCAGAGTGAAAACTGTGGCACAATGCGGAGCCCAGAGTCCTCTCAACACCAAGGCTCCAGAGGATGGAGTCAGCCATCACCCCCCTGGGAGCCAGTCATAGTGCACAGCAAGGTGAGGGGGTTTGCTCTGCCATAACGGCAGGTGTAGCCCATCTAACCAGCTGTCGGTGAGGACAGGGCTCTTGCCTATGTCGACAGGACGACCTCACTTAACTCCTGCTCCTGAGCCTGCTGCTGTGCTTCTGACTCCTTCCAGGGAGGGAAGGAGACAATTTCCTTTTGATTAAGTGTGACATTCTTATGTCTTTCTATTTTTCTGTCTTCACATAAATAGAATCTCTCTCCCCGCTATCTCACAGTGTCACCTTTGTCTCAGTGCCTGCATTTTGCACCCCCTACAGTAGCATCCCAGACCATGGGTACCACAGCTGCAAAGAGGGAGACAGGTTCTATTCTGTCCCTTATTCTTCTGATTTGTGTCATTTCCTCGGTTGAAAACATGTTTTCCTCTTTTTGCATAAATATTATTGAAATACAAATATAGAAACAAAACAGAATCCATAAATGCATAAACGGTACCACCCTTTGGACCACCTGTTTTCTTTCCTGCTTCCCTTGGTTCTTCCCAGGTGCAGAGATGCTTCACCTCTGGTCACCACCTTGCCGCCTGGCTAGTCTGTCACTACTGAGGGGCACCAGGCACGTGGCCGCAGCCTCACACAGCGCATCTCTCCATCCCCATAAGGAGTCCAGGCTGAGAAGTTTACAGTCGGCACGGACAGTACATTTCCTTAAACACTAACGAGGAAATTATTATGGAAAGGATTATTTCTCGATGGATCGTGCTCCTGCCAGTGAATTAGGCATGTGGGCAGCCTCACTCTGTGCTGGCTCCTTAAGGACCCGCGAAGCACAGTGTTTCCACTCAGGGCATAATGGGAACGGATTCCGACTGAACACCAACCCCAGAGTGGATTCCCAGCTTGGAGCCACAAAGGACAAACTCCAGATCCCAGCGTGCATGGATCTTACCTTCCAATCTCCACCGTTTCCACGCTGTGGAGTGTTCGCCACCATTATGTTCTTACATGAACATAATGTGTACAGTGCTGTTTCTGATGTTTTCCTTAACGGTCTCTGAGAATTTTTCAGTCAAGAATGTATGTCAATGGTGCTAAGGTTCTCAACTGATGTCAGAACCAACCTTTCTCCCCTTACAGCTGGGAAAACATGCTTTATTGTGAGGTAAAAAGAAAATGGTCCACTTAGCTTGGGCAGCACCTTTTTAAGATACTGAGACGCACAGAAGATTTAAAAGAAAGTTCTTCATTTTCCAACACAGAGTTCCTTGTTTTACATATTTTCCCCTAATCTAAACATTTTTAGTTCTAAGTCTTCTGCAGAAACTTTTTTTTTTAACAGAAGTCTCTTCTACAGGGAGAGAAATATCAAACATGATAAAGGAGTGATAGGTAATGAGACAGCAAACGATGTTGAGGGCCTGGCCCTCCTCTCTATCCAGAAGTGGCCTGGGACACACTAATGTCCTTGTACACAGGGCAGAAGGAGGAGCGCCTCCTGCCTGGGTCCCCTTTGCCACTCAATTTAGAGATCAAGGTGAAAACATTTCATCCATTTTAAAGTCATCTGGAGTTACAATCTCCATGTTTCTTTGAACTCAACACTTAACTTTCAGAGTGCAGAATAAGCAACACTGTCCTAACTTTTCCAGTTCCATAAATGAAAGATAATGGCAGTGTTACAGATAATCCAATCTGCAAACACAACTGGATGGCACCAGGTTAGCAGACAGTCATTAGAAAGAAGGCATTTCAGCAGTTTTAGTTAACTCTTGAGTTTATTTAAACCTGTGGCCTTATAGACTGTTTTTACTTTAAGAATATTTGCTTTTGCTTTTTTTTCCAAGGTTCTGAGTTGTTTGGGTTAATGCATTCATTCATCTACCTATGCATTCATTCATTCATTGTTTTAGCCAACAAATCTTAAGCATGTGCTTACTGTGTACTCTGCAGAGATCCCGGTACTGGGGACACAAGAGTGTAAAACAGCCACCAGATCTGTGCTTTTAAGCAGCCTACAGTCAGTGAGCATCTCCTTAAAAGTAAGTAGTAAATCAGGGAAAAGTTGGGGAACAGTATGAAATAGAAAACGATTTAAAGCAGGTACTGTCATAAGGAATAACTGGATGGCCAAGAAAAGCTCTCATTCCAAGGAGAAACAGTGACGTGGAGGTGTAAACATCAAACGCGGACACTATGCCCACAGCAGGGACAGCGCCTCAGGCAGCAGAGACCAGCATCCCCAGGGCGAATGTGCAGGCAGGGTTCAGACTTGGCCATCAGACGCTTGAACCCTTGTTCTAACACGAGGTTTTAAGCTGCAAGGAGCAAGTTCTCCGACTCCTAGGAGGTTTTTGCAACACTTCTCCTTATTGGTAAACTGTGGATAATGATAGCTTGTAACTAAGAGGCTAGAGGACTTAATATGTGTTAGGTTAATGCCTGATACTTGTTAAGTACTAAAAAGCATAGTCACTGCTACTAGAATTAAAAGTGCCAAGCATAAACACCTGTGTGCATAGGTGCACTAGTCACAACAGCCAAAAAAGTGGAAGAATCCAAACATCCACTGATGGATGAGTGGATAAAGATAAACAGCGGAATATTACTCTGCCTTATAAAAAGGGAATAAGCCAGTTAACCCCCCCCCACACACACAAATACTATACACATTAAATCATATGAGCTGTGTAGCATAGACAAACCTCACAGCAACAGGAAGTAGATGATGGTAGCTGCCAGGACTGGGAGAGAAAAACAGAGAGTTGTGTTTTAGTGGGTACAGTTTTGCAATGTGAAAGATTCATAGAAATGGGTTGCCTCCAATGTGAGTGTACTTAGCATTACTGAAGTGCACTCTTATGGTTAGATAGCATATTTTACATTGTTTCTATATATTTTGTTACAATGTTTTAAAAAATGCCAAAGATAAGGTACTCCCTGAGTCAAGGATCAGAGTGGATACAGTGAACAGCAGGAAGTAACAGCAGGAGGTTATGAGGCACGCAAATTTGCACAGCTCCAAAACTTTCTGTTTGGATCTGGTCTGCGTGACTGGCACACTGGAGGTATTCCATCCACAGCCCACTCGCACATTCCGGATGACACCGGATGTAATTCTTGGTCTAGGTTACTTTTCCCTGCTATACTTCTCCGATGTGTTGCTCAAGGTTTTCATAATAAGCCACAGAAACTAGGCAAATAGAGAGTTGTATAACTTAGGCTCAAGGCCAAACTTCCGGGAAAGCCAGTACCACGGTGCAGCACTGGCCCGCTGAGAACGCCATGCCACTAACATCACGAAGTCCCAGTGTCACCAGTGTACAGTCGCAGGAGTAGCTGTTCCTGTTGTCAGCACCAAAGTCATGCATTTGAGGACATGCTGCAACTCTGGGAGCTACCTGTCCCAGCTGCCACTTGCACCCGCAAGGCTACATTTCATGTGGCATTTCCTGTTTCAAAATTCCAAGTCCTGTATATATATATATATATATATATATATATATATATATATATATATGTATATATATATATATTTCATAGATAAACATGACTGACAGAGCAATAATTTATCTGCTCAAGCCTTAGTTGATAAATAACTGACTGGTACAATAGGTTTTATGGATTTCATGGATCTCTATTTTGTGAGGGGTGTAAGATTAAAAATCCAGATAATTTAAAAAATAGCAAGGTGAAAAGTGCAGAGTGGCAGGAACTTGACAAAAACTAACATCTACCCTGAACCTTCCAACATCAGCATACAGGGGTCCTTCCATATCCATGAGGAGTACGCTTCGAGGCCCCTAGTGCATGCCTGGAGCCACAGACAGGACCAGAACATTGTATGTGTTTTCCTACATAAACACCTACAGAAAGTGACCAAAATATAAAATGAATGTCTTTAGTCATGTTGTTGTGATTTCTTGAATCAATTCAAAATATTTACTTTCCGTGGTCATTGTGACTTTGGGGGAACAGTCAGAGGTTACACAGGGCTGAATCCAGTGCACAAGGTGGGTGAGGACATGCCCTGTATTTCTGAGCCCACCTTCCTGCCGGACAGCACCTGGCAGCAGCGTGCACTGTCCTTCTGATCACACCTCATACAGCCACTTGTGACAGAGGACTTCAGAACTCTTCAGAAAACTGCAAGACTAACGAGATAAGCGTGTTCAAAGTGAGGCGATTAGTGGAAATGTGTTTTTTGCTGCAACAATTTTTAAAAATTTAAACATTCACTCTATTTTATGTCAAACCTCATATTTACGATAAGGTTTCATTTATAAATTGTGGTAAGAGATTAACAACAATGGTCAATAATCAAATACCACAATTATAGCAATGTATACAGTTACAAAGGTATGTGAACGCAGACTCTCAAAATGTCTCATCATGAGTCCTAATCACCTTTTAGAGGTCTTCTATCTTAATAACTCATAACGGAGATTAACTTTCACCATGAGGTTCAGAAGGGACAACCCATATCAGCTGTTGAGGGGGAGGAGGGTTTGGGCAGAGGCCTGGAGCACCGGACAGCTGCGGTGCAGCCCCCACATACACAGACGCGAAGGCAATTTGCTGGGGTTCCGCAGGCATTTACCAGCTACGTTCCCAGTTCAAACAGAAGATCAGTTTCCCATTCACCTTTTCGCAAAAGCTCCAGAGTTTACCTGGGCATGACAATTGTAAAATAACTTCAATAAAGTTATAACTTCAATACTTCTATGAAGTAAATGGATACTTAGAAACAGACAATGGTTTAGGCAATACAAACAAATTAAAACAAATTTGCATCAATTATTCTAGATGTTTTTATTTTGTTTTTCCAGGATTAGTTACATTTCTGATGAGTATAAGAAAACACTTCCCTGTGAGAGAGAATAACTTTTTCCTTGCATACTTTAGGGTTCTAATTTTACTTTGTGCAGTTAATTCTTCCAGGTTCCCTTGATTTTACATGGTCTCGTCTACTATGAGCAATGAGAAGCGGGCATGCAAATTAAATTATTGACATGGGAAGTACATGGTTATACTTAACCACGCCAGCTAAACTAGGGAGAACTTGCCATGGCCAGCTGCTAGTCCTCATTC
This sequence comes from Ctenodactylus gundi, assembly GCA_004027205.1. Taxonomy (NCBI): domain Eukaryota; kingdom Metazoa; phylum Chordata; class Mammalia; order Rodentia; family Ctenodactylidae; genus Ctenodactylus; species Ctenodactylus gundi. Next base: position 100,861 of record PVKB01000838.1, read on the forward strand.
CTTCAGGTCCCACAGCTACTAGATCCCCCAGGGTCACCAACCTTAATATGTGTGTGTAGAGAGAATTCTCTTGCTCAAAAAAATCTTAAAGTCTTACAATATTAAAACTTTTATTAACATAAAAAATCAAGTTTCCAGGTATTCTGAAAGATAGCAAACTGAGTGACAATGCCGATCTGCTCGCCAAATGCTACCACATATGGAACAACAAAACATTTCTGCAGCCATAATGCCAACCAAGGGCACCCAGGTGACCTAGGCTAGTGCAGGGCAGCCCACTGCACATGCAGCCAGCCTCTGCTGAGCAGCTGCAGAACCCAGAAAGCTGAGCCAGGCCAGGCTGCACCTCCCAAGAGCCTAGTTCCACTTTACAGGAGTGATTGAGGGCATGTGAAACAGAACTGAGTTTCTAAGTCTTGGCCCCCTCATCTGGACATTAGAGACAATATGATCCACCCCACAGGTGATCAGCTGCAGTTAATCCAATGGCACAGACAGGGCTTCTCTAACAGGGTGGTGTCATTACTCTTCCATATGTGCTCCACTCCCTGAAGACCACTGCTACCGGCTGAGCCCCAGCTGGCTTCTGCACTGTCCTTGTAGCATGAGGTGAGGCTCCCACCCTTCGTCCTCTGCTTTATTGCCTTCCACTTGAATATGCCTAGTAGGATTCTAGGCTCCTTGGAATCTACTGGGATGTAGACCTCGCTCTGGAAAGAAATGGCAGCCCACATTTGGGCTATTTAGGACTAGACTTAGTTTTCTGAGCAACTCTCATTCCCCTCACTTACTCGCCCCCTTCCCTGAACGATAAGTGTGTTAGTCAGCGTTCTCCAGGAAAACATAACAAACAGGATATGTGGAGGTGGACAGACACGGAGGTGATTGAAAATGAAGGTTCAAATGTTAAGAATGTATTATAGTATGAGACACGTTTCCATTAGTCCCCTTCAAAGTACTCCCCTCTTTTTGAAAACGCATGTGCCGCTGCTCTCGCTGCCTTCAGGCGCAGCTCTGGGCGCACTGTCTTACGTCTTCATGAGGGGCCACCAAGGCGGCGAAGGCTGCCATCAGTGCCCCCGCTGGAAGGGCGGGCTCACGTCCACCTCATTCATCGGGTCTGGCACTGTGCGACTTCTACATCTTCCCCAAAGTGAGAACGGTGGCAAAAGGCAAACCGATTCAATTGATTCAGGATATCAAGGATGCCATGACAGCACCACTACAGACCTGCATGAAAGAAGACTTCAGAACTATGTCAGAAAGTGACAACAAGAACATTGGGTTAAGTACTTGAAGGGTGAAGTATTTTACAGAGATTAATGGCAATGTGTCTTTTACTGTAATATTTTTTATTAACTTAAACATCTGTGATATTATTAGGTCAGATCTCATAAAAAGATGTAAGGAACAAGGTCCTGAGATTACGAAGGCTAGCAGACCCCAAGATCTGCAGGTAAGCTGGCAAGCTGGAGACCCAGGAGAGCCAAGGGTTTAGCTCCAGTCCGAGCCCGAGGGCCTGACGCACAGAAGAGTGGAAGGGTGCTGTCAGGCTAAACCCAGGAAAAGCTGATGTTTTCGAGTGAGTCTGAAGGTATGAAAAACCCTAGTTGAAGACTGTTAGATGGGAATACTTCTCTCCTGCTTTGCAGAGTTTGGTGAGGAGCTGCTGTCAGCCTTTTTATTCTGTGCAGATAGTCAGTGATTTGGATAAGGTCCAACCATACTAGGGAGGAAAAGCTTTTTTTTTTTTTTTTTTTTACTCCTCTACTGATTCTGAATGTTTATGCCTTCCAAAAAATAAAAAAAGCTCTTACAGAAAGACACTGAGTATTGTCTGGCCAGGCATCTGAAAATCTTGTGGCCCAGCCAAGTGGACACACAGATTTAACTACCACAGTAAGCACACACTGCCCAAGCCCAAGCCCAAGCTACCCAGCAAGCTTCCATTGGTTCAGGGCAGACAGCTGACCAGCTGCATGCCAAACAGATCAGATAACTTATCTGCTATGGACTCCAGGAGGATGCTTGGAATGACTACGTCACCTTCTGTCCCCTCAGATGTCAGCATAAGGAGAAAGGAGAGGTGAGGAGAATCCCTGACAACTGGTGCAGCCCACCAGCCACCTGTCAAGCCTGACAACCTCGGGATGGTTCCAGTACCCAAGCACACCCACCTTTATCATGTAAATGAATCTGGCTAGATTTTTAGTAACATCCAACATGAAGTCTACCTGGTCTCCTCTGACAACAGAGCCACTCTTGTCATTAGCCTACCTCCCTCTCTTGGACACTGTTGCCTATGCAAGCACTTAGTATTTGGGACCTACTTGCACTAAGTCCTGTTCTTGGAGCTGTGGTAGTGTCTCTCCAGTGTCCCTCCCGCCTCATCTTCCAGTCAGTTACAAGGATCTGCCCTTCTCTGCTCCCCAAATCCCAAGGACATAGGAATGTTGTTCCAGAATGAACTCACATTTTGAACATGTTTTGGCCACTGAATTTGGGCTGTTGGCCACTGTTACGGTTTGGATCTGGAATGTACCCCAGAAGCCTCATGTATCTGGAAGTAGTAAGATGGCTATGGAACCTTACACTGTTGCTAGGGGGGCCTGGCTGGAAGGGGAGGATGCCTGAGTCTTGACCTAGAGGGATTATGCCAATTTATTGAGATTAGAAAATGCCTAGGGCAGAGCTTTCAGGTGTGTGTGGGACTGGGGGTTACCTAACTGTCGGCTTGAATTAATAAAAGGAAAGATGAAGATACGTTGTTACAGGTTCTTCCTGGGAGACCTCTCGCCTTTGCCTGAGTCTCTAGACGTGACTCCACCCCCACTCACTCGGCTTCCTTCCTGCCGCGCTCTGAGCAGCCATCCTCTCCCAGATCCTTCCTGCCACGTGCTCCCACCATTGTCGGCTACCCATGAATGGCCTGTGTGAGATCTTCTGAAACTGTGAGTTAAATAAATCTTTCCTTCCTTAAGTGGTGGATGCTGGTATTCTGTCACAACAATAAGAAAGTAAGGAAGACAGCCACGTTTTGGGATCAGCCCCGACCTGGCCCATTTCCTACCCTTCTCACTGTTGTAATAGTTAGTGTGTAGGCTACGACCAAATGTCAGAATTCTTGAACTGAAAATACTATCACAATAACAAAGTAAATGGTTGAATAAAGACTACTTGTTGGCAAGTATAACGGATAACACACTGAAAAATAAACAGCGTATTAGGTCAAGTCGGTTCCTTGTTCTAGCTCAGAATTTTATTCTTTTTCAACAATGAAACAAAGAACAGTTGGTGAAAGAGTGCAGTGGTATCTCCAACGCTATTAATTTCAAAAGAAATATTAGCCTTAGTTTCACATTACAGTTTCATTTTTATGTTAATTGCAGATCTATGATCTATGAATTTATATAATCTTCCTCAATCTTCATGTATTTTTGACCTATATATAAAGATTCAGGTTTGGTCTTTAAAGGAAAAGTAATTCATCACACATTGCTTTTACTGGGCCACCCAATCTTGATGCTGAATTTAATGCGTCCACTACTGGTCAGTCGAATCATAACTTTCCCTTTCCTGTTTGTGCCTGCTGTTCCCTGTGGCCTATGTTTCTGAACCTGGCTGCTGCACAATCCTGCTGTCTTCTGGAGTCTGAAGGCTGACAGAGTAGTCAATACTGTCACCCCACTTGATCTTGAGGTATGGGGTCTCCCTGGGGCTGCACCCTGAGTGAAAGCTGCCATGAGCTAGATGCAGAGTTCTATTAGGAAGAATGAGGAGGACATGGAGGGAGAGGCGGGGCATGAAACTTGCCCTCTGGGCGGGCTGGTGATACCAAGGGCCACTGGGAGCCCTGCCAGCACTACAGACATCCTCCAGGCAGGAGGCACTTCTGCTTTTGAGGAATGTCTCTGATTTGATCATGGTTTACAGGCGACAATGACAGCTTATTTGGCAGCCGTCCTCTCACAGTTTGAGTCCTGGGCTTGACATGGGAAACAAAGGTGTAAGGTCTGGCTATAGGACTTTGGCAAAGTTACTTCAATGCCCTCTTGGGTTTGGCATTTGCACAGCCTGGAAAAGAAAGCTTGTTCTTAATGAAGCAGCACCAGAGAGCCAAGGTAAGAAGTGAATGAGACAAAACATGTCGAGATTCACATATAACACCTGACACAAGTGAGTCCAACTTATGCCACCGTCTTCAGGCAGGGTAGGTCTCATCCGTTCTGGTCACAGACTGACGAACTCACATAACCCTTATTATCTCTCCACTTGTAACCTACAGGTAACATACAGGTACCTGGCATAAACAGTATATAATCAAGAATAATAGATCACATGTGATTCACATGTACCACACTCCCAGCACTGTGCAAAATACTTGACATGCATTGTTGCATTTAATCTTTCCAACAACCCTATGAAGACCACACCAATCTCAAATTTACCTATGACAGCATTTAACTCAGATGCTTAAAAGATCCGAAAAAGACTATCCGGTTGTAAGTGGCAGAAATAAGATTTGAACCCAAGTATTTTGAGACCACAGCACACTTCAGAATGTAGAAATATATTTTAAAAATTAGCTGAGAGGGGCTGGAGGAATGGCACAGCTGTTAAAGCACTTGCCTAGCAAGCGTATGACCCTGAATTCGATTCCCCAGCATCACTTAAAGCTGGGCATGGTAGCACACATCTGTAATCCCCGTACTTGGGAGGCAGAGGGAGGAGGATTGCTGTGAGTCCAAGGCCAGTGGGCTATGTAGTGAGTTCAGGACCAGCCTGTCTGAAAATAAATAAATAAATAAATAAATAAATAAATAAATAAATAAATAACTTGAGAATGGCAGAACCCACAAAAATTTTGAAAGAACTGTGACACTTGGAGAGATTATATCAACTTGAGGTGATCGGGAACCACACCTAGATTAGGCAACTGAGAACCAGCCTGTATTAGAGTGTGAGTGATTTGTCATCCATCAAATGACGGAAGAGCACTCACCCAGTTGTGGGAGGCCCAACTGGGAACTCGAACTGCCTAAAAGGAAGGAGGAGGAAAGATTATTACAACTTTTTCCTCTGGGAAAGCTCTCGCCTTTGCAATTGTCTATGGATGCAAACTTGCTACACACCACAGATCTTCATCACAGATTTGCTGTAGTTTTGACTTGCACCTGTCTGCCTTTTGCCAGTCTGCAGTCTCTGGTCTTTGCCATTGTTCTTTGAACTACCGAGATCTGCAGCAGACTCTCACTGGCTGTCCTGCAGTCCAAGACTGGTCTTCTACCTCGCAGCTGAGCAGCCATCAGCCATCAGCCACTCCAGCTCTTGCACGTGCAGGCCACCATCTTGGACTGTCTCTATCCTCAGATTTGTAAGCCTTCCAAATAGATCCTTTTTGTTATAATTTCTGTAAATTCTGTCACTTGAAAGAACTCAAACTAATACAAGAACTGTGTTCAATTAATCAAACCATTAACTTTATTTTAAATAAGTACTTAATAAATATCTCATGGCTCTAGTTTTAATTCTATTTGAAATTGTTGATATTTTTAGCCAGGTATGATGTAGGGAATATCTCTGCTGTGGTTTGAATATGTGCTTCAAAAATTAATGTACTAGAGATGAGAAAATGTTCAGCTTCTTTAGCTATCGGAGACATGCAAATCATAACAACACAGAAGTTCTATTTAACACCATTAATAGTGGCTGCTATTGCTGGCAAGCTGTGGAGACAAAGGAACCCTCCTACATTGCTAGCGGGACTGTAAACTGGTACAACCACTCTGGACAGCAGTATAGAGATTCCTCAGAAAACTGAAAATAGAGATCACTTATGATCCAGCTATATCTCTTCATGATATCTTCCCAAAGAGTTAAAGTCATCCTAAAATAGTTACATATGCATGACTGTGTTTATAGCAGCAAAATTTATAATAGCCAGATCTTAGAAGAGCCAATATGCCCAACCATAGATGAATAGATATAGAAGATGTGGTACATATACACAAAGGAGTAATATTCTGTCATAAAGACAAATTTGAGTCATTTAGTCACTGTAGGAAAATGAATGCACTGAGACTTTTATGCTGAGTGAAACAAATCAGACATAGAAAGTTAAGTATCATATGGTTTCTCTAATGTGAGAAAACCAAACCATAAAAACAGAAAAAGAGAGATGGAAGAAAGTAAGAAGATGGACTTTGTGGAGAGAGAAAGGGAAAGTACAGGTGCGGGGCCGACAGTGTGGGAAGGGCAAAAGGATGTGATATGTAAGTTAAAAAATGAAAAAATGTATGTATTGGGAAATTAATCTCCAGAGTCACACTGATAGCATTTGGAGGTGGGACATTTGGGGAGTAATCAGGATTCCAGGAAGTCCTGAGAGCAGGGTCCCCATGACAGCATTTAGTGGCTCTACTAGAAGAGGAGGGGAGACCCGGCTTGGCAGCTTGTTCTGTCTCACTGTTTGGTGTTCTCCGACACGTTGTGGTGCAGGAAGAAGGCCTCAGTAGATTCTCAGTAGATGCTGCCACCATCTCTTGATCTTCTCAGCTTCCAGAACCTATTTCTCATCTTTATAAATTGCCCAGACTTAGGTATTTTGGTATAGCAAAAAATTAAGGAACTAAGCCAGCCACCAGCCCCAGCCTTGTGAGGAACTTTGATTTTCATAACTGAGTCTGCACCATATGCTGATGCTCGTTTCTATTCCACACTGTTTCAAATAGCCAGCTGAGCTCTTAGTGCCTTTCTGAGATAAGACTTGCTCCAAGTCAGGACTGAGTTCAGGGCTCCTAGACATTTCCAGAGCTCCAGTGATGGCTCCGTAGAGCCTGTGTCTGCATGGACTTGTACAGTGCTGTGATGGAACCTAGGAGGATCACACCATGCGACGTGACTCCGCAGAGCCTCTGCTCACACACATCCAAACCCTGGCTCTGAGGCTTGGCTCGGGGTGGTGGGGAGGGGGGTGCTCAGAGATTCCCTTAGACTAGATTGTTCCTGATTGCTGGATTACCACCTAAAATGCTCCTTCTGCGCACAGTTGTCACTGACATATGTTATGCACCATGTACATATGCAACTCCCTGGCAGCAAGAACATCCTAGAGAATTTTTTTAAAGTTATAACATGTTATAAACTTGTAAAAATGCAAAGAATAAGCACCACTGTTGTAGGATTTATAAGAGTCCAAAACAGACTATGTTTAGCTACTCTCACTGAAAGGCATGGTTTTGTCTTCTCATGCTTCTGTAGGACCCCATGACAACCCCGTCCTGCTACACAGCATGCTGTGCACTGAGTAGTCTTCTGTGTTAGATTGTGGCCTTCAAGACGAGGCGTTCATGCTTTGATTGTCACTTTCTCTCTGACACTTCACACGACATGGGGTAGGAGGTCAGCATGGGTGAATGATGGGTATGTAGATGGACTGTTTGAATGGATGGATAGATGGACAGACGGATGGGTGGATGATGCTAGGTATCCTTAGACTCTCTAAAGTTCTAACCAGAGTATAGTTTCAGCATATTAGGGCAAGAAATATGCAGATTAGCCCAGTATGGTGGCTCTGAGAATTGCTCTGTCCTGATATGAGTGACTCAGTTGGTGTGAAAAGATAATAGAAACTTGTGGAAGGGGGTCTCAGGTAACCTCAGGCTTCGTTTTTATAGTCTTATGTTGAAATAATTTCAGATTTACATAAATACTGCAAAGATAGTAGCATGTTCCTGCTTGTCCTCTTACCCAGTCCCCTGTGGCTATTAGCACCATATGTCCTTACAGTATGCTTGTCACAATGGTGGAGTTGACATTGGTACCCTAGAGTCAGAAGGCTGTGTTTTCATGATGGTTTGGGGGAGTACAGGTCAAATATTTTACAGAATTTCCTCCAGTTCATGTTTTTTTCTTTCTTTTTCATAGTTAGACCATATTTAGGGATACTTGCAAAAAATACCCCAAAGGTGAAGGCCTCTTCATGGCAGACAGTCTGTGACAGCCTCATGACATCTTTGGTGACATTAACTTTCCTCACTCATTAAGGTAGTAGCCACTGTGTCAGTCATGTCCAGTTGTTATAAAACAAAGTATCACAGACTAAGAGGCTTATAAACAACAGAAATGGAATTCACACAGTTCTGGAGACCATGAAGTTCAAGTTCACGGTGTCAGCAGCCTTGCTCCCAGGTGAGAATTTGCTTCCCGGTTCACAGACCTCCATGTCTTGCTGCATCCCTTGCATCTTCACATGGTGACAGGGGCAAGGGAGTGGTTGGATTCCTTTTCATAGAGACACAAATCCCATTCACAGGGGCACACCCTCACCAACTAAGCACCTTCCAAAGGCCCCTCCTCTCAATACACTCACAGATTATGTTTAGGTTAGGATTTCAGCACATGAATTGGGGGGAGGGGCACTCACACTGAGTCCACTGCAACTAGATTTCTCCACTGTAACGTCACTAATTTCCTTTAATTTAATTGGCATTGACTGAATGTAACCCAGTGACTAAATCATGAAACGTGTGCTTGAGAGAACCATGAGACATTAGCCATTCCCAGCAGGTGTTTGTTTAACGCTGTGCAGATGCAGTGAGACTTCTGTTATTGATCTATTTATGTTTATTTATTTTGTGATACTGAGATTAACCCAAGGGTCTTCACATGGAGCTGTATCCATGGCCCATTTCATAGTTGTAATTTCTGTTGCAGGGTCTCACTAAGTTGTTAAATTTCCCAGGCCGGTCTCCAACTTATGATCATCCTGCTTCAGTCTCCCAGAGTGCTGGGGTTGCAGGACTGTACCACTGGGCCCAGCTGCACTGTGAATTTTAAAACTCCACATCTCTGTGATATAGGAAAAATTTACAAGAAAAAGCATCTAGGAGTAGAGGGACCTGAAGTTGAGAAACAAGAGCAATGGAAATTAATGATTAGAGGGTGAAGAGGCAGTTGGAGACTCGGGCAGAGCGGTGCTCGGCATGGCAGGCTCCAGGTGCAGCCATCAGACAGTGCGGGTCACGGTGAAAGAGGAGGCCCTTGTGGGGACCGGAAGACAGCTCAGACCCAAGGTCGCTGAAGACACCATGGGGTGAGGTTTCTTGGTGGTTTCTGTTGCCTTTGCACACAAGGTCTATTATGGGGACATCAGTCTGGGACAGTGACCAAGGGAAAAAGTCTGCTTCGTAACCGGATGACTGATGCAGTGGAGAGAGGTCTGTTTTGCTTTATCATTTTACAAAGGGTTACAAAAAAAGAGCAAGAGGAGTGCCAACCCTCCTCATAGGCCTGGGCTGCTGAGGATGCAGGTGAAGAGGCTACTTCCACCACAGTCGGCTTTGGGAGGCTCAGCTCTGCGTGACAGCTAGACGTCAGTTCAGGAGAGGAGGTGGGGAAGGACTTGGTGACGGCGCAGGGCAGCCTCTTTTTACCGTGACAAGCGTTCCAGCGGGTGTGGCAGAAAGGTTGGGAGGGAAGGCAGCTGAGGCACCTGGCCCAGGGGGAGCAGGAAGACAGGAGGAGGAGGGTGGTCAGGAGAGGGTGGCCAGGAGGACCTGACGTCCAGGCACAGATCAAGATTAAGGTGGGTCATAAGAGTGTGAAGGAATGCTGCTGTCCCTTAGCTCTTATTAGCTATTCCATACAAACCTGAAAAGTAGGCTCTGGGTCAGGGCAGCTAAGTTAATTCTTAGTTCTGGAACAGACTGACTAGCAGTGTGACTTTTGGGTTACCCTGTCTGAATCTCAGTTTTGTAGATTACAAAACGAAAATAACAGTATTTCATTTACAGAACTGATGACAGGATTTAATGGGACGACGGAAACAAGAGTACCTGACCTCAGGATATTATAGACTCTAAATGTTTTCTGTCTTCCGCTTTTGGAGAGTTTTCATCAGAAACAAAGCATCAGTGTAAATAATTTAGCAGTGACCAATCATTATCTTTTGAAGATAAATTATATTAATACTTTTGAAAACAGCCAAAACCCGTCTGGATTCAAGACTGGGAAATGAGCCTACCAATCAAGTGGACAACATGAGGAACAGCTGCTATGTTAGTGAGAGTTTTTTTCTGAGCCCATTAAAGACCAGTGTGTCCCGGCATCTCTCCACTGTGTTCCGAGGGCCACACTGGGGTGGCTACGGCAGCACACATAGCGGGCCCTTGCCCTGGGCAGGTCGGTCACAGGTCCACCTGTGCAACAGTGGCATCATGACTGGGGTAAAAGAAATAAGCACAGTTGTAGAAAATGGATTTTTTTTTTTTTCAAAACGTAAGGTGTATGTTGTTGAAGACACCCTGGAAAGTTTGTCTGAAAATAAATTTTTGCTACACAGGAAACAAATAAACTTAACAGTTCCTCAACATAAAACGTAACAAACAACAAGACATTTTTCCCAATAACAAGCTGTTCTTCACTGATATACCATGTTATCTCAAACTTTTAAAAACAAGCAATTAACAAATTTTATGAGTTTCACAATCAATTTTTCAAGCCATCAGTTTCAAATCAAGAAAGTTAAGTTCCTAAATTTTCCCCACTAATATCCTAAGTAATCAGCACCTGCCCTGCGGCGTCAGCAGTCTTACACTTGTGAGCATACTTTTGTCCCATACACAACAGCCATCCAAACTAGAAAGTTTAAAGTCTTTGTTTTGCCTTCATCTCAATTGTTAAATAAAGATAATAGAATTACCTACTTAAAAGATTGTGACGAGGATGAAATAAATTGATACACAGATGTTCCTCAATTTGTGATGTGGGCATGTCATGGTAAGCCCATCTTGAGTTGAAAATATAATAATTTTGTTATGGTTTGGATCTGAAGTGTCTCCCAAAACCCATGTGCTAAATCTTTTTAATTGTTCTTACATAACAGCTTTATTAAAGAACTTACATGTCATGAAATTCACTCTCAATAAGTCGGTAATACTGATTTTTAGTACATACATAGAATTATGCAGCAATCATCAATAATCCTGTAACATTTTCAGAACCCGAAAAAGAGGCTATGATACCAAGCTATGGAACGCTCACACACTGGAATGCTAGTCAGCAACGAACAGCACAAGTTATCAAGCCACAGAAGGAGGTAGAGAAGTTTTCAGTGCACATTGTTAAGTGACTTTTGAAAATAATTTTTAAAAAGCCATATACGCTATGATTCTAACTGTATGCCATTCTGGGAAAAGGCAAAACCACAGAGTCAGTAAGAGAAATGGTAGTTGCCAGGTTCCAAGAGAGATGAGGAAGAATGGACACAGTGCGGGGTTACCGGGACGGAAACGATCCAGGACGATCCTGCAGATACTGCAGTGGCGCACAGCGGCAGTGCGTATTGCTAAAGCCCACGAAGCGCGCTCAACACCAGAACAGAGCCTAATGCAAACCACGGACTTTAATTATTAACAGTAAATCAACAGTAGCTCATCAATTTTAACAAAGGTGCCAGAGTAACGCGGGATATCCATGATGGGGAGAACCTGGGAGGGTGGCGCAAAGGGCACCATGGAGACCCTAGCTTCTGCTTAACATGCTGTGGGTCTAACACACTTTGAAATTAAAAGAAAAAATTTCCCCACTTTATTAATACATATATATGCAATACATGTTGTTTACATTGAACTTGAGCATTCTGTGTACATATATATCGCCTCAAAATGGCAATCCCTTCCTTTTCCCTTTTCCATCCTCCCACAATGCCTCCCCACCTCCATTTTTTTACATCACCTCCCTTGTTCTTCTCACTCTCACCCTCCCTTTCCCTTTCTCTCTCTACAGTCCATCTTCTTACTTTCTTCCATGTGTCTTACATTTTTTGTGGTTTGGTTTTCTTATATTAGAGAAACCATGTAATATTCAACTTTCTGAGTTTGATTCATTTTGCTGAGCATCATGGTCTCAAGGGGGCAACCATTTTCTTAAAAATGACTCAAAGGTGTCATTGTTAATGGCAGGATAATACCCCATTATGTGAATATAGCACATCTTCTTTATCCAGTCACCTGTACTCGAGTTTCGTGAGTTTCTGAGAGTTTCTGTGAGTTTCCTGCGGTGTACTACAGTAACTGATTTCCAGATTTTAAACCAACCTTGATTCACACAGCAACTCCTTTCTGCCCATGGAGTACAATCCTCTCTCTCGGATTCTAAGTTCGGTCATGCTAGTGTTTTACTTATTGGTCTGTAGTCCTCTTGGGCTACCTTTTCTAGGTTTTGGTATCAGGCAAACACTGATCTCACAGGACAGTTGGGAAGTGTTCTTTCTTCTACTCCTTGGAAGACTATGAAGCCTTAGTGTCAATTTTTAAAATGTTTGGTAGATTTCACTTCTGAAGTCATTTGAACTTGGGCTTTTCTTTATGGGAAATTAATTCAGTTCCTTTATTTGTTATAAGTCTATATAGATTTCTTCTTGAGTCTCCCCCCCATAATTATTTATTTTTGTTAGTATATTTCTGTGACACATATTGAGGACATTTACCCTGGGGAACTGGTCCATACGCACACTGCACAGGAGCCATCTTTATTTTCCCTCTGCCTGCTTCATCTCCTCTCATCCCTAAGTCTCCTTCCTGTCACAAAAAGCAGCACCACTCTTTCATGCTTTGTCACTCTTCTCATCCTCCTACTACAAAACAACCTTCCTAACATGAAACTGGAAACGTACCTACTTCCAATAGCAGCACAGAAATTATTCCTGGGAAGCCTCCTATGTAAAAACTTCTTGGGATACAGCTAGTTTTGTTAAACCTGAGATTCATCTACCCAGGATGATTGGCTTTGGTTAATGAATGACTCGAAGGAAGGATGAATGAGTTTAAAGTTCTCTTTAAATTCACCCTGAACAATATCTATTGTGGTTTGGCTCTGGAATGTCTCCCAAAAGTCTCATGTATTGAAATGTTAATGGATTGTCTATGGCACCATGTGCTGCTGGTAGATTGAGGCCTAGTCTGGGGGGTGGGGGATTACAGGTGTGTAAGTTAGGATTAAAGGAGTATAAGTTAGGATTAAAGGCATGTAAGTTAGAATTAAAGGCGTGTAGTGGCCACACCTTCCATACTTGGATCCAGGAGGGGCTGATCACTGGGAGGAGACCTGGAAGGATATATAAGCTGCATCCTGCCTTCCTTGGAGGACAAGGACTGGGACTAGGACTAGTCTCAACTAATCTCAACATGTCTTCCTGTTTGTGATGTCGTGAGAAGCTGCCTCCATCTCTGCCCTTGCCATGTACTTTGATTGCTGCCGGTCACTCCTGAATGGACTGTGACCTTCTGAAACTGTGAGCTAAAATAAACCTTTCCTCCCCTAAATTTGTGGATGTCAGGTATTGAGTCACAGCAACAAAAAAGTAACTAAGACAATTTATTTTCTCTTCTTGGATATAGTTTAGACAAGTGGGTCAGACCAGTGGTTAGACATCACAGCTGCTGTGGGGGCATCGCAAGAATGCTGAAGCCATGTATCATTGGAAGTGGTATGTGCGGGATCTTTCGTGGTGCCCTAGAGTAACCACTTATGATTGTTTGGATGAGGGGTATCCTCGAAGGGTCCATGTGTCAAAGACTCAGTCCCCAGCTTGCCATTATTAAAAGGGAGTAGAACCTTTAAGTAAGTAAGATGTAAAAGGAGGTTTTTAAGGTCATCAATGTGTACCCACAAAAGGGACTGTGGGACCTTGGCCTCTTTCAATTTTTCACTTCCAGTCCCAATGTGAGCAACTTTGCTCTGCCATACACCTCCAACATGGTGTTCTGCCTCTCCACAGGCATTGCATCAAGAACAGAGCTCCTGGGGCCCCAAATACCCCAGACAGAGGAGGAAGGAGAATAAGCCAGGCTGTGCCTTAGAATTACCAAGTCCTATTCACACAGAGGACAAGATGGCAGATGAAGAACACCGGGAGTGCAGGCAAGCTGAGGGCAATAAATAATGGACTGAAACCTCAGGAACTGTGAAACAAAAACCACTTCTCTCCTTATAAGTTGATTGCCCAGGTATTTTGTTACCATGACAGGAAGCCAGCACACTTTCTTTTTATGAGTCTTGTCATCTGCCTCCACACCTCCCTGCTGCACACTTTGAGGTGGTCCCCAAGCACAAGGTACTGACTGTTCAGTTTTCAGGGGCAAAGCCACATAGGAGCCTCAACGAGGCCACAGACACAGGGGCAAGCTGTGTCTGCCATTTTAAAGACATATACAACTTAAGCATAAGTTTAACCCACAACAACTCTTTGTGAACTCCCTGATATTTGAGAAAAATCCCTGGTACCTCCCCATTACCCAGCACACACAAGAATCCATTCCTGATAATGTGAACATTTTCCAGGTAGGTTTCAAACAGCTACTTAAAAACCTAAGGGATTTTTTTTTTTTTTTTTTAGCATGTCTTAAAATTCTTGTTGGAATCTCTATGGCTGAGTCCCCAGTCCCTCATATAACAGAAATCTTAATCAAAACCTATTCTTCCTCCCATCAGCCCTTGGAGGATCTACTGGGGAGGATGGGAAGCAGCCTGCAGGTGCCTGCTCTGGAGACACCCAGTGGCCAGAGAGAGGTGTGCCCTCTTGCACTCACCCCACCCTGGTTCCACAGAGCACCTGTGGTAAGGCATGTGCTCCTGGAAGAGTACTCCTCCGTTAAAATCTAAGGAAAGCACCGCTTCCAGACTATCCTCTCTGCAGAGGTGGTGATGGTACCTATAATGTATTTCCCAAAGATCATTTCCTCCTGAATATTAGTAATATACAGGAACTCCAGGCAAATGGGCATGCTGTGGTAGGTGGCTGAGAGGGAGTTTCAGGGGACTGTGGTTTACTAGGTATTTAATTTCAGGGCAAGAAATTTCCAATTTTGATTACTCATCTTTTATCCATCACGCCACTGAGGCAGGACTTGTGCTTTGAAATTCTGAGCAAATGTCCCTCCTGTCAAACCTCTTTAAAGAAAGAAATTCTTGCTGCTCAGACAGTTAATACATGAAATAAAAATATCACAGCAGTAAACAACAGTGCTAGGTACTAATAAGCCTCTTAAAATGAAAATAAGATGCTAAAAGAGACTTTTTTTTTTAGTTCAAAGAACAGCAGGAACAGAGAGGGAATTCAAGAAAGTTAGGAATCAGAATGTTACATAAGGCAAAGGGGGGGAGGGGAATCAAAAGCCAAGGTTCTTAGGCCCAAAATATCCCTCCAGGAAGCTCAAGGGAACAACATTCCATGGAAAACAAGAGACATGCCTTATAAATAATGAAGTGGTGGGCAGGGCTATGGGGAGACAAGGGGCTGTGGAGGAAGGCGGGGAGGGGAAGGCACAGGCCCTGTGCTACCAGCAGTTAGCGTCCCAGGCCAAGGCGCTGAATATTTGCAGTCGTCTTATAAAATGTCTTTTACAAAGCAATTTTGTGCATCCCACTGCGTGCAGAGAGTTCCTTAGGGTGACTTCCTTTCACATTTTTCCTCTCTCCTAGCTGTCAGGCCAGTGTCCATGGAGACTGCTTTGCATTTGGACATGGGGAGGCAAGGAGAGATGGAGGGTCTTAGCAGCCCGACTGGAATAGCATTTGTGTTTTGTAAGATGGATTTAAAAGAAAAAATATCACACGCGCACACACTCACACACACACACACACTCAGACACACACACAGACTGCTTCGTGTTGACTCATGTTGAATTCAAGTGCTGGTTGTTCAGAATTTAAGTGCTGCATCAATTCTGTGAGTGGGCCTGGTTCTGGGGGTAGAGCCCTGGGCCTCACGTGCACAGCCCCAATCAGATTGATTCTTAGTGATCACCAAGTTGCAAAGCCCTTAAACCAAACTGTGTCTCTGAGACCCTACAGCCTTCATGGTAACTCTTTGTACATTGGGCATCGCATCAAGAACAGAGCTCCTGGGGCCCCAAATGCCCCGGACAGAGGAGGAAGGAGGATAAGCCAGGCTGTGCCTTAGAATTACCAAGTCCTATTCACACAGAGGACAAGATGGCAGATGAAGAACACAGGTAGTACAGGCAAGCTGAGGGCAGGCTGTCCAGACCTAGGTGAGGGGATGGATGCATCAGAGTCACTGAGGGCGAGCCAGGAGGTGAGAAGGATGAACAGGCAGTGGGGAGCCCCTAGGCCCCCAGGCCGGTCTCCTGTGTCCTCTGTCCTCCGAGCACCCTGTCTTTGCTCCTCTGGTCCAGGCAGGTTGTTCCATGCCTGGTTCTTGACGGTGTTGCCTTCAGTCCCTTTCTGCCTGGGACCTGCCTCTCCTCAAACTATCCACCTCTCATGACTCACTAGTCTGATATCCTCTTTGAAGTCTCTTCTGTGTCGCACTTCTCTCCACCAACAAACCAACCTCTCCATCGGCTTTACTGGGCTGGACCAACGGGGAGACAGAAAGAAATGTCTGCTCATCAGCATCCTTCTACTGACCACCCCATTGGATACCACCCAATCCCATCTGTACATGTGCTCACCCTAGTGTGCTCCCTTACCTGCCCAGGCACCATCCCAGGCATCACCTGAGAGCCTCTGAACAGAGGGTGAGGGGGCATGTGCACCTCAGGTGCGATCATGCTAATTATACCTGAAGGACCTGTTCACAGCCTAGGCAGGAAGAGTCCTGAAGCAGTCTACCATGCTGGAGGAAATTTCAGCTCCAGTACCAGGCACAAGGACATTCACCTAAAATGCCATAACAAAGCTGGGTGGTCCTGATGGCTGCAGGCACAGCCCAACCTTTACCTAGAAATCACTTGTTGTAGTTCACATCTTCTTGACAGGCAGACCAGGGTAACTGCAAGAAGGTGTGTGGTACGTGGAGGAGAGAAATGGGAAGCAGGGTCTCTGAAAGGCTCAGAACTTGGCTCCAGCAGCATTTTCTTACAGTTTATAGACTCCATCCGTTTTATACCTAGCTGAAGAAACCCAGAGAGAGAAGAGGCTTTCCAAAGGCACCCAAGGGCACCTGTGTCAGGGCCGCTGGGGGTCTCTAGAACCCAGCTTAGCTCAGTATACTCTGCTGAAATAACATGCTGGAACCACCCCTGTTAAAACAACTAAGATGCATTAGTACAAATAAAGAGCACATTCTGGGAAAATGGGTTGGTTCCTGGGACTGGAAAGTAGCCCTGGTTCAGGAGGTCTGTTCCCCTTTCTTTTCGTTTTTGAGTATTGCACAAATTGCCAAACTTGTCCAACATGGCAGTGTGCTGCTTTTGGTCCAGGGAATCCTACCAGGGCAAACACAGCCCAACAACACACACCAACACTGCTGCCAGCGTTATGCATGAATCCTGAACTTGGAGCTGCAAAGGCAAGTTTTATGTAACATTCTGGAAGTGCATGAACACTTGTGTATCTAAACCTCTGGCTGGGACACAGAAGAGAAAACCACTTCACCTCTTCGGGATCCCTGCCCAAGGCTGAGACCTGGCAGCTGCCACACTGTGTTCTGGGTGCTGCCCTGGCTGGACACCAGCTGGGCCCCCTCCTCGGCTCCCAGCTGTCTGCATCACAGGGGCCCCTGAATGACAGCTGCTGGGATGGAGCCAGACTCAGTCCCAGACAGCTCACGGCATCCCAGTGTTTCTGCTATTTTCTGTTTTGACATCCTCTCTTTCAACAGGCATGTTGGATGTCTTCAGAGGACCAGTCATGCAGGTAAATCGGGCTCCAGGAAACCGACCAGTCAGCATCATCAGATTTCAAGGAACCAGAGAGACCTGGAGATTCTGGCCTCCTGTGACCAACTGAAGACTGGTTTTTATTTTCTAATATCTTCTATATTTAACCTGGTGACTGATAATCATGTTCTGTCAGCTTTGTTTAATTAGGGAAGGCCTAGCTGAACGGTGAGGCAGAGTTCCGAGTGCATTTGTGGATGACTGACATGCTGACCAGCAAACTGAGAAAAGAAGACCCCGCTGGATGTGGGTGGTGGGAGCCACCAGACTTGTTGCATGAACAGATAAAAGGGAAAAGAAGAAAGGCCTAGCATCGCCTGGAGAGCTCCAGTCTGCCATCACCTCTGGACTCTGACCTCTAGAGAGGACTTGTACCAGCTACTCTACGGTGAGCTGCCAGATCTTCCATCTCCCACAGGTTGCTGCCTGCTCACTCCACGGAGGCAGCAGCCTCCATCTTGGACTGCTGTTTCATCTTGACTCCCTTGTTCTATGGCCTGTACCTACTCACCTGAGCATCCACTGGAGTGTCCTGCTCTCCCACAGGCAGATGGCTATTGGACTCTACCATCTGATCTTGCAGACTGCTACTGTGGACTCTCCTCTAACTCCGTAAACTGACCTGATATATACACGTCTTAGTTACTTTTTTGTTGCTGGGGCATACCACCCAACATCTATGACTTAAAAGAGTTAAGATTTATCTTAGCTCAGTTTCAGAAGTTCTTAGGCCGTTCACGGGGGGCTGGCAATGGTGGAAGCACACGGCAGTGCTGTGGCTTGCAGGGCTCTCTCAGAGCTGGATGGAAGCTTCTGGTCAGAGCTCAGAAGATCAGAATGCTGTTTGAAGTGTGGATTGTAAAGTCCAGGCTCAAGAAGTTTCAGATGAGAAAAAGAACTGTATTGGCAGTTGGTTCAAAAACCACACATGCTATGCTGTGGCAGAAAATGTATCAGCATTTTGTTCTTGTCCAGAGACTTTGCCTGAAATTGATATTAAGGGCAGTGGACTACATAATCTGGTTGGGAAAAAAAAATCTCAAAGCAGCCCAGTGTCCAGGCTGTTACTTGGATACTGCTTGTGGCTTTCAGCCAATTCTGCTGAAAAGTTGGAAAATATGGCAGAGAAAAATGATGTAAAAGGTATTCAGTTTTGAGAGACTGAAAAGGCCTGCAATGGTGGGGCAAAAGAGCACAGGATGTCAGAGAGATTAGCATTAAAAAGCCAAGTACTTGGAGACAGGACTGTAAAAAAGATGCCTTGAGAATCTCAGGCATCAGGAAGATCCCACCCTTTACCACTCAAAGGGTGGAAAGGCAAAGGCAAAGGATATTGCTCTGGGAAGAGCACCTCAAGGTACCCTTTGGGTCAAAGACAGAAGGGTTTGCCAGTGTCCAGCCACCTGGAGGTCAGTGATGCAGATACTTGGAGGCCGCTGTAGCCAAAGACCAGGAGGGCTAGACTACTGCTCCAGCTACTGGCAAACCTTGGCGATGTCCCTGAAGCCCTTGTCTTAGAGGCTTGCAGAGTGCAAGAGTTATGGGGTCATGTAGGTCTCCACCTAGATTTCAGAGGAAGGACTTGGGGGCCAGGCAGTGTGCCCCTGGGAGTGCAGTGTGTGGGGCTGGAAAGGAGAAGCCTAAGGTGCAGAAGAGAACCTGAAAATTTGGAGAAGACAGGAGCATGGACCATTTCCCAAGAAAAGCCACAGGTTATGAGTGTAGCTTGCCCAAAGGAGAGAAGACAGAGGCTGCATCCAGAGGTACTGTTGTTGTGTTGGGGCCACCTAGGCCCTTTGAAGTTCACTTCCCTAAATGCCAGATGTGGAGCTGTAGGATTTAACTCTTGCCCCAGTGGATTTAAAACTTGTTTTGGTGCAACTGCTTTCTATCATCCCCTTGTTCTTCCCTTTTGGAATGGGAATATTTACCCCATGCCATTGCATGTTGGAAGTGCTCAACTTTTTAGTTTTCACAGGAGCTCACAGCTAAGAGTTTGCCTTAAGTCTCAGGGGAGATTTTGAACTTAGACTTTTTAGCAGTGTTGAAACTGTTAAGACTTTGACAACTCTTAGAGAAGGACTAAATAAATTTTGCATAAGAAGGCAGACATGAGTCTTTGGGAGGCCAGGGGCAGCATGCTATGGTTTGGATCTTGAGTGTCTCCCAAAAGCCTCTTGTATTTGGAACTGTGTTACTGGGAGATGGAGCCTGGTTGGAAGGGGCAGATGTTTGAGGTTTCACCTAGATTGTGTCAACTTGTTGGGATTGAGAGTGCCCAGAGCAGAGCTTTCAGTTGTGTGTTGTTTTTGACTTGTGGGTAATGATTGTGGGTAATAAAATAATGGAGGGGGACCTAGCAGCTTGAGGCAACCAGCAGGTTGAGGTTATTAAAGTAAGGAAGAAGAAAGACTGTTACAGCTTCTTCCTGGGAAAGCACCAGACTTTGCCTGGGTCTCCAGACTCACTTGGATTCTGTCTGCAATGGGGTGAGCAGCTCTCCAGCCTCTGCCATGTACCTCCGCTATTGCTCACTGCCCTGTGAATGGACTGTGTGTGTGAGAGACCTTCTGAAACAATGAGACAAAACAACTTTCCTCCCTTAAATTGTGGATGTTAGGTATTTTGTCACAGCCATGAAAGTAAGACACCACACATGGATTGATCTTGCAAGCATTACATGGAATGAAGAAAGCCAGTCACACCAGAGTGTACACTCTGAGAGTCCATTCGTATAAAACACAAAAGCAGAGAAAGCACGCAGAGGCATTAGGTTCAGGGCAGAGGGCACACCACTAGGTTGGAGTAGTGAGTAGGAAGGCAGAGGAGAATTTCTGGGAATGTTTTTTAATCCAAATGCTAGCATGTGAGTGTTCACTTTGACAGAAAGCAAGCAACGTCAATGAACTTTAATGCATGTTTCTGTACACATGATATTCTCCAGTAATAGTTTTTTTTTTAAAATATACCCTAGGATATATTATGAAGTAGAAAATACACTTGATTTTTTTTTTTTTTTTGACAAGAAAGATTCAAATTTTAAGGACAGCTGTGCCAGGCACTACGTGAATTCCTTTGGATCAACCCCTTTGTTTAACTGCCCACACTACTCATTCAAGTGGGCATCATAGTCCCATTTTGCAGATTAAAACAATTAAGATTCCAAATGGAACTCTTTTGTCTGTGGATCTGCTTGGCAGCAGATGGCTCTCACTTGAGGCCAAAGGTCTTGAGTTGTAGGGGTCTTGGAAAGGTGAGGAGGGCAGGCTAGTGGCCTAGGACCAAAACTGAAGTTTTCATTGGGTAATCCATGCAGCCAGTGAGGCTGAGATCATGGGATTACAACAAATCGCAGAGACCAGGTGTCTCAGCTCCTCCCCCCATGCAACGCAAAAATGACCTACACTTCAAAACCGTGTTAAGCTTTGGCATTCTTCCCTTGAACTGCCAACCTTCCCTTGTATACCAATTTTATTTCACTGCCCTTTGTCATAAGCCTGATGTTGTTTACAGTGTCACTTTAGATGCTCAATTGCTTCCATAACAATATTTTCTCTAAGCATCTGTAATGATAAAAAGTCATCTGCCAGTTCAATTTTGTGCCAAGGGAACTCAAATTGTAAAATAGGCTTATTCAAAATGCCTGTTTCCAAAAAGCTTAGGGTCATAAAAAGGTGCACACAAAATAAAGCTGAACTACATAATTTTAAGCCTCGTGGAAAGAAAAAGTTTTAGTGTAACATAAAGGCCATGGTTAAATATTAAATTTAGTTATCTTTAGAAGATAGGAGGTACATAAATCTCCTTATCTGATAAAATAAAATAGGTCATTTATTCAAGGGAGACAATTTTCCACATATAAATTTCCAAGAATCATAACAAACTTGCCCGATTTTGTCCAGAGGTTTGACAATGACCGATACACATGACAGGAGCACAAAATTAGAAAACCCCCCTTCAAAGGAAAAGCTTATGAATTCATTAGCTTTGGGTTTGATTTTGAGAGAAGTTCAAGGGGAAAAAAAAGCCAAAAAGAATAAGGAAAAAAGACAGATTTGGGATCTGAAAGGAGGTCCAGGTGATAAGATTTGGACAGCAGGTCAGCTCTTGGGGCTGCCCAAGGGGCCACCGAGGTCATAGCCCCCAGCAAGCCCTCTACCTACAACTGGGCCTTGGTTTTCTCACTAGATAAAAAATGGAAGTAAGAATACTCTCTCTGCCTGCTTCCCATCAAAGCACCCTATGAAATGAAAAACGCTACACCAATGTGAACCCATCACCTTTTTCTCTAACACTGCCATCAGAATGAAACTAAAAACAAAACAAACAAAAAAAAAATGAAAAAAAGTCCCAAGGCTGAGATGCAGTTAAAATTTACCATTCACGATTCCCCAGCAGCCCCTGCCTTGAAGGTGATTTCATTCGTTTCATTTACTGTCCTTTCTAATCTGTATGGAAGGGCATTGATTATAAAATTTTCAGTGTGTGAGGAATCGGCACAGAATTTCAAAAATGTGCTGCAAAAAATGTGACCTTTAAAAATGAGTTGAGCTAGCCCAATCTTCTGCCCTTTTTCTGTAGCAAAAGGCTATTTAAAATTTCCCTGGTTATGAAGCTATTGGAGATGTAAAATTTGGAAACAAATTTAGTGCAAACTTTGTTCTTTAGAAAAATGTGTTTTCACCCAAGCTTAGAAGCCTGGAATCAAACTAGAAATTACTAGTGAGCTGAATATTTTGTTTGTTTGTGTGTGTGTTTGTGTGTGTGTGTGTGCGTGTGTGTGTGTGAAAGAGAGAGAGATATGAAGGGAGAGAGAGAGAGAGATATGAATGCACGTAGATTTATGTTCATGTACCTTAATGTGTGAAACCATCAAACAATTGAGGTCCAGAATCAGAGCAATGCAGGATTCGTTTTTCCCTGAATTAGTACATGGCTGCCAAAAATGATTTCCTGAATCCCCCAAACTGCAGAGACCACTGCTGTTAAGAGAAGCAAACCTATGTATGCAGTGTTTGATCACAAAAAAGAGGAAGAGAATGAGACTTCTTTCTGCTAATGTAACGGGTACCTGAGGCTATCAATTCATAAAAAGAAAAAGGTTTATTTTAGCTTCACAATTGGGAGATTTCAGCATGTGACCAATGGGCCCCACTGTTTTGCGGCTGTGGTAGCTCAGTGTGGAGGTAGCACATGACAGAGCGATCTGTTCACCTCTGTGACAGTCTGGAAGAAGACGGATTCTCATAATCCCCTTCAAGGGCATGCACTCAATGACCTAAAGTTTCTCAGCTGGCCCCACCTCCTAAATGTCCACTAAGTTCATAGGGGGCCAAGCTGAGAACCAGCCTTTAAGGCCATGGGCCCTTCAGGGACATTCCAGATCCAAATGATGATGGCATCCTCCACAGCCCACCTCACCCTCAGCTGCATAAACCCCTGTACTTTCGCCATTACTGAAGCAAATGTTCATGAAGAGCAGCTAAGCCAGAGGAGGAGTAACATACCCCGTGTAAGAGGGAACATGGACGAGATCCAGCTAGGCCATTGACGTTACTCTGGTCATGCAGGGTGAATGAGAGAAGCTCCAAAACCAAACATTTGAGACTAAGAAGTTTACACATGCCCCATTCAACTGAGCTGACACCAGAAGTTCTGACCAAGATAGCACTGCCAAAGACTTCATTGCCAACTCAGAGCGGCTGGGGATATATTCACACACACATTTCCATACGACATTAGCATAACTCTACCAACCATCAAATCATTGTTAATGCTTTGAACTTATAATTAAAACATACACACGTCTGGAAAACTTTTCTTTCTGTGCTAGAGATCGAATCTGGGCTAAGCACATGACCTATGGCTAAGCCACACCCTCAGCTTGAAGAATCAACATTTTAATGTACACTGTAGACACTGTTTCTCTATGTGTAGTTTTCAGATCATGTGGGTCAGAATCAATTGAGAGGCCTTTGATAAAATGCAGATTCTCCATGTAAAATTCTCTCCCTCAGGGGAGACACTGAGAATGTCCATTCTAATGGAGGTCCTCATATTGCACCGACGCACAGTGAATATGGATTTTGAGTTCTTCCCTTAAAGAGAATCTGGTAAGGTATACCTCTGGTGATTGGGATATCACATATCTGTGAGCCAGTTCTGAGATGGTGGGTTCAGGCATATAAGTGAATGTGCAGTTATATCCTTGATCTGAGTGACCCGTGGGGATCAGGTCAGTGTCTTTGTACGGCAACCCAGTTTGCTCTGAAGACTGAAGCACCTCGGACAAACAGCATTTAATAAAGTACTGTATAGACTTTTCCTTTAAAGACTAGAACTTCTCATTTGGTCTTTTTGTTACTTTTTTCTTCAGCACGGCCTTCTCATCTTGTCTTTTTATGCTACTTTTTTCTTTGTCTCCCATTCAGTTAGACCTCGCCATCCCCACTGAAACCAAGAGAGCTTACCTATAAGCCTTCAGGACAATTACTGTGTCCTTAAAGTTTAGGAGTAGTAAGAGAACTCACAGCACTGTCTTCTGCAAGTTACGTTTTCTCTCATGATCTACACGAATACACTTTAGTCTAAACCCTGCAGCACACAAGATGCCATGATCTCTGGCAAATGTGACTAAGGGAGACTGCCCTGTTCCTACCAATGGTCCCCTACCTCACAGGTGATACCCATAGCTATCCCCGTGTCCCACATGATGCAAGAGCAAGACTCTCACCACTACATTCTCTAATGGCTCAGTGAAGCAACAGTTTCAAATAGGAGGTCTAAACCGTGCAGACTGTGCATGCATCAGACACATGGAAGTGGAGCTGTTCACGTGGTCTCAACCCAGCTGGCCGCTGCTGATTACGGGGTCCTCCCATCCCTCCTGCCTGGCTCCTTGTTCTTTCCTCCCTTTGTGGGCATGCACCAACCTACCATGGGCTCTACCAACAGCCTTTCCTCACTTTCTTTTGTCTCTGTACTCTGATAAGTACATTTTCCACCAAATTCAGATGTGAAAATGTGAGCTTCGAGAGAAGAACATAAACAATTATTTAAAAAAGGATTTTTGTAACTTCACTGTAATTCCTCAACCAACTCATTTACCTGCATTTCTGATATCTCTAAGCCTTGAATGACAAGCTATTTGACAAAGCTGCTGCTTGTCCTTTGGTGTAGTTCTACATAAGATACAATGACATCTTTTATATCAAGGCTATTTACATGTGAGATATTGATTCCATGTCATTTAATTTGGCTATAGGCATCAAAGATTAGGCTACTGGTTAAAAATCTATTGGTGGGGGTAGGGAGAGCAAAAGGGAAAGGGAGAGAAAGAGAATGATTTGCCAGAAGATTCTACAAAGAAGACACACCACTTTTATTGTAAGATACATTCTTGGGGCTGGAGGAATAGCACAGTGGTTAAAGCACTTGCCTAGCAAGAACAAGGTTTTGAGTTCAACTTTTCAGCACCATATAAGCCAGGTGTGGTGGTGCATTCCTGTAATCCCTGCACTTGGCAGGCTGAGGCAGGGGAACTGTCATGAGTTGGAGGCCAGTTTGAGCTCCATAGTGAGTTCATGACCAGCCTGGACTACAGAGCAAGACCTTGTCTCAGAGAGAGAGAGAGAGAGAGAGAGAGAGAGAGAGAGAGAGAGAGAGAGAGAGAGAGAGAGAGAGAGAGAGAGACCCTTTTAGAATTATGTGGTATAGCCTAGTCTTGCCTCAGAAAAAAGCTGCATTGTGACTGACCAACAATAACTTACTCTCAAGAAACAGGAAAGAGTGTCATAAAGGAATTGTAACAATTAGTAAAACCCAAAGAGAAGAGATTTTAACTACCAGTGTCTTCAAAGTTTAAATGCCTTTAAGGCCCTCCCCTTTTCCCATCCTTTCAATAGTATAGTTGGATTTTCTTCAGGTCATTTCTCCGCTTCAAAACTTAGCTTTACAAACTTGCCTGGCTTTGTGTTTCCACCTGTCTCTTACTGGACCAGATGGTTCCCTCTTCTTGTCTTCTAAGACAGTTAGTGGGATCATGTTACCTTCCTCTGCAAACACTTTGTGTCACATCTTAGGACACAAAAGTGGGACTGTGTCTATCTTCTTTTCTTGGAAGTACTACTTCCTCTGCCTGATATTCTCATTAATACTTGATACACTATTAAAAAATGTGGACGAAATAGGACTTATTTCTAAATCTTGGCCTAGCCACTTAATACCTCAGAGGAAGTTAACTTTTCAAAGCTTCATTCTCCTGATTGAAAAATAAGATTTGTGATACATCCAGTGCTTTTTTGTATTAGTCCATTTTTATTGCTACAACAAAGCACTTGAAGCTGAGTGCTTTATAAGGAGAAAAAGGTATATTTCACTTATCGTTTTAGAGGCTGAAAGTCTGAGATCATGCAGCCTCATGTCAAATAATATCTGGTCGGGAATGTGTGCAGAAGCAGTGACATGGTAAAAGAGAAAACCATGCATACTTGGGAGCTAGGCCTGCCCCTTTTGTAACAACTCCCTCTTGTGGAAACTAACTGGAGTCCCATGAGAACTACATTAATCTCTTCCAAGGATGGTGCCCCAATGACGTTGCCACTTTCTGCAAAACCACATCGTTCAGATCTTCACCCCCTCAATACTGCCACATGGAGGACCAAGCTTCCAACAACAAAACATGCTCAAATTATATCCCACTGGTTCAGAGCTTGACATACAGTTGATCATTCAGCAAAGCCTGTTTCCCCCTTCCTTGCTCCAATCTAGAACTAGAGTCCTAATGGATGTTCTATCCTGGACACTACCCACTTGGTTTGGTCATTTAGCATATCAATCCTGTCTATGTTCAGCGACTTTCTGCTGGATGGGTTTTAACAAAAGTTTAAGAAATTTGCTTTTTTGTCATGCCCATGTGAATGGGATATTCTGGCTGAAGGTGCCTGGGGTGGCCATACCTATAGTAGTCTTCAATCTTCCTTGCTTTAGGCCACTGGCATGCACCCTGGGCCCCCCATCTATCAGAAAGACCCTTCTCAAACTTTGACCTCGGAGCTAGTGAGCCATTCTGGATTAAAACAATCTGTAGGTGACTAGAAGAAAGCTTGGTATCAAGGAGTCAGCATTAGCAGTTATCCTGAAAGTAAATTTTGGTGTACAAGATACAGGCCCAAAGCCAGCTATTAAATTTTTGCCCAGCTTCACATAGATGCTTGGTAGAGAGAACAAATGGTAACTTTGTAAAGACAAAGTGAAAAAATCCACAACTTATTGATCCCCTTCAATGACCAAGCCAAAGGCTAAAGGCAGAAAGAGCAAAGGATGAAAAAATGCATCACTTGAGGCTCACAATCTTTTATTGAGGATAAGGAGGAAAAGTGCCCTTTGAAGTAAACTGTTAACACCAGGAAATGAAATCAAGTCAAAGAGATTGGCAAGTTTTAAGCTCTGCTTTGCCAGTTAAGTGTCTACATCCTTCTGTCTTTGGTTGACTACGTGTGTGTGGAGTTGTGAAGCAGCTTCCCTGAGGAGCAACATGGCTGCTGCTCTACCCATGAGGCCCATCCAGCCAGGCGGAGCTGTCAACAGCACACTGGTTGGTGAGGATAGCTAGTCCTGTAGGGATGGCTACCAGCTGTCATCCTGCTGGGTATGAAAGCAGAATTTAGAAAGAACAATCAAGAGTTTGTTTTGGAAACTCTGATGAAATCACAGTGTACCCCCGACCTTTTATTCATTGTCTGCAAGGAACAGAGAAAGAAAGGATCCTTGATTATTGAGGGGCAGACCAGGGAGAACCGGGATCTCACGGTAGTACAAACAATAACTTTTTTATTGTCTTTGATAAAGAATGCATGAGAACTGGACCAGTAACCACAAGAATCCCCTCTGTCCCCTGCCTGTCAGTGGTTGGCTCATCTGGGCCTTTATCTGGGAAGGCTGGTTCCTCTGGATCTGTGGGCTCACTTTCCAATACTGGAACTTCATGCCATGAGCAAAATGCAGAGGGCCCAAGAGCCTATCCAACTTCCAGTGCTGTGCTTCCTGATTCTAACCAGAAACTCCTAAGAGTAGTCAGCTGTGAATGAGATCAGAGGTTGTCAAGCTCCTGCCCATGCACCAACTGCAGCAACAACCTTTACCACCTGAACATCACAGAAAATGTTTACTGACTCCCAAATCTTACTTCTTGGCACACAGGAAAAGTCTAGTTAAAATGTCTTATAGTCGCTTCTTAATTTACAATGAAATTATGTCCCAATGAATCCACTGTAAATTGAAAATATCACAGGTTGAGAAGGCAGGGTCCTCCCACCCAAGCCAATGCTACCTCTCAGCAGCCCAGAATACCGGCCTGTTCGCTGGTCCCATTGCAATTGTGGGGCCTGTGGTTGCCCCTACTGCTCCGCATTGCAACAGAGGGCTGGCCCAAATATTCTTCGCCTAAGAAAAGGTCAAACTAAAAATTCAAGGAAATGGAGGCTCTGCTGGAACCCAAAGTCACTGTGGTTTATGGCATACTGGGGATTTCTGGGTGCTCACCACCTTGTTGTCCTCAGTCTTGCAGATAAGTTATATAAATTTAGGAATAAGCAACTTTGGTTTTCTAGCCTTTAGGCAGACATTCCCAAATGATAAATATGCCTATAGGCTGAGCTGAGCAGGAACTGGACCCAAAGCATTCAGAAAATGAATAAGCCAGACACAAAATAGAGTCCCAGCTATGCTCTGCGCTTAGTTTCCTATGGGACATCTGTAGGCCCAAGTGAACAGTCACTTTTTTCTTTTTTTTTTTTTAAGTTTTGTAGAGTACATATAATCTTTTCTTATTCTTTAACAAACACTGCTTTTAAGTCTCTGATTGCCTCAGAAGATAACATATATTGCACTTTTAATGAATAACAGGTTAAGGGCCCCAGAGTTTGTTGGTCTGGTCTCTAGGGTGGTCTTTGCCTGTGTCATTCCCTGTGAATGAGCATTGCTTTTGAACCATTATAAAGTTGAAAAACTCCAAGTCAAACCATCTTAAATTGGGAACCATTTGTAGTAATCCACCCCACTTTCCATCCAGTTGCTAGGGACCAAACACACCAATAGTTCTCTTACAAACACAAATTCACTTGGAATTTTAAAGGTGACCACGTGGTTGGAATTCCAACATAAATACAGATTTGAGAAAATGAAAAGCCCATTGGCACAATCAAGGAAGGGTTTGCTTTTATAGATGAGAATCCAAAGGATGAGAGTGTTTTGTGGCCTTTCGTAATAACGTGACAGCACTAAAACTTTGGATTTAAAATCCTTGAAAAGTTCAATCAGAGTATATTTGTTGAAACTCTAGCTTAGTTGTGATGGGATATTTTGGGGGGAAAGAATGAGAGAAGTAATATTTCTAAAAACTAACATCTATGCAGATATCCACAATTTAATTTATAGTTTCTGGGAGTTTATGAACCCCAACAAGTTAACCCACAAATTTCAGATTAAGATTTTTTTCTGAGAACAGGATTTTGCTAAGTCACTAAGTTGCCTGGGCTGGGCTCAAGTCTGCTGCCTTGCCTGTGTCTCCTAAAGTGCTTACATGAGCTAAAAATTTCAAGTTCCTCTGTGTGTGTGTTCTTATTCTTGATGGGGGATGGGGGGAGGAGCTAAAAGAAGTGAAGAACTTGCTTCCAATTACCTTAATTAACAATTAGCAAGCACTTACTAGGCAATTAATTAAAAACCGACAGCATCTACTAAGTGCCAAATAATCAGTACACATAATAATGCTACGGAAGGTGAGACAGAAAGTGATTCTGACTGTTTAGGAAGGTAAGACAGCCTTCACAGAAATGTGATGGGGGGGGGGGGGGGGGGGGGCTGCGATTTGAAAGAAATGAGGAGTTTTGGTAAAGCAGAAAGCAGCAGGGAAGTCTGCCTTCAGTCTCAGTGAGTTCAGTGAGTTCAGTCTGGTTTTCTCCACTGTGAACCCAAGACAGAGAACCTAAAACATCCCTAAAAGAACTAAAAAACGTCCACATGTTTGTTTCCCATTCCTCATCACAACTCCATTAAGAACACCACTTGCTAAGAAACTCAAACAAATCCACAACTGTCTGAAAGGCTACTTCAATGAGGCTCCTTTTCCCACTTACATGTATCTAGTGAGGCCAGATTTTCTTTATCTACTTCAACTGAGACAACATATCACAACAAATTCTGATTAGATGCAAGAGTGGATTGGGAAATCCAGCTGTCTTCCATTAAGCCTGACTACCAAAGATTTGCAAAATTCCAGAACAGTGCTCTTCCTCTTACTCAGTTTTCCTTTTATTTTTTTTTTTTTTTTGGCTTTGGTAAATAGTGATTTTTTAAGTGTAATTTATGTAGTAAGGTTATTGTGCTTAAAAAATGAACTAAAAAGTACTCCTAGTATGTCCCAATTTTAATTTCTAATATAGAAAATATCAATTGGTCTAACCCCTTATAAACAAAAGCTGTGAAGGTCCTCAATTCTTAAGAATATAAGGAGGACCTGAGACCAGTGTCCTCTGCAAGCCACATGCCAGTCAAGCATATGCCTCCAAAGAGTCACGTTCTCTGGCTTGGTCTCCCCAAGTTTGCCTTTTTTTTTCCTGACTTAGGCTGTGTGTCCAGAAGCTCAAAAGAGCAGTCTGTCCTCATGACCTTTAGGGTTCCTTCCAAGTTTCAAGGGTCAAAGCTAAACTAGGTGATTTAAGATCATCATTTAGGGAGTAAACAATTCTTAATAAATAGTAGTAGGTGGTTGTTCTCTATAATTTGATTGTGAATGTGGCATTATTTGCCATATAACTGATGTCTGTTGAGATATACATTCAGGAAATGAAAGACACAGGAAATGTCTTTCTCAGAACAGCTCTTTGTAATCCAGTGCTCTATTTATTAGCAAGAGATTTGGTGGGTAGTTGGGTAAGTGTTGGCCAGGATTTTCTGTAACTCTTACTGAGAAGCACACTTTATATCCCCACATTCTGAGTCTGGTCTGGCCTCGATTGCGTAAGAATGGGTACGGCAGCAGTGACACTATGCTAGTCCACAGTGGGCTTTTCCGAAGACTGACAGTGTTGCCTCTGCTCTTGGCAAACACTTGTTCCTAGGCCACTGCCTCTCAGATCCAGCAGCCACCCAGTGAAATTCCCAGGCCACACGAGAAGCCAGGCACAAGTGCTATGGTCCTCTCCCTGCTGACAGACATAGGTATGGGCCAGCTGGGTGCTCAGCCCAACATGTCCCAAGATGTTGGTGACCCCATGAAACATTACAGGTGCAGAGCTGCCTAAGAGATGACAGTCCACACATAGAACTCTACGGAATAATAAAATAGTTGTTTTCAACTATTCAGTGTTGTCCAATTTGTTATGTAGCAATAAATTCTTTTTAAAGAGTATTAAGAAGATACTGCTTGAATTATGGAGAAGTGAGACTTAAGAATCATGTTATCTATCACAACCTATTGGAAAAACATAAAGTATTAATTTAAGTTTTTAAAGGTATTTAACTCAGAGACCTGCACCAAGTCTTTCTATGTAACGTGACAGGTGGATGTCCTCTTTAGACATTAACTGGTAATGAGTGCTACCAACACTAAGTGAGCATTTGGCATTAAGTGATAGGACTCAACCAATCTGATGGGGTATTTGGTCTCCTAAATTATGACATGCCCTCCATCTCTGCTGATTCTGCATTTTGAGATTCAGCCAATAATAGACTGAAAATGTTAAAAGTTTCCAACATATATAGCCATTATTTTCCTTGCCATTATTTCCTAAACAATATGGTATACCAACTATTTCCACAGGATTTACATGTAGTATCTATCAGTCACCTAGACATTAAAGTACACGGGAGAAGGCTCTATACAAATACTGCATCATTTTGTAAAAGGAGCTTGAATATCTGTGGATGCTGGCGTCCCTGGGAGTACTGAAACCAACCCATCACAATCACTGGTGGACAACTTCATATTTGGCCCAGAGCAGAAGGAAGCACGACTTTCTTTTTCCACCTGACTCAGTAATAGATGTTGAGGAATAGATTAGAAGGTTATGTAAGGACATTTCCCATGAATTTGAAATTCAGATTGTTGATTTTTCCACCCTGAAGTTTTCTTCTTGTCCAAAATCATAATTCCAGTAATTTCCCAGCATCATTCTGGAGTCGAAACAGTCTTTTAAGCAGCTGCTAAATGTTGAAAGACTCATAATTTCTTAGAGGAATTTTTCTGTGGGTGGAGGAGGCCACTGCTTATAGCTCTTAATTAAATGTTGAAAGCACACCCACAACAATAAGAGGAGTACTGTGGGACTTCCACAAACTCAATGTAGGACATCTTCTCTTCCATGAATAAGAACTTACTATAGCAAAGTTCCTGTTTTCTTCTTCCTTTCCGTTCAGTGACACTTTTCTCAATAAATGAGAAAAGTGAACCAAGCAATCGCTAGGGTCTCCTGACTTCTCTTTCACTGGCTTCTCCTGGCACTGACTTCTAACACCATCAAATAGGTGTAACTGTAGGATTTATACTTTAGCACTTTCTCAGTCACTTCTCAACCCTGGGACACATATGATTTAAGAGAGAAAAGACTTATTTTAGCTCATGGTTTCAGAAGGTCTCATTCTATCCAAGGGCAGATGGCAATGGTGAAAGGGTATGACCTAGCCCCTGGCTGGAGAAAAGCTGTTCATTCCACAGCAAGAGGAAGCCGAGAGTGCATGAGAACAAGAGTGTGTGTGTGTGTGTGTGTGTGTGTGAGAGAGAGAGAGAGAGAGAGAGAGAGAGAGAGAGAGAGAGAGGAGAGCGACATTGGGAGATGTGATATACCTTTCCAAGTCTGCCCCAGTGAGCCACCTCTTTTGTCCAAGCCCCATCTTTTTACAGCACATCCAATCACCAATGAGTTAATCCACTGATATACTTAGTCCCCATGATCCAACATGATCCAATCACTTTCCAAATACATGTGACTTTTGGGGACATTCTTGATCCAAGCCATAGCATTCCACCCCGGCCCCCAAAAGACTCACATTCATATCATTATTCAAAACACACTCAATTTCTAAGAATTGTCAAAATCTTAACAGTTCCAGTACTACTAACAAGTCCAAGTCCAAAGTCTCCTCTGAGACTCAAGGTAAAATTTTAGCTATGGGCCTCTGTAAAAAAAAGAAATGTTAGATATTTCCAACATACAATGGCATAGTGTAAACATTCTTACTTCAGAAGAGAGGGATATGAGGATAGAAAGAAAGCATACAAAAGCAAGACTGAACTCAGCAGGGAAAGCACAAATCCTTCAGTTCCACCATATTCTGTATTTCTGTGTCAAACACCCAGGACCAGCTGTGGTGAGAAATGGCGCCAAAAACCTTAGGTGGCCCTTCCCTGCGGTGTTGCCTCTGGATGCGTTCTCTGTGGTTTTTCTTTCAGGTTGGCTCTGCTCACAGCCTGTGATCTTCTTCAGCAGAAGACCTACATTCCAGGTGTTTCAAAATTTCTGGAGTCTCCACTGCATTTTCACAACCTCATAGGGCACACTGCCTGGCCTCCAAATCCTTCCTCTGAAATCTGGGTGGAAGTTTCCCTGATACCACAACTCTTGCGTTCTGCATACCCATGAAACCAGTACCAGTATAAATGATGCCAGGGTCTACTGTTGGTTGAAGCAGTGGCCAGGTGCCCTTGGACCATGCCCACAGTGGCTTCTAAGTTCTTAGATGGCTGAACTTCTTGTCCATGCACGTTCCTGATTTCTCTGCAGGATACCCTGGGAAACTATTATCAAAGCACAGTCTTTTGTTTTCGCACTCTTGAACTGGTAAAATACTGGATCATGCTGATTCCTGAGATTCTGTCAAGGAATTTCCCCTATAGTCCTGAAACCAAATATTTGGCTCCTTTTTGATATTACTTCTCCCAAAAATTATGCTCTCCTTTGCCCCAACTTTACAGTGCTTTCTTTCTGGCAAAACCAGAAACTTTGCATCTATTTGTTCTGCTATTTTTTATTTCCTGATTCAGAATAGAGTTGGCTAAAAGCTGCAAGCAGAACCCATGCAGCAACCTTGAAATTTCCTGACAGATTAATTAGTCCACCAACATTAATTTTATTTTTAGGCAAAATATCAGGACAGGAGCAAAATGTCAACACGCTTTTTGCTAGAATGCAGCATACA
The DNA here is from genome assembly GCA_004027205.1 of Ctenodactylus gundi. Taxonomy (NCBI): domain Eukaryota; kingdom Metazoa; phylum Chordata; class Mammalia; order Rodentia; family Ctenodactylidae; genus Ctenodactylus; species Ctenodactylus gundi. Next base: position 134,745 of record PVKB01000838.1, read on the forward strand.
TGTTTTTTAGACTAAGTGCCAATAGACTCCTCCTTCCCATCTGAAACCTTGGCAGCCCGGCCTTTACAGTCTGTACTTCATTCTGGTTTTCTGTACTCTGGCTAGAATTTCCCATCAAGCTCAGCTCACAGCATTCTAAGGCTTCTTTAGCCAGCATCTTTAAACCTTCCCAAACTCCTCCTGCAAAACAGGTCCAAAGAGTTCTAAATTACATGATCAGGCAGAACCACAGCAATGACCCCACTCTGGGCACCAGCTTCTGGTTTAGGTATTTCTCATGGCTGGGACAGAATACCTAACATCTACTGCTTAAGAGAGGAAAGGTTTATTTTAGCTCACAGTTTCAGTAGGTCTCAGTCCACTCATGGACACTTGGCAATGGTGGAAGGGCAGAGGGGAGGGCCTAGTTAGAGAAAAGCTTTTCTTTCCATAGCAACAAGAAACAACCAGACAGAAAAGGAGAGGGAGTGGGGGAGGGAGGGAGGGAGGGAGAGAGAGAGAGGGAGACAGAGGGAGAGAGAGAGAGAGAGAGAGAGAGAATGAGAGGCCAGAGAGAAGATAGAGGGAAAGGAGACAGATGAAAGAGAGAGAAGGAAGAAAGAGAGAAAAGAGAGAGAAGGGCTGAGGAAGCAGTTCAGATCCACCCTTCTGACCAAGCCCTACTTCTTTACAGCATATGAAAATCATTAATGGATGAATCCACTGGTACAACTACCTCCATGATCAAATCATCTTCAAATATATGAGACTTTTGGGAAACATTCCAGATCCAAACCATAATACCTGCCATGTGTGTATGAAAACAGGGCAGAGGTGACTTTCTTCACTATCACTCTAAATAACAATTTCCCTTTCTGTCTATCTGCCTTTCTTTCTTTCTTTCTTTTTCTTTCTTATGAATATTGAGCCCAGGCCTTCTAAACTGAGCTTTATTTTTCTTTTTTGAGACAAGTTCTTGGTAAACTGATAACTTGCTCAAATTTGTGATCTTCCGGCCTCAGCCTCACAGAGTGCTGGGATTATGGGTGTGCAGCACCACACTGGAATCCTAAGCAATATCTTAAACCTACAAATATACAGAGAATGCTTAAAGTGAAACAACTGTTACAGTGAATAACACATTGTCATTACCTCCACCCCCAAGTATTACCCCTCACTTCACATACACATATCTGCAGTCCTCTTGTGTGTCTTTAGGAGGCTGAACCAAAACATGGCGAATGCCGCTGTCCATTGTCATCCAATAGAAAGGCATGTGCATAAAAACATTTGGCAAATCACAGGTGATCTTTCACCTGACCCACTGGATCGGCACTGTGCAACTTCTCTTTCTCAAAGTCAGCGTGAGCCTGAAGGGTAAGCTCTCTGAATAATTCAGGACATCAAAGACGCGGAGGAGGACTTCCAAAACTGCTAAGGGAAGAGGCAAACACAACAGGAGAAGTATGTTTGGAGTTAGTGGGAGTACTGCATAGGGGGTTAGTGACAATGAGCCTTTTACTGTAATGATGATGATGATGATGATGATGATGATGATGATGATGATGATGACAGTAACAGAAATAGTAGAAATCCACCATAGCTTTTGATCACATGGTGTAGCTTCTCGTCTCTTAACTGAGACTGGAGAGTCAGTGGGCATTCACAGCTCCTCAGCACGGCTGTGAGGCCTCACTGCAGGCTGAGCAAGGGATCCAGAACCTTCAGGAGACCCAAGAAACCAAAGCCTAAATCAACTGCTGTGGATTCACCTTTCCAGCTTCTATGATATCAGGACGAATGGAAATAGTCAATTCACCAGTTTAAGTTGAAACCAGGAAATCAGCAGAAAAGTTTGGTGGGGCCAGACGCTGCTGTCCACAGATCAAGGTAGCATACACATTCATGAAAATGAAGAACTTACCTCTGGTTCTGTGAAGCCCTGACCTCCCCAAATAACGGGCCTACTGAGCTCTCATGGCCTTCGGTGTAACGTAAGTGCCATAAAAATCAATCTTGACTGCTTTTGGCTTTCACTTTTTATTGGATTTTTGAAATTCTCCATTCTGAGTGATTTTGTCAAATTTAGTGGTTTCATATGAATATGAAAGCTAAGTGAGCTGTTCTGCTTTTACATGATACAATAAAAAACTCAGGTCCAAGAGAAATCCAGCTATTAGCTAATATCATAGGATTTGATGTCTTGTTTCCATGAGTCAAATATCTTTTAAAGTTTACTGGTTGTTTTGTATAACCATAAAAATTTTTGAAATTTAATTTTTTCCATTTGAAGACATTCCAATCTACCCAAATTGAGAAAACAAATGAGTCAGACTCTTTCTAGCCAGGACTATACTGAATGTCCTGTATTCCCAGTGGAGACGACTTAAAAAATAAAAATTAAGTCTCAGACCTTCTTAACTAACTAAACTGAGACGTCAGCATGAAGACCAAACGACACAACAAAGTGGGTCATCCTCATGCAGTCCTTATACTTAGGTTCATGAATATTTAACAGTTTGGTTTCATTTGGGGACAAACTTAACTCTCAAATATTAAGTGATTTTGAAGTCATTCTGCTTGTGGATTTTACCATGTTCTGAAACCCTAAAATTTATTTTTTATGTGTATGTAGGGTTCAAGTCCAGGGCCTTCTGGAGCTAAGCATGCATTCTATCTTGGAGCTTCATCCCCAGCCACTTAACGCCGAGTCTTCAACCAAACATCTCCATATTCTCCTTTGCTACAGAAAGGAAAGAATGGACCGAACCTACCACGCAGTCAGTCAGCTACCCTGTAAACAAACCCAAAAGGAAACTCAAGGAGGATGTACTGGCTCCCTGTGAAGTCTCAATGCACAGCGCTGGATCAATCCCAACAGAACTCACTCACTGCTCATGGCATGTGAGTTACTGTTTATAAATAACCACACCACACGAACTCCAAACACAGAGGACAACCACTGGGAAGAAGTGTCTGAAAATGGAGGAAAAGAGTGACCAAAGAAGACGCTCACCTAAAGAGACAACTGGCAAGTAGTGAGAATATGCTGGAAACCCTGAAGTCCAAGTTGGTGTCCAAAGACAACAGCCTCAGGTCTGAATTAACTGAAGAACACCGCAGATGGACATACAGGAGAGAACAGTCTAGAGTCGAGTAAGCATTGCTTAAGGAGGGAGAAGACCCAATACCGCAAATCTCTCCAGGGTAGGACATTGTCCTAGTTACCTTTATACCTCTAGTGCCTAACACATTAAGGAGAGGCTCAAAATATATTCACCATGTGATCTGTTCTATATAGGAATCTGTTATTAGGAATTTTCATTTCATTATATTTTTCAGAGCTTTACAGTCATTTTATTTTCTTAGACTACTTACTCTTCCTTCAACATCAAACTTTACCAGCCATATGTCTGGTCATGGTTGTGTCTTTCTCATTGTCTTGATACTTGAAAGGCTTAACAGAATGGACAGAAGTTCCTGGATGTTATCATCTGTCATTATAAACTGACATACTGGGATTCTGGGTTATGAGATTTACTAAACTACACTGTGTATTGGCATTGGATCAACTCCAAGGAAATTGACATATGTCTCCAAACTAATGATATATGTCTCAAGCTAATGACAAGACCTTGGTCTACACTCAGGACTAAGGTAGGGATATTGCCATAGACTAGAGGTCCTGCCTCCACCTCATGCCAATCCCGGTGCTGGCATCAATGCTGTCCCCAGAAGAGCCTCCCCACCACAGCAGTTCTGATAATGGTATATAAATATACATCCATATATACATGCACATATCAACTAACTAAATAAGAAACTTTAAAACCCTTTGCTACTTTAAATGCTAAAAGGTACTGTGAAGTAAAAGGGAATGTAGCAAACTGGGTGAAATTAGTTCTTAAGAGTAGAACAGCTAAGACTGAATTTGAGTATTTAAGCAAATTAGCTAAGTGCTACTGTGAAGTTAAGATAGTAATATCTAGATTTAAGTCTTCCATTTCTGGCAATATGATGGACCACAGACTATAAACATACTCTCACAACTCTTCGGTCTCTGAACTTTTTGGCACCAGGGACAGTTTCATGCAAGGTAACTCTTCCACAGAGAGTTACAGGTAATGACACTAGGATGACCACCCATCTTCCCCTCGAATCATCCAGCACTGAATTTCCATAAAGAGCACACAATCCAGACCCTTTGCATGCATAGTTCACATTAGTGGTTGTGCTCCTATGGGACTCACACTGCTATTTGACAGGAGGCAGAGCTCAGGTGGTGACGTAAGCAATGGGAAAGAGCTGTAAATGCAGGTGAAACTTCACATGCTGACCCACTGTTACCTCCTGCTCTTGGCCTGATTTCTAACATGCCATAAACTGGTACTGGTTGTGGCCAGGGACTGGGACCTGATTATTAGACTCAATTTTCTTTTAAGTGAGGAGCTTCTCACTGTTTTTCTGAGTCTGGCTTGAAACTCCTGGAATTAGATGATCCCCCTGCTTCATCTTCCTCAGCAGTTGTGATCACGGGTGCACATCAACCTGTCCAGCTCACAGGTTATTTTAAATGTATTTTGAAAGGTATGGATGAGGTGGCAAGAAAACAAATGAATTCCAGTGAAATTATATCACAAATTTAGGGTAAGAAGAGACTGGTAAACACTCTGAGTTTGCAGGTGTCTTCTCCTTCCAGATAGCTCAGGCTTTGATCTTAATGGACATATGCACGGGCAGGACATTAGGTGGAAGGTGATCAGAAGCCGCTAAATGAAAGGCTATGCCTCTGGACAAATGTCCAACGTGTGACTCCAGCAGCGAATGAGGAAAGTTACCTCTCCTGATCTTAGCTCTTAGTTGAAGGTATAAAGTCTCCCCTAGGTAAAGTTATAAATTTTAGCTAATAAATATACAGGGCTCTGGACAATTTGTAAAGCAGTGAAAGTGCTGTGCAGGATGCTAGAATAGTGATATATGTCTTTATATATTTGTTCAAACTTCTGGGATATATATATGTACACTATGTGAAAATGGACTGCAGTGACAAGGCCATGTCAGCGTTGGTTCCTCAGCTGTGATAAATACATAGCAGAATCAGTGATGCTGAGAACCAGCGCAGCAGCAGGGAGGGAGTGGTGGTGCAGGAGGACGTGGCTTCCAACTCAATCTCATTAGGAATCCAAATCTACTCTTTAAAAAGTCTATATGTATTTGTTTTAAAAAACAAGAAACCTAGTTAGATTCTTATGTAAACAACATATTTATATTAAACATTATTTATTACTTATGTGAATTTCAAATTGTATTGGATATTCTGTATTTTTTATGACAATGCCACTCCTGGGAATTTCTGAGCATTAGCCAGCCAACATAGATTTTGTTCCTGAACTCACACTATCTACATGAAAAAAGCTGTTATGCTAAAATGTTTGTTAATAAATTTCTCCAAATTTGTATTGTACGATTGTACCCAGTAAAAGTAAACAAAAATTCTTTCTGTAAAAATGCAATTTTCCCTCAGGCCTCAAGGAAATTCCCTAAGTAGATTTCAAAGAATTATAAACTTGGAATAAAATAAAATACAAGGAAAGAAAAGAGCTACAGAAAAAAATGAATAATGAACCAGGCACATAAGGACTTTAAATACTGGAATTATTATATATAGTTTATAAAATGTTATATATATAAAGAAATAAGAATTGAAGCCATGGAAGATTCTTAAGTGATGAGAAACATTAAAAAACAAAGTTTAAAGTATAGCTATTGAAATGAAAAGCTCAAAGCAACTGTAAAACAGCAGATTATACTCAATTTAGTAAAGAATCAATGATCTAGTCCAGTCCAAAGAAAGTGACAGACATAATGAGGGAAATATCAAGAGATCTGGAGGCTTTAAGAGTAAAAAAACCAACAAACATTCTACTGCAATTCTACACAAAGATAGTAAACAGAACAAAGGAGACAGAACTAGAATTTTCCAAAACTGACAGTTGGTATCAGCCTTCAGAATTAGGAAGCCAAAGGAGCGCCAGGCAAGATCACTTCTAGGCACCTTGCTGAACTGAAAACCGTCAAAGACAAAGGGAAGGCTTAACCCAGCCAAAGGAAAGGCGTTTGTGCCTCCTTAGCTCATCAGCTGGCTTCACAAATGCAACTGGGGAAGTCAGACGAGTATGGCCTACAAAGCAGTAAGAGGAGCAGAGTCTAGAATTATGTGCCCTGCGGAATTGCTTTTGAAGGACCATGGGAAAATAGGAACATTTTCAGAGAAACAGATACATTCAGATAAATTGGGGGCAATATAACAGCAGACTACAAGAGAGTTTGGAAGAATTTACTATAAAGAAAGGAAAAGGAGCCCAGACACGAACAAGGACAATGACTAAGGAAAGTGAGCGTACGTAAATAAATATGAATAATATAAATCATAATAGTCTACTTTGTGGCTATTTTTTAAAAAAAACTTTACAAAGTATGTATAAAAAAATCAGACCTTACAAACACTTAAAAATTGATATAACATAGACCATGCTTTCTGACCACCATGGAACCGATATGGCAACTTTTAGAAAATTATGTATTGGAGGAATATAAGTAATTCATGAATTCAAGAAAAAAATAATAAAGTGGGAAATGAGTACAACAAAAAACAACAAAAACACTTTTATCCTAGTTTGTAGTATTAAGTGATCCTAACATGTTTATGAAGATGCTTGAGAATACAGCAGGCAAAGAGAGACAGGGGCGAGGAGGACGCTTGTGCGGTGTCTGCAGGGGACCAGGAGTTGCTCTAAGTTCCTCACATGTAGCAAATCACTTCTTCCTACAAGGTTGAGGTCTTTTGTTCGTTTTCTCTGTGGTGCTGCGGTGAAACCCGGGACGGTGCACGACAGGCCAGCACTCTACCACTGAGCTGCATCCTTAGCTACACTGTGATAGTGGTATTTCTCCCCATCTCTAGAATGTAGAACTAAGGCAGAGAAAGCTTAACTTACATGACCAAACTCACACAGCCAGAAACATGCTTACTTGCTTATTTTAGAAAGAGAAGAATGAGACATTAATGAACTAAGTACCAACACTCGAAGGTAAAAAGGGCGAACCAATAAACTGATGAAGGTATTAAAAATCCCCACAACTACTCAAGATACTGAAATACTGAATCAGTTATTTAAAATCTTCCTAGCTCAGTGGTAGAGCACTTGCCTGTATGTCTAGGGTAGTCCTCATCATCAGAAAGGAGACGTGTGTGTGTGTGTGTGTGTGTGTGTGTGTGTGTGTGTGTCCCCTTATATGAATAAACTAAAGTAAAATAAGATTAAAATCTTCCTATAAAAGAAATGGTATATACCAGATATGGTGGGCCTGCAATCCCAGTACCCTGGGAAGCTAAGGCAGGAGGATCACAAATTCAGTCCCAGCCTAGGCAAGTTAGTGAGACCCTCTTTCACAATAAAAAATAAAAAAGGGCCAGGGACACAGCCCTTTTTTGTGTTTAATCTCTAGACCTGAAAAAATTCAAATCACAAACAAACACAAGACAAGTTTCTATACAGTTACTGTACCTAGTTTCACAAGTAATATCTACTATATCAAAATGAAAGTCAAATATTCCATTCCAAACTTGATCAAAGAACAGAATTTGATCAAAGAACAGAAAAAAAATTCTACTTAATCCAAGAACAGAAAAAAAAAAAACCAAACCCCTATGGTCTCTGAGGCAAGTAAATAATTACTACTACTACTGAGACCAGACCACCACCCTGAGAGACTCTTGCCATATGTCTCTCTCCTTGGCTCACGCCAAAACTAATCAGCACACTGTAGGAAGTGTGAAGACACAATTCTTCAAAAGAAAATGTAGGAGAGTTATCTATGTGACTTTGGGACAGAAAAGGAGTTTTATAGGAAGCATTAATCACAACAGGTAAAACTGATGGGCCACATTAAGAGCTTCTTTTGATCCAGATGACACAAAAATGGGTGAAAGTCAATTCATTCGCTGTGGAGAAGACACTCAACTACAGAGAAGCACCAGCCAACACACACGAATAGAAATAGCGGCCAAACGCCACAACCTGGCATTCTGTAACAAGGAATGAGAATAGCTGACAAGTGTATAAGAAGATTCTCAACATCACTAGAAGTCGTACGAAGGTATATTTTATCCAGAATGAAAACTTTTATACTCATCATATTGGGAGAAAATTTAAAAACCAAGAATACCAAATTTGGCAGGATTTAAGAGGGAAAAATTATATATAGCACAAAGGTTAACCAGGATTCGATACAATGACTATGGAAAATAATTTGAGATTTTAAAAAATGAGGATATAAGTATATGCTATGATCCAGCCACTCTTAAGTACATGCTCTAAGGAAGTCTACACATGGGCACCATGAAACAAATGCTGAATGTTCATAGAAAGTATTTCTGTAACAGTTAAATCTGGAAAGTAATGTTCTTTTCAAAGAGAATATTATGATTTGAGTTTTCAATGTACCTCAAAGGACAATATGCTGAAGACGTGGTTATCAGGCTGTGGCACATCTGGTGAGTGGTGGAACCTAGAGTAGGTGAGTACTGGTTGGGAGGAAATTAGGTCACTGGGGGGTAACTGGCTGCCACGCATGAACAGATCTTTTCCATGTGCTCCTGTTAGGATGTAATGTGCTGCACAGACCCCATCTCTTAACACCACATAGAATTCACAAGCATTGCACAACATGCAAACATAGAAGGCTTTTGGAGGTACATTCTACATCCAAACCATAACATCCAGGAAGCTATTTTTGTAATATTCTACTTAAGACATATATGGGACAGTTCATATGCTCACTTCATTACATTTAATAATGTACATGTATGTATATATGAACACACATATCCTTATATATCACATCTTTTATAAAATATTTATAAACATGGAAAAATGTTGAAGAACTGTCCGGTCCTTAAGAACCACTCAATGCACAATATATCAGGCAGCTGTGCCTGCTGCTCTGCAGAGCTGTGTCATGTTGCCATAGAAGGTCACCGTGGCATGTCCTCTAGCAGTCTGCAGGCGAGATCCTCCCCCTGTCTGTGGCCTGGACAGTGCAAGACAAGGAACGATGTCTCTTCTTTAGCCAACCCCTAGTTGGTCTTTATCCCTTCATTCTCCTCATTCAACTGTCCATTCAATAAACATCTATCTATTCATTGAAGTATGGCAAGCTCCTCACCCCACCTACCATTCATTCGAAGTCCTAACTGGACTTGGTGGCACACTCCTGTAATTCCAGCACTCTGGGAGGCTGAGGGACAAGGATCACAAGTTTGAGCCTAGCCTCGGCAACCAAGTAACTCAGAAATCAAAAATAAAAAATGGGCTTGGGATGTAGCTCTGTATGAAGGCCATGGACTCAATCCTCGGTGTCAACACAAAAACAAAACCAACCAGCCAACCAAAAAAAATCCCAAACTCACAGACTCCTGTAGTTTGAAGGCTCTTAGGCCACATATAGCAAATGGGCAAATTAGAGACAACTGGATAAGTCCATGGAGTATCTGATTATGTTCCCATACACTGAATTACTCCTTAAATATATTGGTTTAAGAGAACACTCAACTCTGACTCATAAACTTCCATGGCATATGAACTATAAGCCCCTCCAGCACTTTGGCAGTTGTGGTCCCCTCCACGCATGCAAAGTTCATGGCTCACATTTACCAACAACATGGTTTATCTGTACTATGGAGGACTAGGGGATTGTCTGTTGTTGTTTCTGTTCTTTTTTTTTTTTTAAATGAACTCACTGATACTAGAGAGGATGTTTGTGTATTCATTTCTTACTGTTGCTTAAAAAATTATCCCAAATTTAGTGGACAGAAACAAATAGGTTATTACCTAACAGTTCCGTAGAAGTCCAACAGGGACCTCAGTAGGTTCAAACCAAAGTGTCAGTACCACTTTTGGGCACTCCAAGGGAGAACTCATTTTATTGCCTTTTTCAGCTTCCCGAGGCTTCTCCAATTTCTTGGACCATGTCCTGTTTCAGCACCTTCCAAGCCAGGGAGGTCAGATGGAGTCCCCCTCACACCAAGTCATTCTACCTACCACTCCTGCCTCCCTCTTCCTTTTCCAAGGACTTCTGTGAATGCACGGAGAACCACACAATCTATAATCATCTCCTTATTTTAGAATCAGCTTAATTCTCCTCTGTCATATGAGACACTGTGATGTGCTTTCTGGCTTTCATCCAAAAAGTTCCTGGATCATAACTTCCTCCCCGAGGCAGATCACAGAAACTAGAACTTCTCTCGAACGTGAGCCATACAAATTCTACTCTTCCTACTGTTAGCTGGCCCATGAAGAAATCCTCTGACCTACTTTGTCTGACAGTAGGTCATTAGACCCCCCTCATTCCAGAAGGGTTCTGCCTATTTACACCAGGAGGAAGAGGAGGGTAGTACACAGACAGATCAGGAAGAATCTGAGCAGGGTTTCCCCACTTGGTCTGGTAGCAACTGTGCCTATGCAGTGGAGTCCTCATGAAGCCTAAAAGGCAGTGTGTGAAGACTTTCTAGACAGCTGAAGACATGGCGGTCCTGGAAGGTGGGGCACTTGGAAGGGTGAGAAAGCTCCAGCCCTTCCCCCTTACCTTGCCCCAGATATCTCTTCATTAATATCCTTTAGAATATCTTTTATAATAAGCTGGTAAATGTATTTCCCTGAGTTCTATGAGCTGCTCAAGCAAGTTAGTTAAATGCAAAGAGGGAGTTACAGGCACTCCAAGTTATAGCTGGTGGGTCAGAGTCACAGGCAAAATGGCCTACAGCATGACGGCTTGGGGAGGCAATCCTGGGAACTGAGCCCACAGTCTGAGGGATCCAATACTATCTCTAGGCAGACAGTGTCACAACTGAATTGAGAGTAAAGGGAAAAACATGCTTTGCTTTTTTGATCCTCAGACAATATTAAGCAATATATCCACTGATTCTAGAGATTAGGATATGGATACCTTTGTGGGGACCGTAATTCTACCTAATGTCTTTCATTATTTACTGATTTTTGTCTGTGTACTTGGTAAAACAAAAACTTAAGTACCAAAATCATGCTATCCCTATTCTCCACAGAAATGAGTTTACTGAGTTTTCTATAACATCTGTGTCCTTTGTAGAGAAGCTAAGTGTTTGCAAACAATATCTGTGGTTTTTTAATGCAGTAATTGAAGCTACTGTCCAGCATGTTCTCCAGGGTTCCTTTTCAATAAGGACCCATATTGTAAACTGCGTGTGATTTTTATTCTGGGAAATCTTCTGTTTCTGCAACTATATTCACCAGTGTAAACACCACAGCCCACAAGAGCGCATCCTACCCTCATATGGGCTTCAGACAACACAAGAGCTAAATCTATTCCACAACTCAGAGGTGATTCAGATTTAGCTCTCATTTTTGTTTTTAATTTTTAAAATTGTGGAGGAAAATACTTAACATAAAATGTGCTTTATTAATTATTTTCAAATGCACGGTGAAGCAGTGTTAAGTATACTCACGTAAAGTTGAGAAACCAATCTCTGGACCTTTTTTTTATCTTGCAGAACTGAAAATTATATACCCATGCAATAACATCATTTAATAATTCTAAAGTTACCTTGGGTACTCCAAGTAGTGGTGATTTCTACCATAATAAATAAGAGAAAGATGGTTTTCAAGAAGCCTTGAAAATTTTACAAATACTTTATCATGTTTAGGGCACTTTAACAAACATTATTTCCAAAGAATCTATGCAAATGTGATTTCAATAGACATTTGGTGAATGATGCCCTGAATGCCAAATGATAGTGTATATTATGGCATTTTACTTAAGTCAAGCCACTGAATTTCAAATATTCAGATGTGTGTTAGCTTTCTGTTACTATAACAAAATACCTGAAATAAGCAACTTAAAGAAAAATTTATTTTGGCTCACAGGTTAGAAATTTCAGTACATGATCAGTTATTCCCACTGCTTTTGGGCCTGTGGCATCTGTGCAGTGCATTATGGAGAGAGTAAGTGGCAGAAAAAGTGGTTTATCTCATGGCAGCAGGAAAAAAACCACAGAGAAAGAGAGAAATATTCTCCAGTTCCCTTTGAGTGCATGCCCCTCAGTTACCTAAGGCTTCACACTAGGCCTCACCTTTGAAAGGTTCTACCCCCTTCTGTATTAGCTTTCCCTTGCTGGCCACAATACCTGACACCCACAACTTAAAGGAGGGAAGGTTTACTTTGCTTACAGTTTCAGTCCATGACGAGCTGACGTCAAGGCAGAGACATCATGGTGGAAAGCTATTCTGAAGCTAAGCTGCCTAGCTCATGGCAGCTGGGAAGAAGAGCAGACAAACAGTGCCCAAGGGGACCAGAAGGATCACATATGCCCATAGCTATGTCTCCACGACCCACTTTTGTGGTTTGAATCTAGAGTTTAACCTATGGATACTGTGTACTGTTGGGAGGTGGAGCCTGGCTGGAAGGGACAGATGCTTAGGGCTTGAACTAGAGGGACATGTACTAGTTCTGCCCTTCCTCCCAGAATTTCTCTGTTCTGCCAGGCTGTTGTGAGGATCTCTGTCTCTGGAGCTCTAGCTCTGGTTCTGGCTCTATCTGTGGCCCCAACATGTGATTCTACTATTTTTTTAGCCACTACCTGTAAATGAACTGTGACTTTCTGATACTGTGAGCTAAAATAAATCCTTCCACCCTAAAGTTGTGGATGCCAGATGCTGAGTCACAATGACAAGAAGGTAACTAAGACACCCACCCAGTCACACCGAGGAACATGTTCGAGTAATCTACTTAGGCAGTTTTTAAACCAATGAGGTTGACATATCATAATTAATAGTGACATGTTGCAATAGCACCAAGCTGAGGTCCAGGCATTTCACAGCCCTCAGGGGATGTCTTAGTCACTTTCTTGTGGCTGAAACTCAACACCTGCCACCCAAAGCTTAAAGGAAGAAAGGTCCACTGTTGCTCGCATTTCAGGGATTTTAATCCATTCATGGTCAGCTGTCAATGGCAGTAGGGCAGAAGGACTGGTTGGAGAACAGTTGCTCACAGCAATACAAAAGAAAGAAGCAGAGCTTAGAAAGAAGCCAATGGGGCAAGAGTATACCCTTCCAAGTCCTGCCTTCAGTGACCTACCACACACCCTGTGATCCACCACACCTTCAGTAATAAGCCCCTTCTGACCATGATCCACTTCCTACCAGCGTGTGAAACCCACAGATATTCCACAACACCCAAATATATGAGCTTTTATGGGTAACCTTCCATATCCAAACCCTAATATTCCACCCTGGCCCCCAGAAGTCTTACGTTCACTTCCTTACGCAAAATGAATTTAGTCTACCTCTAAGAGGTGCCAAAGTGTTAATAGTTGTAGAACTTCTAAAAAGTTCAAGTCCAAGGAAAACTCTTAGCTGAAAAGCAAAGAGAAGTTAAATACCTTCCAATATACAACGGCATAGGGTAAATAATCTCATTCCAAATGGGAGAGATAGGAAAACAAAAAAGCAATCAAACCAAAGCAAGACAGAAACTCAGCAGGGCAAATAATAAACCTTGTAGCCGTGTCTATCATCCAGACAAGCTGTGGTGAGATATGAGGCCTAAAGGCTTTGGGTGGCCTCACCCCTATGGCTTGCTTCCAGTTGCAATTTCCTTGGTTCTCTTTTGAGCTGCTTCCTCTCATAGTCTAAGATCCTCCTCAGCAGATAATCTATGTTGTGGTTTGGATCTAGAGCATCCCCAAAACTTCATGTACCTATGAATATTGTGTACTGTTGGGAGATAAGGCCTGGCTAGAAAGGGCAAATGCTAGGGGGTTGGCCTGGAGGATGTGTGCTAGTTCCACACTTCCTGCCAGGCTAGGCTGTGTTCTCCATGCCACAAAGAGTTCCTCCTGCTCCAGTTCTGCTATGTTTCCACCATTGTCAACGCTCACAAATTAACTGAGACCTTTTGAAACTGTGAGCTAAAATAAATCTTTCCTCTTTTAAGTTGTGGATGTCAGGTATTTTGTTTCAGCAATGCAAAAATGAGTAAGAAAGAAACTGGTACCAGGAATGGGGTCATTTCTGTGACTTTACCCGACCACAAGGTTTGGAAGCCTTTGGAAGTGATTTGCGGGAGAAGTTTGGAATGGTTTGAGGGTGCCTGCCGGAGAAGCTTTGGAGTGATCTGAGTCAAGCTTGATGTAAGATTCTGAATGTAGCTCAGAAGATCAGAATGTGGATAGAAGTGTGGATTGGAAAGGCCAGGCTCAAGAGGTTTCAGATGGGAAGGAGGATGATACTGGCAAGTAGTCTAAAAACCATTGTGTGTTAAGCTCAAACAAAAGAAAAAAAGTATTAGCATTTTGCCATTTTTCAGAGACTTTGTCTAAAACTGCAATTCACAGAAATGAACTAAATCTGGTGGAAGAAATCTCAAGGCAGTTCAATGTTCAGGTTGTTACATGGATACTGTTTACAGCTTTTAGTCAACTCTGTGGTGAAATGCAGAAAAAAATAGCAGAGAAAAATAATATAAAAAGTTTGCAGTTTTGCCAGACCGAAAGGGCCTGCTGTGGTGGAGCAGATGATCACAGGGAAGTTAAAGAGATTAGTATCAAAAAGAAGGCATGTACTCACGATCAGGACTGTAAGAAAGATGCCTTGAGGGCATCTCAAAAGTCAGCAAGATCCCACCTTTTACCAACTCAAGGGTGGAAAGGCAATGGACTTGCTCTAAGAATAGTACCTCAGGACATCCTGCAATGCTGAACAGAGAGGAATCTGCAGCGCAGCCGTGTAAGAACTCAAAGTCCTCTACAGCATTTTTCCAAGGGAGCTAGGCTACTGCTCAAGCTAGTGGCAGACCTTAGCTGTGTCCACACAGTCCTGGTTTTACAGGCTTGCAGCATGCAAGAGTTATGGATTCTTGGAGGCTTCCCCCCAGATTTCAGATCAACTCCTTGGATGCCAGGCAGTGTGTTCCTGGCAGGGCAGCAAGTTAAGTTTTAAAGGAGAAGCCTAAGATGCAGTGGAGACTCTAAAACTTGTGAAAACCAGGGGCATGGATAGTCCCCTAAGGAAGGCTGCAGGTTGTGGGTGAAGCCAGCCCAAAGGAGATAAGATGGAGGTCGCAGTCAGTGCTAACCCTGTAGAGGCGGGGCCACCCAAGCCCTTCAAGCTTACACCTCACCACCCTTTACTCTGGGTGCTGGCCACGGTGCTACAGAATTTAACCTCGGTACTGCTGAGTTTAAAATCTGCTTTGGCCCAACTGCTTTCTATCCTCCAATTTGTCACTTCTGGAATGAGAACATCTACCCTGTGCCATCGTATGTTGGAAGTACTTAACTCCTTAGCTTTCACACAGACTCACAGCAGAGAGTTTTCGTTGTATCTCAGGGGAGACTTCAGACTTGAATCTTATTTCTACAGTCTCCAATGTACTTTCAGCTGCATCTTCACAATCTTATACACTCTCTCTCAATGGCACAATGCCTTGGCTCCAAGGCCTTCTTCAGAAATCTGGGTGAAAGCCTCCACGACCCCACAACTTTTGCATTCTGCAAGCCTGTGAAAGCATCATTATGTGAGTGATGCCAAGGCTTGCTACTGGCTTGAACAATGGCCAGATGCCCCTGGACCATGCCACAGAGGCCTTGGTTCTTAGACAGCGGAAGTCCTTGGGGATTCATTTCTCTGGGTTGCTACCCTGGGGCTTTATCGCCTTTGCACTTTTCAACAGGTAAAACTATGAGTCTTGTAGATGGCCTCAAAGCATCTTTCCTATTGCCTTGATTTCAAGTGCTTGGCTTCTTTTTAATGTCAATCTCTTCAACAACTATGTGCTTATTTGGCCCAACTTTGCAATCTCTTTCATTCTGGCAAAACTGCAAACCTTTTACATCCTTTTCCTTGGCTGTTTTTGATACTCAGCACAGACCTGCCTAAAGGATGCCGGCAGTACCTACGCAACAGCCTGAACATTGGGCTCTCTTGAAATTTCTGCCTCCAGAACAATCAGTCCACTGTCCTTAATTTTAGTTTCAGGCAAAGTCTCAGGACAGAAGCAAAATGCCAACAAATTTTTTGTCAGTATAGAACACAAATGGTTTCTAGATCAATTGTGAGTAAAGTCCTCTTCCCCACCTGAAATCTTTGAGCCCAGCCTTTCTTATTCACGCATCTATCACATTTTGACCATCTGAGCTGTGAGCAGAATCTTCTATCGAGCTCAGCTCATAGCATTCTAAGGCTTCTCTAGCCAGCATCTTAAAAGTCTATCTTTCTAAACTTGTCTCATAAACCAGTTGTTTAGAACTTCCAAATCACATAGTGAGGTAAGGTGTCACGTGATAACTCCACTTTTCTGGTACCAATTTCTTAGTCCCTTTCTCGTTGCACAATACTTGACACCTACAACTTAAGGGAGGAAAGGTTTATTTTAGCTAACATTTCAGAGGTCTCAGTCCATTCCCGGACAGCTGGCAATGAGCATGGTAGAAGGATCTAGAGGAGAACAGCTGCTCACAGCATCACAGGAGGAAGGAGCAGAATTCAGAGAAGCTGCTGCTGTAAGTGTGTAACCTTCCAGGCTCCACCCTCAGTGACTGGCCATACCCTTAGTAATGTCCTTCCTGGGTGGGGCCCACCTCCTAACACGTGAAATCCATAGATAATCCACCAAATCCAAATATGTGAGTCATCTGGGGGAATATTACAGATCCAAAGCATAGTGAGGATATTCCAGACCTAAACCATGGCAAGATGTTTTATGGATTTGAGGCTGAAACCTACCAGAAGTCACGAAGAAATCCATGACGAGAAGGGGGTTTGTTTCCCACCTGCAGTTCTGTGTAGCAGATTAAAAATTGGTCTGGCAAGTCTTTGACACTTAATACACCCAGGGAAAAGCAAATCCTCTAGGTATTTATGTGCAATCACAGTGCAGACTGATCTAACTTTCCTGTGTGGCACTGCCTTAATCACCTTTGTGCAACCAATGCTTCAAAAACAAAACAAAACAACAACAACAACAACAACAACAACAACAACAAAAACAGGTCACTCACAGCTTCTACACTTTTTAAAACTTATTCTGTGTTCTCCACTTAATATACTTCCCCTCTTTTTTTTTTGTCAGACTCCCAAAACTCCTCCAGCCCTTCTTGAATGCCACCTGGTTCTTGTGACTGCTGGTGCCATCTCTTTTTGAAGACATATTTCTTTTTGTGGTTCTTCTATATTAGTTTCCACTTTGTAATGCAAATATGCATAGGCACACACACACACATGCGCGCGCGCG
The DNA here is from genome assembly GCA_004027205.1 of Ctenodactylus gundi. NCBI lineage: Eukaryota > Metazoa > Chordata > Mammalia > Rodentia > Ctenodactylidae > Ctenodactylus > Ctenodactylus gundi. Next base: position 152,049 of record PVKB01000838.1, read on the forward strand.
CACACACACACACACACACACACACACACACACACTAAGAATAATCCAGATGATTTCTTTGTATCCCCTTTCAGAATAAAGCAGCTTCCAAATACTGTACACTCAAAGGTATTCACTGAATTTAACTGCAATATCTCTTAATTTATCTGCATACATTTTCTTCACGGGGAATAAAAACTATATCACTGCTCATTACAATGCAAGTTAAATTTTACAGCCCAGATCGTCTGAATTGTTTACCCCAAGATTTAGTGTTTGTGTTTAGTTTAAGGACTAACTGCTCCCTCTTGTGGCTGCTGAGGTAAATGAGTCTGTTGAACGTTCACTAATTAGAATTGCAATTCATTTTTAGAAATTAAATTTAAAGTGGTTTTCAATCAACTTAAATTTGAAATCAATTAACGGTGGCCAGAAATTTTTATTTAGCATGTGGATCTTATTTTCATGCCAAGAATAAATATAAACAATTTTCTGAAAATTTAAGGCAATAGCTTCCATTTTGGGTGGCTACCAACCTATTGTAAAAACATTCCTAGCTCTAGGGGTATTTTTTTGCTTCTTTTAAGAACAATTTTCAATGATAATTGAGTTATAAGTTCAATATTGTAGCTAAAATGTCAAATGCTCAGGAGTTCAAGGCAGAACAGTATAAAATAAAGAGCTTAAATAAATACCAAACGCGGACACCTCCAAGTGCAGATCTCCACAGGAGTACTGAATCCCTGAAGCTACTGTGCCCTGGATGGTGGGTTTCACATGACAGGATGCTAAGTTCTGGCTATTGGCAGGTCTCTGCTCTGAGGTGGGCATGCTAGCGTGGAAACGGGGGTCTGTACACAGTGAGGGCACAAGTGTCAAAAACGTGCAATGTCTGAATTAGGAGATGGGAACAGATTCTTCTTGCCAGAAAATCCTAGAGATGGACTCCAGGGAGAAAGAGGGTGCTGAGTTGACTAGTGCTCAGTGGCCACACTGAGCAGCTGCGATTGATGGCTGTGCTCACTAAGGTGCCCTTGCTAATTCTAGAAGCTTTACCAGCACCTGAATGTTCCTCTCCCCTGGACTCCCACCACTGAATGGAATGGCTAAGCTGCCTCGGATTCCAGCGGTAATCATTTCCAAACAATTTCAGGTCAGTTTCCACCATAGTTTCACTTTTTAAATAAAATCTAACCTCAAGGAAGTATTAGTGATATTTATTCTAATTACAAAGTATACATTACAAAGTATACAGAACAGAAAGAAGAGAATGCACTGCTAACATGCTCCTACAGGTAAGCAAATAGCCAGTTATTATGTACCATGAAAATGTTTCAACATATATATGACTATGTGGCTAGGTGAGAGATTCTTTAATAACGTTTATAAACAAAACCAGACCACTAACAGCACGCAGAACTTGTAACTAGTTCCACAACTATCAAATTTGTACAAATTATGATAGTACATTATAAAAGTATATACAATGCCTGTCTTGTTCTCCTTCATCACAGATTACAAAAATTTTTAAAGACGATCAACTAAGTTTCTCATACCTTGCCATAATTTCTTTTCATCTAAGTGAACATCAAATTATTCTAAGGTAAAATTTACAGATATCTGATTGATGATCTATTTGTATCAGATGTAAAGCTTTGGTACTCAAATGCTATACTGTTTTCTCAGAGACAAATGAAAAATTTTAAAAATATATCAATTAGGAAAAACAGATTAAAAACATAGCCCCCTTGTTACAGGTAAAAGGGAAATGACAAGTGAGTGCAAATTCTGGGTCCAGCCGATGGCTCACCTAATCAGGGAGCAGTCCTCGGGCTTCAAATAAGCATGCCAACTGCATCACCAACAAGCTGTACCTGTGTCAATTAAAGAGCGAACTCTTTCGGGCTTCTGAATCCTAAATGTAGCATCAGGTTGAATTTGCTAAATATTGTATTGTCTAGCTCGGGTAAAGCTCTTCATACGTTGCCATACACTTTGGCTGGACAAACGAACAGACCTAACCAGCCTTTTTTTACATAGGCCCAACAAGTTATAAATAACACCACAATGGGAAACATCATCTTTTACAACACTTCCCTCTGTCCATCAGAAAATATATTTTGGCCTTACAACTGTGAAGTGGTTGGTAATATAGGTCAAACTGTACCTGAACACAAACACAGTGATCTCTCCGTGTCCATGGAGAGGCTGGTCCCACACTCCAGAGGGCACAGTGTCACTATCTCAAGGCACTCCAGCTTCTTATGTTAAAAGGTGTGTTTGCACAGGACTCACACACATCTGCCTGGAAGCTTTATTATCCCTGGGCGAGTTATAATAGTTAATACAACGTAAGTGCTATGTAAATAGGTGCTGTGCCTTACTTTTAAAGGAATATGAAAGAAAAAAGTCTATGTATGTACAGAGTAGGCACATTTTTAAAAGGTAATTTTGATTCTTGGTTAGTTCAATCTGTGAATGCAGAAACCATTAATACAAAAGGCTGACTTAACGTCATATTTGTGTACATATATGTATATGTATACTGAAATATGTTAAATTACTACCTTATAGTCATCCAATATCAAGCAAGCAAAAGCAGTTTTTATCATAATAAAATAAATGTAAGACTTTCATGTCTGGTTTTCCACCAATGTGAACTGACTCATTTATATGTTTTCTAAAATAAAATCATGCCTAACTTTTCCTACAAATGGACAGACCAAAGTAGCAGAAGATTTAAGTGATTGTAGTACAGGTTGATAAGATTCACATATAACTTAAAAAGATGGTGAGAGGACACATGATTTCAAAAAAATGTCACCAAAGAAGCCTGACAGAAAGTGCATTTTGCGACTTGAGAAAAGTATGAAGCTGTCCGGCCACCTGTTCATCCAGACAGGATGCCCAGAAGAGGAGAGGTGGGCGAGGGGGGCTGGAAGCCACCTCACCAGTTCTGGGGCTCTGGCGACTCTGGAAGACAAGTCTGGAAAGGGAAGAAAAGGAGGCACCATTACTGCTGGAGATCAGGAAATGGGTTGTCTGCATAAATCAGGATGTGAGACAGAACTCTGACCTAAATAAACGTGTACAGAAAAATTGCAGACATGTACTTCTGTGTGTGCATCTTACATGCATGCACAACTCTCATGGCTTTAGTCACAGATTTTTATAGCACAGAGTAAAGTCCCTGCATGCTATATCTGTATCACCCATCAGCCCCAGCAATCAGTCTGTGCATTTCCTAACTATAAGCCCAGAGTTTCCAATCCCTTCAAATGTAGTTAAGCACAGACTATGCTGGTTCAAATTCTTCCTCATTGCTTACTTGTTGTGAGGACAGAGGCAAAAATAATTTAACAAAACTCACTAGTCCTTTAATTTATGAATTCATGAGGGCAGAATTCTCCTGAGACAATACACTCTCCAAGGTGTCATTCAAACCACAAAAATAATTTAACTTCTTTTTGGCAGGGGTGACAACAGAAAACTGTGACTATTAAATACATAATATATTGTTGTGGTATGAATATATCCCTCAGAATTTCATGTGTGGGAAACTCAATCGCCCAATTCATGCATTAATGGAAAGCAGAAGGAGGGCCTTTTGGAGGTGATAAGGGTTAGACTAGGTCATGAGGGAGGGGGTTGCCATCCTAGTCACAGTGGCTTTATAAGACGAGGAGGAAAGACCCATGAGGTCATGCTAGCTCCGTCTCACTGTGTGACATCATTGTGTGCTATCAGGCAGATATCACCCTCCACAACTGAGGCAAATACATTTCAAGCTTTCACAAATTACCTGGTCTCAGGCATTTTGTTATAGCACTGGAAAACAAAAGAAGACATACGTGTACAGGGCTTAGAAGAAGGCCTAGCATATCGTTCACATACTTAAATGTACATCGTTACTGTGGGGATGTGTTCTCTGTGAGTAAAATTGGACAAATTCACGGGCATCCTCAATCCTTCCCTAACGCCCATCTGGGCTCCCCACCTGGATAGGATTTCTGTTTCCTAGTTCCAACTGCCTCACTGCATTCAAGGGCACTCATGGCCGCATCTCCTCCTCTGGAAGCCCAACTCCCGGAAGCTGCAGGTCCCACCGATGATGTGTTCATTACCCCTCAGACGGCCACTCAGCATTGATTGTTTTCTTTTTCCAACTTAGCAAATATTTGCTGATGTCAGGCTTCGGCCTATGTCTTAGTTACTTATTCACCACTGTGACTCAACACCTGACATTCACAAATTTAGGGAAGGAAAGGCTTATTTTAGCTCACAGTTTCAGAAGGTCACAGTCCATTCAGCGACAGCCAGCAGCAATGGAAGTACATGGCAGGGACAGACGTGAAAGCAGCTTCTCACGATATCACAAACAGAAAGCCAAGTCAAAGCAAATTGAGACTAGTCCTCCAAGGAAGGTTAAGAAGTAGCTTATATATCCTTCCAGGTCTCCTCCCGGTGACCAGCCCCTCCTGGATCCAGGTGTGGAAGGTGTTGTAAACCCCCACTACACATAGATAATCCAATTTACACACTAATAATCCACCCCTCCAGACTAGGCCCCAATCCACTAATAGCACATAGTTTCATAGACAATCCATAACATTCAAATACATGAGACTTTGGGGGAACATTCCAGAGCCAAACCACAATAGCCTAAGACGAATCACTCTTCTGAGCCACTCCCTAATTTGCTGCATCTCTGGAACTGATCATGTCTGTTTACCATCGTGGAGCTCTAGCACCACTTCCTCACTGCTAAAGCCAGAGCTGGGCATCCTCTAGGCTTCTCTCTGAACGAGGGCCGTCTTGGTCACTTCCTGCTGCAGTAACTGAATATCACATGTCAGGTAATTTATAAGGTAATTCACTGCTGTGGTATGAAATGTGTTCTCCAAAATTCCATGTGTTGGGAATTTATTTCCCAATGTTAATGGCAGGTGGATGCAGGGCCTTTTAGGAAGTGATTAGGATTAGATGATGTCATGAGGTTTATTTACTTTGTGAGTCCTGCAGGCTGGCAAGTGAAAGTCAAGGCTCAAATCTGGCAATCTTCTTGCTGGTGGAGACTCTTCTCAGAGTCGTGAGACGGGAAAAACAGCATGGCACTAGATGATGAAAGGGCTCTTGAGAGACAACCAAACTGTCTTTTGTCACAGGCCTACTCTTGGGACAACTAATCCACTCTGTCCATAACCCATTAGTCCTTTAATTTATGAATAGAGTGAACCATTCATGAGAGCAGAATTCTCCTGAGGCAATATACTCTCCAAGGTGTCATGTCCAGATACCATTAACATGAATTGGTATTATGTTGCCACCACATGAATTCTGAGAACAAACATTCAAAGCACAACAACGGAACTTGCAGAAGAATGAACACAGAGACATAACAACTCCTGAATGTTGGGAGTGAGGGAGGAAGGCAGTGGAAGGAAGAAGCTCCAAGCCTCATAGGCTATGTCTGAGCCTCTCGGAAACTGAGACCATTCAAGAAGTGGGTCACTGATACTCAAAGTCAACCCAATGATCTTGTTTGGTTGTGGGTAAAGAAGAGGAAATGTGAGCCTAACATCATTAAGTGTAGTCCCAGTTAGCTGCTGAAGGGCAGATGTTCAACATTTCACCAAGAACTCAAGAAAAAGTGGCAGGCAGGCAAATAACACTGGTGAACATTCCCAACTGTGCTCAAAGGTAGAGCCTGAGAAACCTCCATGACACTCTCATCAGTTGCCATCAGCACATTTTGCTACTCACTTCACCCATTTTCATTTTTTGTTTTGTTGCACTTGTAAGCAGTGATCTCATCATGCCACTTCCCCTCTAAATAAATCAATATCCTCTCCGATAGCAATTTTTGTTTGCTTGTTTGTTTGTGTTGCTGGACTTGAACCTAGAGCCTCACAAGTACTAAGTAAGCATTCTAGAGCTGAGCTACCCCCTCTGTCCTTTCTACTTATTTTGAGTCAAGATCTCACTATGTTGTCCAATCTGATCTTGAAATTGTGATCTTCTTGCCTCAGCCTCTCAAATTGCTGGCATTACATGCAAACTGATGCACCGTCACACTTGCCTGGATACTTTCTTGTATAAATAATCACAGTACCATTACTGCAGTAAACATCATTATAATTATTTCTTAGTTAACTCTTTAGTCTCATGATTTGTTTCCTGTCATTCCCATATTTAACAATAGGTGCTGTTTCAGAAATCTGTTTAGATCTCAGAAGTCATTCCTCACAGGAATCTATAACTCTATAATATCCATAATATTTTATATGAAGTAAAACAAAATTCTACAAAAATGTCAGAAAGTAATGCCTTATACACAGAAATGCTTTATAAACAAGAAATATAATCTGGAATAAACATCTGTCTATGCATTTTTTTGTTAGCACCCTTAAATGATTTTTTAAAAATATGCTTCTATTGTAAGTGAAACTAAAAAAATCTTGATTCATGTTACCACAATCCTTTCCAAGGAGTGCTGGAAGCAAGCGCTTCAGGCACCTTCCTGCACATTACATCTTGCTAAAATGCAAATACCAGCTCAACAGGCACAATCAAAATGATTCCTCTTACAGACTGTTCTTGGGCCACCTAATTAAAGTGAAGCCCTAAACCCAATAATTTAGAATATGACCACAATTGAACATGGGATTGTTGCAGATGTAGTTCATTAAAATGAGGATGTCAGGTTGGGTCCCAAACTAACAGGACTGTGCCCTTATAAAACCAGAAAACTAGATGCATACATGTACCCAGATTCAGTGCTGTGTGACCTCTGTGGCTGATGAGGAAACAGATCATTCCTTTCTGCACCTACCTACAAAAGCTCTGCCAGGTTTTGCTGTTTGCAGAAGACCTTTTTGCTGTAGCTACTTCCTAAGATATTTCCATTTATTTTTCAACACTTGAAATAGAAATTTTGCCCTTTCTGAGAATCGTATATATACACTGTAGATAACAATAGTAAAAATAAAGTTTAGCAAGTCTTACTGCATAACAGGCATATAAAATTTCATTTAATCCTCACCATGAACAGATAAAGCAATACTACTCCTCTTAAATTTTTTCCTTTCATCTTTAGGGGAGGTAAACTGGGAATGGAAGAAGGCCTTGAACACCACTAAGCAACGCCCTTGGCCCATTACTCCTAAATTTAAACTTCAAAAATCCTTGGGCCTTAATAACTTGGCCTGTCATCACACACTACTAAAGGATGCCTTTTTTCCCCTTGTACTTTGAATATAATATACAGCCTTTCTACTGAGCTACATTCCTACCCCTTCCTTACTTTAAAACTGTTTTACTAGGTCACTGTCTCAGTTACTTTTCCATTGCTGTGACTCAATACTCAACATCCACAAATTTAGGAGAGGAAAGATTTATTTTAGCTCACAGTTCCATTCAGGAGTGGCTGGCAGCAACGGAAGTACATGGCAGAGGCAAAGGTGGAGGCAGCTTCTCACGACATGACACACAGGAAGGCAAGTTGAGACTAGTTGAGACCAGTAGTCCAAGGAAGGCAGGAAGCAGCTTTTATATCTTTCCAGGTTTCCTCCCAGTGATCAGCCCCTCCTGGATCCAGGTGTGGAAGGTGTGGTAAATTCCCACTACACAACATTAATTCTAATTTACATACCATTAATCTAACTTACACACCATTATTCCAATTTACATGCCTGTAGTCCACGTCTTCAGACTAGCCCCCAATCTCCCAACAGCACATGGTTCCACAGACAATCTATAACATTTAAATACATGAGACTTCTGAGGGACATTTCAGATCCAAACCATAATATTCCACCCCTGGCCCCCAAAAGACTCATGTCCTTCTCCCCACGTAAATGCATTAGGTCCTTGTGCCCACTGAAGGGATTATGTCAACTTGTGTGGATTATGTCCACACCTCTGTTAGGATTAGAATTTGTCAACCACCCTGGATTGGGGATCAAGCACTGATCTGGATTAGAGTGTGAGTCATTTGTGGGCTGGCCAATGAGAAAAGAGCACCCACCCAGATGTGAGAGGGCCAACTGGAACTCCAACTGTATAAAAGGAAGGAAGAGGGAAGGTTGTTATAGCTTCTTCCTCTGGGAAAGCTCTTGCCTTCACAGCTGTCTACAGACGTCAAGTTGCTACACATCACAGATCATCAGCACAGACTTGCTCCATTCTCGACTTGTGCCTGTCTCTGCCCATTGCTGCTCTTCAGTCACCGATCTTCAGACATCGGTCTTCACCTGATATCTACAGCCGACTGTGACCTCACTGGCTGTTCTGCTGACCCAGACAGGAGATCTACTTCACGGCTGAGCAGCCATCTTGGACCACCTCTATCCTGGGATTTGTAAGCCTTCCTAATAGACTTTTTTTGTGATAAAATATGTAAATTCTGTCTTTTGAAAGAACCCAGACTAATAAAGTCCTTCTCCAAGAGTTACCAAAGTCTTAACAGTTTCAGAACTGTTAAATTCCAAGTCCATAGTCTCCTCTGAGGCATAAGACAAACTTTTAGCTGTGAGCTCTGGTTAAAATCAAAGAGTTAAGCACTTCGCACATAAAATGGCACAGGGTAAACATTTCCATTCCAAAAGGAATAATGGGATAAAAGGCAATAGGACCAAAACAATTCCTAAACTCATCAAGTCATGGGTTAACTCCTATAGCTCAGCAACTGGGGTAAACTCTGGCAAGGTGTGAACTCCAAAGGGTTTGGGGGGGTATCACTGTGGTATTGCTGCTGACTGCAATCTCCATCTTCTCTTCTTTGGGTTGGATCCACTCATGCATGGCCTGTTGCATTTCCCACCTGACAATCCATGCTCCTGAGTTCTCCAAATTTTCGGGCTCTCTATTGCACCTTAGGCTTCTCCTTCACAACTTCACGCACTACCCTCCTCTGAAATATGGGTGGAAGCCTCCATGAACCCACAACTCTCGGGCTCTGCAAGCTTGTAAAGCCGGGACCACATGGACATCTCCAAGATCTGCCACTGCCTTGAGCCGTAATCGGGCCTCTTTGTGCCATGGTTGTAGCAGCTTCTGAGTGCCTGGATTGCTGAACTCTGGGAAGCTGAACTCTGGCAAACACACCCCTCTTTGGCCCTACAGGGAGCCCTGAGGTACTCTTCACAAGATAAGATCTTTTGCCTTTGCACCCTTTAATTGGTAAAAGGTTGAATCTTGTTGATTCCTGAGACACTGTGAAGGTCCCTTTCTTACGGTCCTGATTCCAACTTCTTGGCTTCTGTTTAATGTTATTCTCTGGAACTATCAACATGCTATTCCACTCCAGACTGTGAGCTTTTTACATCTGTTCTCTCTGCCATTGTCCCTGTCTTTCACTAGAGAACTGGCTAAAGGCCACAGACAGAAGCCATGTAACAGTTTGAGCATCAGTCTGCCTCTACCAGAGTAAGCAGTCCACCAACCTCAAACTCAGTTTCAGGAAAAATCTCTGGACAAGGGCAAAATGCTGACAAACTTTTTGCCACAGCATAGCACATGTAGTTTTTATGCCACTTGCCAATACAGTCCTCCTTGCTATCTGAAACTTTTTGAGCCTGGTCTTTCCAATTCACACTTCTATCACCATTCTGGTCTTCTGAGCTCTGACCAGAATCTCCCACTAAGCTTGGCTCAGAGCCCTCCAAGGCTTCTCCAGCTGGCATCTTCAAAACTTTCCAAATTCCTCCCACAAACCAGTTCCAAAGGCTTCCAAGCCACATGGTCAGGTAAAGTACAGCAGTGACCCCACTTCTCTGGTACTAATTTCTGTCTCAGTTACTTTTCCATTGCTGTGACTCAATACCTGACATCCACAAATTTAGGGGAGGAAAGATTTATTTTAGCTCACAGTTCCATTCAGGAGTGGCTGGCAGCAACGGAAGTACATGGCAGAGACAGAGGCGGAGGCAGCTTCTCACGATATTACAAACAGAAAGGCAAGTTGAGACTAGTTGAGACCAGTAGTCCAAGGAAGGCAGGAAGCAGCTTATATATCCTTCCAGGTCTCCTCCCAGTGATTAGCCTCTCCTGGATCCAGGAGTGGAAGGTGTGGTTAACCCCCATGACAAGCCATTAATCCTAATTTACATGTTATAAATTAATCCAATTTACATGCCTGTAGTCCACCCCTACAGACTAGGCCCCAATCTCCCAATAACACACGGTTCCATAGACAATCTACAACATTTAAATACATGAGACTTTTGGGGGACATACCAGATCTGAATCACAATAGTCACCCAAGCTGGGCTCAAACTTGTGATCCTCCTGCATCAGCCTCAGCCTCAGCCTCATAATGCTGAGATTATAATGGAGCAGGATTTTAATCCAGCTGTCGGTCATCCACAAGTGCTCAGCTACTAGCCATAGATACAACCGCCACACACAAAACTTGCCCCCTCTCCATGGGCAGGCCCAGCCAGAAAGAAAGACCCACATTGTGGGAGCAAACACCCAGCAAGTCCTTCCCTTTCTCCAAGTCGGGCTACTCAGTAGGAGTGTGTATTAAATTCAACTCTGAACAGGGAACTCCATTTAGCGCTCAAGGCCACCAGTGGACCAGATGTCACCTTTAAAAGGCTTAACAAAATATCAACAGAAAGGGCCACAACAGTAAAGGGCAGTGAAGAGCTAGACAGGAAGACTCACAGCCACACGGTGTGGGGAAGGCGGTGCACAGGAGAGTACAAATTAGATCCTGTCAGAAAGAATGACTTGTGAGGATGGAAAAGGAGCATACTAGTCAGTTCCTATTGCTGGGACAATATATCTGACATCTACAAACTGAAGGAAGGAAGGTTTATTTTGGTTCATGGCTTCAGAGGGTTCAGTCCATGGCTGGCTGGCTGGCTGGCTGGCTGGCTGGCTGGCTCCAAGACACAAACATCACGTCAGAGGAGCACAGGAGAGGAAAGGTGTATACTTCATAGCAGCCAGAAGCAGAGGACAGAGGATCGGGACAGGAATATACTTTTTGAGCTCAAGCTTCCCAGGGCATGAACCACCTCTTCCATACAGGTCTGCCTCCTAACATCCATTCAGCTATGAACTCATTAATGGGTTGCTTTGCTGCTGAGAATCCACCCCTCTGTCCTAATCACTTTCCAAAAGCTCCACTTCTGAACACACTAGACTTCTGGGGGAACACTCTGAATATAAAACAGGACAGGAAATCTAATGACAACAGGAATAAAGCTCAAACGTCTAAACTGGGCTTCCTCCACATAAACTTTGTAAGAGCACTTTGTTTTTTAGGCAAAAGTGGTGCTGGACATCAAACCCAAAGCCTTCACAGTGAGCTACATCCTCGCTCCTTTTATTTCTTATTGACCGAGTCTCAGAAAGTCACTAAGTTAACCAGGCTGGACTCAAACTGGGAGTCCTCTTGCCTCAATATCACAGACAGCTGAGATTACAGGTGTGTACTTCCGTGACTGACACTCCGGAGGATCTTTGTGATGCTTTCAAACAACAGCATTCTTCCCTTCCTACCATTTCTGTGGCTCCTAGATAATATCCTGGACAAGTACTCCTGTGGAGATGGCCAGGCAGAACACAAGAGTGTTAGGGTGTGTCTGTGGGTCCTGAGTGCTCTCCCGGCTCCCCTACTTGCAAGCCACACAACTGAGGTTCAACTCAATTCCTCAGCTGTAGAACAGTGCGTGCGCCATTGGTCATGCTGAAGTTCTAATGTGGAGTGTTCAGCTTAGTATCTATCATATTAGAGTCGGTGCTCATAAATCAAGGCTATCTCTGGCCCCCAAACCCCCCTTCAGTTTGCTGAGCTCCCTTCTGATCTGTGCATTCCTACATATATCAGAGTACAGGAAGTGGAAGCAGGTTGAGGACACTGTCATGTGACATCTGAATCATCGTTCTTTCACATCGCTTACAGAATTTTTCTATGATATTTGAAGTCAAAGGAAGCCTAGTGTTCTGGTATGTTCAGGGTGCTGTGAAGGCCCTGTATATCACGTACCTGCCAAAAAACTGGTTGTTCACATAAAAGCTCACAAACAACAACTCCTAAGTATGCTGAGCATAGGAAAAAAATGTTACTGGTTCTCACTACCTTGCCTAGGCTGGCTCTGAAGTCCTGGATTCCAGTGGTTCTCCTGAGTAGCTAGGACTACAGGTACAAGCATCGTACCCAGCCTGGAAATTTTTTTAATACAAGAAAATAACTCAGAATGAATGCAGATAGACTTATTCTCTATATTCTCCCATATATATCTTAATATGTAAATTATTAACCTCTTACCCAACAATAGGATTATGGACGGTTACTCACGAAATTTCTCTCTTCTCTGCAGTTCACACTGAATACTGAAGGAACATCACAGTCACCTGAGGCTGCTTTGAGATGTTCTGACACTGTGCGTTCTGAGGAAATGTCTTCCGTCCAGAAGTAGCAGTCCAGGTCGGGTAATCATGTAGTTGAACAGGTGATAATTATGTAAGGAACAGTGCACTGTCTTTTAGAAGGTCAGTTTTAAAGGTCAAGGGGGTGGAAGTTGTGGTAAGAAAGGGAAAAATGTCAGCTATGCTGCTGTGTGCAGGAAAAGGAATTCACTCCTCCTTAGCAAAAATGCCTAGCCTGCTTCTTTCTGAGCATGGATCTGACTTAAGGCTTGTTGGCAAATCTGAAGGAATGTGGATTCCTTGAGAAATGGACCTCAAACAATACAAAGAAATATTTTGATACAGAAGTGAAAATTCTGAAAAAAAAATCAAGCTGAAATTCAGGATATGAAAAATAATTTGTAAGCAAGGGAAGTCAACTCAAACATTGTGAGGACATAATTCTAGACCTTGACTTGAAGACAAATCTGAGGAAACAAATGCTATAATTAGGCAGGACTCCAAAATTAGAATTGAGCAAAGTACAACAGCTGATAGAAGATTCAAAGGGAACCAATCTCAGAATTATGGGTATGGGAGAAAGAGCAGAAGACAGCACTGAAGGTATAAAGAATTTATTCACTGAAATCATGCAAAAAATTTCCCAAATCTAGGAACAGAAATTAATTTTCAGGTAAAGACGCTTATAGAAGACCAGGTAACCTCAACCAGCAACAAACCTCAGAAATTCAACATAAACAGAGAATATTAAAAGTAGCAAAAGAAAAAACAGGCATTATTCTACTAACGCAAACCCATTTGAATTATTGCACATTTCTCAAAGCAAAATAAATGCCAGGAGAGCCTGACTCAAAATATTTCAAGTTTTAAAAGACAGCAAGTGTCAACCCAGGATGTTGTATCCAGAAAAATTATCCCTGAAAATTGAAGAAGTAAAAATTTTTCATGACCAAGAATCCTTAAAGAAACTGTGACCACTAACCCAGCACTACAGAAAATACTTGAGGGAGGGGTCTTTTCCTTGACGCTGTCATTGAATGGTAAAGATAAAAGATCATGTAGCCTTAGTCCATTGGCTAAGAACTTCGTTGGCTACCAGTTCAGCCTATGACTCTTGAATTTTACTTTCAATTTCATGTTCTGTAACTAAATGTATAATAATGATCTTACGCATTTTTTCCTACTTCTCCTTGGGATGTGGCCACTAAAACTCATTCTAGGGGTGGGAAGCTGAGCTAAACAGTGGTTACCTAAGTGGTGAAGTGAGTCTGACACAGAAGATTAACTATGTTAAATATCACATGGTTTCTCTGATATGGGAAACCCAGAATAGAGGCATTCTATAGAAACCAAATGGGTGTGATAGTGGGAGTCAGGGCGATGGTGTGGGAGGGCCAAAAATGGACAGAGGAAGAGATTATAATGTTGATGTGATATATATGTGCACAAAATACTGAAGCTCAATGTAACCATTATGATTCTCATATAAATATTAATAAAAATGGGGGGAAAACAGGTAATGCCAGACTCTTCACCACTGGTCATATCCATTTTATTCATAGGGAATGAAAGTTCAATTATCTTACAACTTCTTCAATACTAAACATTAAACATCCAATTCAGATATTTGGCCCAGGAATATTAACATCAGAGTTATTGTGAATTCATTTTGTATAAATGTCTGTCTTAGCTGCTTTTTCATTGCTGTGACTCGAGACCCAACATCCACAAATTTAGGGGAAGAAAGGTTTATTTTGGCTCACCATTTCAGAAGGCCACAGTCCATTCAGGGGTGGCCAGTAGCAATGGAAGTACACGGCAGAGGCAGAGGAGGAGGCAGCTTCTCATGACATCACAAACAGGAAGCCAAGTCAGGGCAAGTTGAGTCTGGTGCTCCAAGGAAGGCAGGTGGCAGCTTATATATCCTTCCAGGTCTCTTCCCAGTGATCAGCCCTTCCTGGATCCAGGTGTGGAAGGTGTGGTAAGCCCCCACTACATGCTGGTAATCCAATTTATATGCTTGTTACCCACACCTCAGACTAGGCCCCAATCTCCCAACAGCACATGGTTCCACAGCCAATCTATATCTAAACTACAACAATATCTAAGCTGAAAAAGTCTGCCATAAAAGCAAAAAATTCTGAAAGAGAAAAAAATTAAACACTATAAGCAAAAACAAAATGTGTCCATTTCATACACAATTTTCTTGTTTCTGGAACCAGTTCCCACACCTGAAGCTTAAAGGAGGAGAGGAGGGTCATTCGGCTCATGTTTTCAGTGGGTCAAATCCATTGTCATCATGCGCCAAGGCAGAAACCACACGGAGGACCAGCATGACAGAGGAAAGCCACTCCACCCAAGCAGCCAGGAAGCAGAGAAAGAGAGGAGGAGCCAGGGACAAAAGTACGCCCTTCCAGGTCATGCCTCCAGTGGCCCACCTATTTTGACCAGCACCCACTTCTGAGCATAGGAATTTTGGAAAATATTCTAGGTTTAAACCATAATGATCGGTTTTCAAACATTAGACAGCAAGCAACACTTGACAGAGATGGAAATAAATGGGAGAAGCCATGTCCTGGCACCAGGTACTGCCTGGAGGGGGTTTCCCTGCTGCAGTCCAAGGATTCAGTCTCAGCCCGGAGATCTCCTTGACTTGAGAAGGAGTTGGGAGTCTGGAAGGAACAAGTCTACAATCTGTTCTACCATGTGCTGCTGAGACCAAATAAAATGAGATATATACCATACTATGTATTCCATATAGTCATAAAGCAAAGCTCTTCAAATTGATCTATACATGCTACATAGTAGCAAGCAAAATCTCCAATCGATTTTTTTCTAGAGCAAGAAAAATCTGTTTCTAAAATACATGGAAATTTCAAGTACACAAAATAGCCAAAACAACCTTGAAGAAAATGGAGTGCCTGATTTTGAGACTCATAAAGCTACAGTTACCTAGATAGTCTGAAATAGGCAAAAAGATGGAAAACTGACCACGGAACAGGATAAAGTCTAAAAATAGACTCAGAAATACATGATCAATTAATTTTCAACAAAGGTGCAAAGGCAATTAAGTAAAAAGTATACTTTTTTCAGCAAATGGTGCTGGATCAGAAGGACAATCACGTGCAAAAAAGAACCACAATGTATACCCTGTGTTAGATATAAAAGTTAACTCAAATTGGATTGTAGACACAAACACAAAACATATATGACCTAGAAAATAATATTCTGATCATGGGTTAGGCAAATTTTTCAGAATATAACCACAAAAAACCATAAAAAACTGACAGACTGCATTTCATCAAAATTAGGAACTTCCACACTTTGAGAAACATTAAGAAAATGAAAATATAAGCTACAGCCTAGAAGAAAAAGTTTGCAAATCATGTATCTGATAAAATTCTCTACTGCAGTAATGTGAAAACACCTAGTTAAAATGGGCAAAAGATTTGATGAGACATTTTATTAAAGAAGACTACACATGGCCAAATAAAAACATAAAAATGATCACATTTAGCAAGACATGCAAAAAACACTTCAAAATATCACTGGACACCTTTGGAATGGCTATCATTTTTAAAACTGGGGAAACCAAAGGTGGTTGAGTCTGTAGAGTCACTGGAATGCTCATTCACTGCAGGTGGGAAAGTGAAGTGGGACAGAGACCTTGAAAAGACATATTGAAAGTTTCTTAAAAAGCTGAAAATCCCATCACATGACCCAGACCTTCCATAAGTCCCAGGAGAAGAGAGAGCACATGTCCACACGCAGACCTGTACATGAAAGCTGCTTAAAGCTCCTACCTGGAAACAGCCCAGATGGCCACTCATGGTGGCCAGGATAGATACTACTGAGCAACACTAAGAATGAGCTAGGGACCCACAGGACAGCGTGGATGAAGCTCAGAGTAAGTGTGTTGAGCAAAAAAAGTCAGAACAGCAACAAAAAGAGGTCATGCCATGTGATTCCTCTTCCACGCAACTCCAGGAAATGCCCACCGGTCTGCAACCACAATGTTCCCGGAGGGGGGTGTCAGGAGGGGGGGTCTACAAGAAGGCAGAAGTGTTCTACTCTTATTACTGATGGATATGTCATGATTCTGATTGTCGTGGTCATTTCATCTGTGTGTACACACGTTACAACTTACCATATTTTGTATTCTACCTCTGCGTAGTTAAGGCATGTCCAGGAACAGACACAGAAAAGTAAAGACAGAACAAAAATGGGTAACATTCTGCTCAAAACATTTTAGCTTAAGTTGATCGCTGTTTGTGAGAGATAAGTCAACATCTGTGGGAGTCTTTTCTAGTCTCATGACTGATCCTCACAATTGTGACTGAAACCCTGGAATGAACATGAGTCATTTTTTTACTGTTTCTAGGAGGAAGGGGGCATGGGAACAGCAGGGCTCGTTGTGAGTCACCATCCTGTTATAAAGCAGGAATGATGGCATTCACTTACAAGATTTTTCTGGTGGGCCAGAGGTAATCCCAGGTCATTACCAGACAATGAGGGAGGCAAGAGCCAGGGCCAGAGGAGATGGGCTAAAGGAAGCACAGTTGGAAGTGATGGCAACTGCTGACTTGGGACCACAAGCCAAGGAGTGCAGGCAGCCCCTAAGAGGTCAAAAAGAGAAAGAAACGGCTCTGTCCTGGGATCCCCAGAAGGAAGGCTATCCTGCTGACCCCTTAAATTCAGCCCCATGAAACCATTCTTGGACTTTGGACCCACAACTATAAGATAATAAGTTTGTGTTGCTATAAGCCATGAAGTTGGTGGTAATCTGTTAAGGCAGCAAATGAAAACCAATACATAACCTACCTATAAACTCTTCCTATCCTCCAAAAGTGCCGAGTCTGGCCCCTTCCAGAAGGAATGCCCTGATTCCTGTATGCTTCACAGGTACTGCCCAGTTATCTTCGCAGCTCTCAGTGTACTTCAAGTTCTTTGAAAATGAAGTGTAGGCCAAGCCTGGTGGCACATGTTTGGAATTCCAGTTACTTGGGAGGCTGAGGGAGTAGGGTGGCAAATGTGAAGTCATTCTGGGCAACTTAGTGAGACCCTGCTTCAAAATTCAAATTTTAAAAGGACTGGAGGTGCAGCTCAATGGTGGAACACTCACTCACCTAGCATGTGAACTGGGGTTCAATCTCCAGTACCTAAAAAGAAGCTCTTGAATAAGGCATGTCCTTAGGGGGCCTATCAAGCACTAGGAATAAATATCAGTATCAAAGCTGCCTTTAAGGCAGCTTCACTCTTTAGAAATTCTTCTTAACTGAGAAATGAACAATTCAGTCTTTCTCTCTTAGGAAAGCTGATTTACATAAATGTTTGTGCCCTTCTCAATGTCCTCTACACTTACCAAACACTCAAATCCTCTGTTTTCAGTTAAATTCATACACTAATTAACACTACCTCCTCCATTTCTGTCATTTGCCATCTTTAGATTTTTTTCAGCAGTTTTTGGGAAGAAGAATCAAAAATGCCTATATCACAGAATTTGATTATGCACACAAAAGTGCTTATCAAAAAAGTACGGTAATCTATTACACTTTATTTTTACCTCAAAGAGAAAGGCTCAGTTGGTCTCAAGACTGCATCTGTTTTGAGTCAAAAATGGTGGTCTTTTTGGACCACCTGCCAAAACTGTCATCGGCTTCCCATCTGGGCACAATTTATTTCAAATTATCAGTATAATCAATGGTCTAAAAATAGGTCAGAAATGACAAGTTTGAAAGACGAGGCCTGGTGGTGCTTATGCTAATGAGATTCAAAAACTGAACCCTGTGTGAGTCTGATCAAGCCAAACCAAAACGTAAAACAATCTGTGTTTATATCTATTCAAAGACCATGTATCTCTTTGTTTTTCTGGGTATTAAAATTAAAGATCATGTATTCCTAATAAAAAACTTCAACACGATGTTTCGTAGTTTACCAAAAATAAAGATTGCTGTGGATCTTAGGATCCTAAAGTTATTAAGAATTCTCGACTTCTGCACTGTGGATGATTTAGACAACAAAATTCTCTATTTGGGGCTGCCTTGTCCATTTTAAGGGTATTTAACAACATCTGTGGCCTCTACCCATTAAAGGGCAGGAACACCTTCACTTCTGGGAGGAAAAAGTCACTTCCAGTTGACAACAGTGTTTGATAACAATTAAAACAATACTTGTAACAATTTTGTGATGATTTTAACTTTCAACCTACATTTTTAGCATAAAACGTAGGATTTGGAACAAGCTACTATTTCCTCACTTCCAAGGATGTAAGGGGGAAAAAAATCTGCTTACCAGTAAAACTCCTGTATTTCTAATAATTAGTGCTATTTTATGCTTAAAGAGACAGAAACGTCAGTGTTGGAAAGCTAATGAAAATTTCCAATTCTACACTCACATCACCCTTTTCTCACTACCACTCTTCACTGAGGAACAGAAAGCATCAACGTATCCCACTTGTAGTCCTCAGAGATGGGCTCCCTGTAACGAGTGAACGGGATCCACTCCCGCTCACAGCATCACAGAAATCAGAGGTGCAAGGTGCCTTCTGAGTGGTGCCAGCCACGCCCACCCTGGAGTCTCCTCTACCACATCACGTTGTCATAATAAGGAAGATTACATCGTGCTCAGTTTCCATCTTCACTCTGCTCTCTGGAGCCACGGCAGGAGGTGACCAATTCCTCTTCTACACAGGGCACTTTAAGACCTTGCCACTCCATTTGGTCTACTCTAAGATACATTTTACACTTGTAATAACAACTAGGAGCCTCTAATAACAATTAGGGGCTTGCGTACCCATTATTTTGCCATATACTGGGCGCTGTTGTAGACTAGTCTGAACCCCTAGCCTTTCAGAATATTGTTTCTGTTCTAAAATTGTTCTGAGTTGATTTTTTTGATACTGAAGACCAATGCAGGGGCTACTGAGCTACATCTCCTGCCATTTTTACATTTTGAGACAGGGTCTCATTAAGATACCAAGGGTGGCTTCCTCTGCAACCCTCCTGCCTCAGACTCCTGAGTAGCTGAGATTACAGGCACACAAAACTGCAGCCAGATCTGAATTGGAGTTTAGTATAACAGTGTACATAGCAGGCAGGCATGATCAGACAGGAACAGACAAATCTAAGGCCTGAAGGTATCAGCTGCAGGCTTTGAAAGCAAACAACTGCAGGGTAAGGACAATGGAAGATATCTAATGGCCAATGAAAAGGGTAGAAACGAGATAAAATACAACCAGAAGCTGCAAACAGAGATGAGGAGAAACAGTGTGTCCCTAGCTGACTTCCCCCACCATAATGTTATTAACACACTATGTGTAGGCACAGAAGTTCATGAATATGTTTAAAACCAGGTAAATTATGGGAAGCACATGTGCACTAGGACAAAAGTAATAGAGCCTGAAAGCACTGCCCAGCTGAGGAACAATCTTCCCTGGGAAGAAAGAAATCTAAGAATAAGAAAGAACAAGGGGCATGAAAAGAAACTCTCCAGATTGCCCGGGTTAGTTCACTCTCTTGTGACAACGTGGCCTTCTGCAGGGTGTATCTCAATAAATCTTCCTTGCTTAGCTTCCATTTTGTTTGTGCATGGTCCCCTATGAGGAGACCTTCCAGACTGCTGAGTGAATGCTTCTCTCTGTGTCCCCAAGAACCAGGTGCACTCATCTCTCCTCATCCTCTCTCCCTCTGGAGAACACCAGGAACACATTTCCTTATGCCTAAACTTCAAGAATGACAATACCGCTGCTACAGTTTGGATTTTGAGTTGTCCCCTGAAAGCCTCATGTATTTGGACCTGTGTGTCACTGGCTTGTAAGGCCTGGTTAGAAGGGGAAGATGCTTGGTGTCTGACCTGGAAAGATTGTGTCAACTTGTTGAAACTGGAAGCTGCCCAGCTCTCAGGCTGTGATGTTGACCCCTGGGCCAGGAAGTGAGGGAGGGGCACCCATCCTTGGAAGGCCCAACTGGTAGCTTGAAGTAATTAAGAGAATGAAGCAGAAACAGTGTTACAGCTTCTTTCGGGGAAAGCTCCCACCTCCCTCGCCCCAGTCTACAGACAGTGGCGTGTGCTGCTTTCACTTGGCTTCTCTCTGCAACGCAGTGAGCAGCTCTCTATCCTGCGCCATGTGCTTCCACTATTGCCAGCTGCCCACGAACTAAAATTACCACCCTATTTGGGGAGGAGAGGCTCTGGTTACAAAGCATAGAGTCAATTTCACAATTGAGAAGGGTAGTTCATTGTAACTCTTGTTACCTATTCAAAAACAAAACAAGAAAGATGGAAGAAGGCTGAAACACATTTATCACTTCCCAGATGACAGAAAGTCATCATTCACACCCAGACTGCACCCTCACAAGGTGCTTTAAACCTAAAAAATAAGTTTAATTTCCTAGCCAAACCTCCTAGTGAAACCCACAATGACAACCTCGCCTATAAACTGTATAAATCCTGACAGACACGAGTCAGTAGTTTGCTACTGGACTTGCTACTGGAGTTCTGTGAGGAAGCACATCCTTCAAGAGTCCCTTAGAGAGCCAGCCTAATGCTTTTCCTTCCTTTGGTGAAAAGGATGGGTTTTGGGAGGATAAATTTTGATGTTAACTGAGCTTTGTGGGCCTGAATTAATAGACCAAGAGGGTCATGTGGATGGTCTGTAGGGAGGATGGGGTTGGACAGCCAAATGCATAGCGTATCAGTTCCCTGAATGAGAATGTCATTGACAGAATCTCATGTCAAGTACTTGACATCTGTGAAAGGGACAGCAGAGGCTCGTGATGGCTGTGTATTTTATCCTATCTGCAGGCAGGCCTTATTCCCAGATTGTGCTGACAAGGGCACTATGTGTGACGATACGCTTTTCACACACTAACAATAGCATTTTAATAGCATTTAGGCCCATCACAGATGAGTTAGTTGTGAGCCATCTAAAAAAAATAATGAAAATGTAGATATCAAAATGAAAGAAATAGGGGCTGGAGCAATAGCTCAACAGTTCGAGCACTTCTTAGCAAGTGCAAGGCCCTGAGTTCAATTCTCCAGCACCACATAGCCAGGCGTGATGGCACATGACTGTAATCCCAGCATTTGGGAGGCTGAGGCAGGAGGACTGCTGTGAGTTTGAGCCAGCCTGTGCTACATAGTGGGTTAGGACCAGCCTGGACTACAAAGTGAAACCCTGTCTGAAACAAAACAAAACAAAATACAAGTGAAATAGTTGGAAACTGCTGTCTGACTAAAACTGCTGTTGAGCTGACCAGGCCAGGCTCTGCTCTTCACAGAAGGAACTTCGTTTCATGCTGAGAACTCAGGCTGCACTGGAGGGCCTCGCTCAGGGGACGCTTTATTTATGGTCCTTTGTCATAACTGGCTCACTGTTCTCTCTGGAGCAACTTCAAATGTTGACTTTTTGAAAATCCATCTTTTCTGATGCTTCTATTGTTTTCTAAAAGCTCAGGGGTCCAGCACCCACTCTGGCCCTGGAGAACATACTAAGGTGCCTAGAGCATATCAGTAAAATAGTAGTGATCAGTAGCTTTGAGGGCATAGCAGTGCTTAGTGGAAATCTTGGTACAGAGCTGTAACTAGAATCATAGCAGCTGATACCTTTCTAGCTGCTGTCACGTGCTGACCACTGCCAAAGCAGCTTACATTATAAAGCCATAGTAGTCAACTGATTAGGAAATCTAGACACTATTTCCCAGCTCCCTGGAGCCACATGAAGTCACGTTCCTGACACCTGGCCTGCTAACTCGAACTGCAGAGGTGAGCTTGCCAGGAAGCTGCAGAACCTTAGGCTACAGGCCCCTCCCCTGCAAGGCTGCTTTAAAGCACAGTAGGAACTGTAACCATATGGTCACAGGCCTCTTCAAAACATGCTCCGAGCCTTCTGGTGGGGCAAATTTTTCATAAATTGAAAATATTATAAATGTGAAACACATGTGACTAACTCACATCATTGCTTAGCCTGGCCTACCTAAAGTGTGCTCAGAACACCTACACTAGCCTAGTAGCTGGGCAAAATCATCTAACTTACATATATATACCATATATATGTAAATATATCACATATATACACACTGGTCCTATTGAGTGTATGCAACTCACTGAGTACCGTTGTCCAAAAAGCACTCACGACACAGCACAGGTTGTTGCCCCTCGTGATCTGGGGGCTGATGAGGAGCTCCAGTCACTGCAGCTACCCAGTTTCCCAACAGAGGACTGGACCCCCCAGCTTAGTCAACGCAAGAGCCAAATTCAGTCTCAAGTACTCTATCTGCTGAATGCATATCGCCTTCGCATTACTGTAACTTCAAAAAAACCCAAAAGCTGAACTGTTGTAAGTCGGCAGCTTTTATATTTTTAAAAATGACTCCCAGAGCTGGGACTGCAGCTCAGTGATTAGAACACTTGCCTAGGAAGAGCCAGGCCCCAGGTTTGATCCCCCAGCACCACATAAACTGGGCCTAGTGGCGCATCCTTGTAATTCCAGCACTCAGGATGCTGAGGCAGAAGGACTGTTTCGAGTTCAAGGCCAGCCTGGGCTACATAGTGAAGGTAGGATGAACCTGGAATACAAAAGGCCCCCAAATTGTATTTGTTGGGCCTCCCCATACTTAAAGCCTTCACCTGGCACTTCCCTCTGGTGTGTGGGTGGGATGTCAAAGCCCAAGTGGCCGGGAAATCACATGTAGAAGATGCAAAGCCTTCTTCAGTGTAGATATCTTTGGACTCTGGGGAGAAGAGCCAGGTCACCTCCAGCACCTGCCTCCAATCGGGTACTCTTGAGCTGGGCTTCTATCTAAGGTGCCCTCCTTATTTCCTGTAATCACCACATGCCTTTGGCTACTCTGAAGCACAGAGATTTAAGTACAAGGTCCCATAGCTACCAAGAGCAGAGCCAGACTCTCCCTCTGGACACAGATGGAGGCAGAAGATCACCTGGGGCCAGGCCAAGCCCCAGCTCTCCGACTACCAAGGACCTAGACAAGCAGAGTGTCGGGGCATGTTCTAGCTTCAGCCACCCTGCTGCAAGTGGACTGAAGATACTCCTGCTTTCATAGGATATTATGAGGGTTAAATAAAATAGTCCATATGAAATCCCTGGCAGAGCAATTGATTTAAGCACTCACGTGACTGTCAGTGTCCATCACTATAGGCCCTTTCTGGTTGTCATCACTATTTCCTCTTCCTGGCTGGGAACACACACACTTCACTACACTGAAGACTTGCTACTTGTTCTCCAGGAAAGATTTTTCTTCTCAAAAATAAAACTTCACTATTTCTACAGGCATTTGGTACCTAAAGTCTCTGTGATGTGATTGTTTACAAACAGAGGTCACTGAGGATGAGGAAGCTATTCTCTTGGTACTGTAGGCTGAAAATTGTATTTACTTCTTGCATATTTTTCTCAAAAATCACTGTCTTTGATAACACAACAATTTTTACTGCTATTATTTGCATATGAAATATCCTCCCCAAACCTTCAGATACTTGGATGTTGTGGAATAGCTATGGAACCATGTGCTATTGGAAAGTAGGCCTAGAAGGGGTAGATCACTGGGACAGGACCTGAAACAGTAGCTCCACCCTTTCTCCCTCACTTGGCTTACTGTCTGCCATGACGTGAACAGTTCTCCAGCTGCCCTCTCCTATGTGCCTCGACTATTGCCAGCTGCCCACATACAGACTGTAAGCTCCTGAAACTGTGTGCTAAAATAAATCTTTCCTTAAGTTGTGAATGTTGGATATTCTGTCCTAGCAGCAAAAACATAACTAAGACGAGCATTCTGGCAATTCTGACTCCTCTTCCTGTCTGGTCTTGCTATAAAAACTAGCTTCGTAAACAGACGGTAAGGGGGATGTAACATTACCAAGATGGCAGGTGGCAGGAGGCTGCATCTCAGTGACTGCAGTGCGAGGCCCGGTGGAGAAGTTTCTTATGACCACATTTACCAATTCCAAGAAGTATAAAGCAACACAAGGTCTCAAGCGCAAGGCTCACTTGCTTACTGCAGACAGAGCCCACTAATGTATGGCAAAATGATTGGAATGTGGTTCGTCCCCTCCAAAAGTCATGTTGAAACTTGACTTCCACTGTGGCAGTGTTGGGAGATAAGGCCTTTACAGGATAATTAAGTAGGTCCTAAGGGATCTGCCTTCATGAAAGGGTTAATTCATTTATGAATTAATGAGCTGATACAGGAATGGTTTGCTATGAACCATTTGATATGCTTACTCTGTGTCCCCATGTGATGCCCTCTACCATGTTATGATAAAGTGCAAGGTCCTTACCAGATGCTAATCAGATACCAGGGCCGGATCTTGGACTTCCCAGTTTCCAGAACTGTGTGCTAAACAAATCTCTATCTTCACAAATTACTAGGGATTTTGTATGGCAGCGGAACAATGGACTAAGACATATAGGTTTTATTATTTTACTGTACTACATACTAATGAGACTCTAAGTCCCAAATCGATGACTATATTCTGCAAACACAGGACTTCTTGCCTGCAGCAATTCCAAACCACACTTGCATCTCAAAGAGAGAGAAATATAAATACATTACATACAAAGGACTGCAGAGATTCTTGAAAGGGCTGACCTTGGAGGTACTGTCATTGGTGCTGCACTCAAAAACCGTGCCCCTGCACCAAGCTCCTCATCTGGGATCTCTGCCCCAAGCATGTACATCCAACTGTCCTCAATGAGATCCAGCCCTGCCTAGGACTTTGACAAGACACTCAGCAGGTGGTCACTTTTCCTCCTTGTCAGGTTTGCACCTTAAGCAAGCCTTTTCTTTCTCAAGAGGCTGTGGCTCCTCAGGCTAATCCTACCAGCCTTATCTTTCTGTCACACAGTTCCATACTTCTCAGATAAAACACTGAGGTGGCCATGCTTAGACTCTTGATGTATTGTGTTCCTGCAACCTACACCTATGCAGCAACAACCCATTCCCAGAAGACATCTTCCTTCCATTCCACAGCTATCGTCTAACCCTCACTTGCCAAACGATACTTACTAGCGATAAAAGATCAGGTGCTGGGCAACAGCAGAAGCAATCTAACTGCAGTTCTTTGGACTCTGGTGGGGGCATCTGTTTGTCCTGGTGAGAAGAGCAGAAAGAGCAGAAAGGTGAGAACATTCTAGAAAGCAGACTCAAAGGTCATGAGACAAGAGCATATACTCTGAGTTCAAGGAATTGAAAGTTACAGGAAAAGCAGAGTGTAGGAAGGAGAAGATGCTGAGTGGAGAAGAAGAGGGTCAGGTCCGGGTGTGCAGGCCTTCGAGGCCATGTGGAGGGGTTTGGGTCTTATCTGATGGTGACTGGGAGCCATCATAGGGCTTTAACGAGAGATGTCATGACTTGATTTGCATTTTTAAAATATCCTGGTGGGAGATCAGAGAACTATGGAATGGAAACAAATTTGGAGGTAAAAGATCTGTTGGAGGCTGTTGTAATTATAGAGAAAAGCTCTGCCAGGTGGTGGCAATGGGATACAGGGTGATGGATATGCTGGAGGACAGCCAGTACACGGCATTATTCTGTTTACACTGCTATGGTAGTACAGGTGCTATAGATGGTTTATAAATAACAGAAATTTATTTCTCACAGTTCTGGAGGCTGGAAGTCCAAGATGAAGTTGTCAGCAGACTCAAGTGGATGAGGGCCCACTTTCTGGTCCACAGGGGGCAAAGTACATGGTCACACACAGTGGAAATGAAGGGGCCTCTTTCATTAAGGTGCTAACACCACTCATGGGGACTCGGGCTCTCCTGATCTAATCCACTCCTAGAAGCTCTACTTCCTAAATACCAGCCTCTATCTGGATGCCTCGGTTCCAACATAGGAATTTGGGGGGGATACAAATGTTCAAATTATTATAGTGACAGACTGGATGTAGAGGAGAATGAGAATCTGTCTTGGAAATTCCCCTACCCCCCAAAAAAATCAGGAACTGAGAAATTGCTTTGTGGCCCAAAGGAATGAATTCAGACTGGGTTACAAGTAGGTAGTTACCTATGTGGCTTTGCAAAATGAAATTTAATAGTATGCTAGGTTTTTCCTCAGTTAATACCCAAATAATTTGTTCTCTCAGGTTTATATATTGAACTTGAAGAGATAACTTGAAAAAATCTTCAATATACCTAAATATGTTGTTTTTTATGATGTTATCAAAAAGATAATTCTACTTTTGAATATCACTTCAGTAAAGCCTCCTACAGCATCAGAAAGTTTCCTTCATAAAATGTACTGTCACGGAGCCAGTATTAGATCAATGGTGTTGAAAAGCAGGTTCTCCCATTCTCAGACAAAGCTCCGGTTACACTGCAGAGCTCCAAAAGACTCCCACAGGCTGAGTTAAGGATGTCAAACAAAAGCACATTTTTCAACAACAGCCAATATAAGAAGATGGAATTAAAAAAAAAAAACTCAGTTGAGAAATAAAGGAAATGAACAGATAGTTAGGCACAGTGAAGAAAACACAATGGCCTTACACACCCACAGATTACTCAAAATAAGAAAAGTGGAAATGAAAACCATATTGCAACGGAGATACCACTGTCTCCTATGAGATGAGCAAAGATGAAGGAATTGTGAACACAATGTTAGG
The DNA here is from genome assembly GCA_004027205.1 of Ctenodactylus gundi. NCBI lineage: Eukaryota > Metazoa > Chordata > Mammalia > Rodentia > Ctenodactylidae > Ctenodactylus > Ctenodactylus gundi. The sequence goes on from PVKB01000838.1 coordinate 179,022, forward strand.
AGATTCTCTCTACAAGAGGAAAACTGGTGCAATCTATATAAAAGGTAACTTAATAACATCCCCAAATTTAATATGCCCAAAATATTTTCCAGAAAAGCCATAAGAAGAAATTTGACTAGCAAATCCTTGCACTTGCGTGAACTGGTTTAAATTTCCAATTACTCATTAGGGAAGTGGCTTATATGATATTTAATAATCACAGAACAAAGCTCTATGCTGTCAGTAAAGGCAGAAACACCCACATGGTCATCAACAGGTGAATGGATCAACAAAATGTGCTCTACATACATAACAGAATAGTATTTAGTCATAAAAAGGAAATGAAATTCAGACAGATACTATACCACGAATGAACTCTGAAGGCACTGTAACCTGGGATAACCAGACACACTAGGACAAACACTGTAAATTCACTTACACAAGGTACCTAGAGGAGTCACATTCATAGAAGTGGACTGGGGGTGGCCACAGACTAGGGGAGGACAGCAGGAAGTTGTTGAATGGAAGTGGACTTCTGGAGATGGACAGGGTTTATGGCTGCACTGCAAGGTGAATGTGCATGGAATGGTACACTTAAAAATGGGCAACAAGACACTGAATATTCCAAATCCGGGGCCTTCACCTCCAGATTAGTCAACAAATAACTCTACAACCAAATCTGTACTTACCAAATCATGTCTTTCAGAGGGAAAACTCCCTAATTCAGTGGCCAGCTGCCCAAGTTGGCTGAATGTAACTGTTGGAACTGCTGGAAGGATAATTTCTCTGGGGAGATTCCCAGAGCTAACAGTAACTGTGATTAAAGCATTTCTGAAGCATGTACCTTTATTTTATTTTATTTTATTTTTTGGAGACAGGATCTCAGCTTGCTGTCCAGGCTGGTCCTGAGCTCACTATGTAGCCCAGGCTGGCCCCAAACATCCAGTGATTCTTCTGCCTCAGCCTCTCATGCTGGGATTACAGGCGTGTGCCACCATGCTTGGCTTATGTGGTGCTGCAGCATGACTCAGAGCCTTGCACTTGCAAGGCAAGTGCTCTAGCCACTGAGCTGCAACCCAAACTCCAGTATTTAACTTCAAAAGTTCCTAAATTCTGCCTAAGTTATAGAATGAGAACTTGTCTCAGAAAAAAAGTGCTCAAACATTTCTCCAAAGAATACATTCTCACCCTCAGAGGAGCAGCCGACCTGCACACTGTTCCAGCATCCTTCATCCCACTGAAAATGTAACTTCAAGCAGTGAGATGCCCTACTTCTGGATGACAGATACATTCTCATCACCACACAGGAAAATAGGTTCCTAAACACCACAGCTACTGTCTAAACAGAGACAAAACCACTTAAAGAAAACCTGATAAGCCAGGCACGGTGGTGCACACCTGTAAGCCCAGCACTCAGGAGGCTGAGGCAGGAGGATTGCTGTGAATTCATGGCCAGCCTGGGATCCACAGTGAGTTCAGGACCAGCCTGGGCTACACAGCAAGTCCCTGTTTCAAGAAAGAAAGAAAGAAAGAAAGAAAGAAAGAAAGAAAGAAAGAAAGAGAGAGAGAAAGAGAGAGAAGAAAGGAAGAAAGACAGAAAGACAGACAGACAGACAGACAGAAAACCTCATAAATAAGGCTCCAGTATCATGCATTTTGTAAGCTAAGAGATCTACTTTCATCATAAATAAATGTTCCTCCTTCACTAACAAAGCTTCAGTGTACATTTTGTTTAGTTTGGTTCCCTAGTTCATTTACAATATAAATCCAAAATTCTCAAATTCAAAACTTTTTGGGATTTTCTATATAGGATAAAAAGAGGGATGGTTCCTCATTCTGTATATGCTGCAATTCACTACCCAAGGAGAAGCCTCTGCGTTTCCAAAGGAAACTGCAGGCATTTGGATCAAGGGGACATCCTGAGCGATCTACAGCCTTAGCAGACCTTCTGGTAGCCACATGACAGCTGTCGGGCCCCAAAACTTCCACAAGGCCATTGAAGCCAGGAGCATTGGAAGATGGTTGTATTTTATAAAGGCACTGACTAAAAGGACACATTAAATAGAACTGAGAAATCCTTCTCTCTAAAATTTTTCCGGAGCACTTTCCCAACATTGTACATAAAAAAGGAGGCTAACAGTTTCCTTCAGGCTTACAGTCTCATAGACACATTGGACTACGAGTGGAATAAAGGCAAAGTAACTGATATTTGAGAAGCACTTGGAATTGGGATTCTCAGGGAAGATATATTCCAATTTACACTGTTTGTTTTGTTTGTTTTGCTTTATTTTTAGAAAAGATCTTATGTCAGAAGACTGAAGGATCTTAAAAACAAGTCAAACCCTCTTGCAGATAGTGCCCCCACCGATCTGAGGACTTGGCTGGGGCCATCCTTGGTACCTGTGACCGGCAGCACTGAGGTACCTGCTTCCCTGATGCTCTTGTGGCCCTCTCTGCTCAGTGCCTCAGCATCTAAGCAGAAGTCCCAGTTGTCCTTGTCTCCATGGTTCAAAGGCTTTGTGTACTAAAAACCCATTTCACTTACTTACAGTTTGGCATATATTTTTCTTAGAAATGGGATATATGACTAGTAGGTCCCTGGACCACTCACAGATATCTAAATGCATGTACATGAGATATGTTAAAAGCAAAGCAAAACAAAACAAAACAAAATGAAAAACCCTGCGAACCTAACACTACAGCATGGAATTTAACATTACAACATGAAGCAGTAGGAACTGTGGAATGACAGCTACCTCTCTACTGTAGCCCGCCATCCAGCTCAGAATCACTGCTGATCGCCCAGGACGAAGAAGCCGGACTCTGGCAGCCTGGGGCTAACCCCAGGGGACACTGTGTGCCTGAGGGCTGGCTGCATAGCCATTGTGTGCACACTTTCTCCCACTGGGCTCAGGACATGCAGGTATCATTGATGGCTGCCCTCCTTTCTGTCAGTACAAGGTTTTAGGCCGTGTCCTTCTCCTTTCTGCTGCGCTACTACCTGTAATACGGTGTGTATTCCAATGTTGCCTATGTACCCCTCTGTCCTGGAAATGAATACTCAAGTTCAATGATTCACGACTAACAGTAATGAAGAGACTAGATATGGCTATCTCTCCTGCTCCCTCATCCCAACCCCTTTTTTTATTTCCTTCAGACTTTGGTAAAGCTCCTCCAGAAAGACAGAGGCTGAGACTCATATAGCTGGATTTAAACTTTTAGAGATAGGAGTTCTTGAGCCATCCTTGCTGAACTGGAATAAAACTCTGTGCTGGAAAGCAGGAGAAAGGACAGGGACCAGGAGTAGAACCTAGCAGGCATCAAACCCTGGATTCTGTGTCCAGCATGATGCATATTCTCTCTCTCTCTCTCTCTCTCTCTCTCTCTCTCTCTCGCAGGAAAGAGCCTGCTTTGGGACTATGTATGGAAGGAGACTATGCTTTCTCAGGTTCACCTCTCCTTACCATGAACCAGGCAGCAAACTACTCAAGGGGAAAGTTCATGATCTATGGTCTGGTACTCAATCAGCACAGAATATCTATTAATAGCAAGTAATTGGTCCATACTTGAGTGCTTAGGAACTTCTAAGCCAGTTCAGTGTCACGCAATGTCACTTCCTTCAGTAGCATAAGGGACTGAAGCAAGGGTCTGCACAATCTGAGGGAGTCACGGATAGCCACGAACAGCCATTTTTCCTTCTACTTTATGCATCTGCTTCTGGCCCTTCTGTTGTAGGTGAGCAATTAATTACAAGGTTCCATGGACACAGTAACTGAACAAACTGTCCCCCACTCCCAAAACTGTGCCAGCGGATTTGCACAACTGACCAGCTTTGCAAATGTCTGGCTGAAGGCAGAAGAAATATATGGTTTTGCCCTTTAGGGACGACACTAACTTTCCAAACTGACTATTCAAACTCCAGGTGTTGGCACACATTCTGTACTAATTAAGTATGTATTGTCTGAGAAACAGGCATTATTTTTGGCTGGAATAGTGATATTCCAGCAATAGTGATTCCACGCAAGAACTGATTCTGAAGCCATCTATCAAGGGAAGCTGCGGTATTGTGTCCAAAGAGCACATTTCAAAAGCCTCTGATATTTCTTGAAAAAGCACTGACATTCTTCAGTAGTAAATATTCTAGAATACTCTGAGGCCTCACACTTACAAGTAAATAGAATGGTCCTCAAAGGGAAAGGATTCAGGGAGGTGCAACGAAGGCACTAGTCACAAGGGCACAGCTCAAGCGGCAAGGTCAAGCTTTGCAGGACTCTAGTAGAAGCAGATTTGAACAACAGGCCCAGGCCCAGTTTTGATTCCACTTACAAAAGGCCAAGGGCCACCTATTAAAACTCATTTTGCAAATGACAAGATACTAGAGTAGACAGCTATGCACCATCTCTTCCACAGGCAGAATAGGGAGTAAGGAAAGAGGCTGGGAGATAAACATACTTTTACCTGGAGACTCTGATGAGAAATGAACAGGGACACTTTTATCGCAGGAAATTCTGGAAACTTCTTTGGCCATCTTGTAGTCTAGTCCTGATTCTTCCCTTTACAGAGCCAGGCTCTGCTGAGTTCAAGGAAGGGGAAGAAACCACCGACCACAAGACCTGCAGTTTCTCTCTAGATCCTGTTATTTTACAACCACATATTTTCATAATTTAAGTCTTTGCAGCACATTCCAATGATAACATTGTTAGTTATTCAATGCCTCAGAGAAAAACCTTCTAATCCTTCTGGCTACCTTTCACAGAGTCTGAAACTGTATGCCAACAAACACGTCTCGCCGAAAACAAGTTTGGCAAATGTAGTCTAGTTGAAGGTGGCCCAAGCTTATCTTCAAGGATGGAAAGCTTGTAGATTCTGAGCCTCATTGTCCTTAGGGATTGCTGCGTCCTTTTCTCAGATTTAGCATGGTGCACACACAATGTGACTGGGGTCTCTCCTCAGCACAAGAGAGGCAGAGGAGGGTCTCACCAAGGTGAGAATGGGTCATCATCAACTTCATCTGCCTTTGTCAAAACCTTGCAAGGGTTAATTAAAGCTGTCTTGCAGATGTAAGAGTGAAAATAAAATACAAAGTAGGCTGAATACAGGAATCCCTTCAGGATGTTTCTTTTAACAATTTATCCAGTGGACTTACTGATGTAAAAAGAAATTGCCACAATTTGCTCAGCTATTTGTTCCAGAAGAGAGAGAATAGTGGTGGAAATAATTAAAATGTGTTTTTGAAGCACTGGGGAAATGTCATTTTCCTTATCCTTAGAATGAACAAGCTACAGCCCTAACCTCTTGCATGTCAGAATGTGATGGCATTTGGAGCCAGGGTAGGTAAGGTAAAACAAGGCCACTATGGTGGGCTCTAATCCAATATGGCTGGTATCCTTTTAAGACGATATTAAGATAGAGACAAACAGACAGACCACCATCCTACGAGGACACGGAGAGAAAGAAGGTGGTCACTGGCAAGCCCAGGAGAGAGACCTCAGCAGGAAAGCACCCTACTCGCACTTTGATCTGGGACTCCAGCCTCCAGAATTGGGAGACAGTTGTTGTCTGTTGTGCAAGCCCCCATTCTGTGATATTTTACTACATCAGCTGGAGTGGGATAGAAGTCAAAATTCTTCTGCCCTCACTCCCACTTTGGAACACTGGGTCCTTTATTTTAAAATAAACATCCCATCTTTTTTTCTTCTCATTTTCTATCTATGCAGCAGTTCTTCAATCTATTCTATCTTCTGTCCTGCCATTTTCATTACCTGCATTTCAAAAGTGTTTCCCTCACTTTCTTCCTGGAAAGAGGTAGAGCCACTGGAATGTGTGGTGGGGGCCATTTTGCACCCAGCACCATTAGATCTGGTGAGAGCCAGATCTAGTCTCCTGATGCTCCCCAAGGCATCTAGTTGCAGTGGTCAGAAGCAAAATCAATGTCAGCCTCAGCTGTGCCTTCCTCCTTCTGGGAGACCCTGACTAAGTCATTCAGCTTCTCTGAACTTCTGTTTCTCCAACAGTAAGATACTGTGTGGAAAAAAAAAAAACAGCAAAAAATGAGACTTCTGTGATTCCAAATTGCATATGTTAAGGGATTCCACCTACTCCAGATTTCATTGGCAAAGCCTCTGTTTTTGATTACCTGCCAGTTAATAAGATTTATGACTTGGTACCGAGAGAAGAATTCTAAAAGAACAAAAGATCTTGCCTTCAGGGACTGTACAATCTATTTGGGGGGGGGGGGAGGTTTTCACAGTAAAAGCACATAGAAAATTAGTTAAAGGATGTTTTTTAGGGCTGGACAGGTTGAGCTAAGTATACATTTGAACTTTCCAGGACAACTTTCCAGAAAGTAAGTTTGGGATGGAGATGCAGCTCAAAGATAGAGCACTTGGCTCACACGTATGAGATCCTTGGTTTGTTCCCCAGACCACACATATATCACACATCTCTCTCTCTCACACACACACACACACACACACACATACATACACACACATACACACTGCACTCCAGATAGCCATTTCCTCATTCATTTTTCTCAAGTCATAGCAACTGGCAATCAATATACTTAACTAAAAATCAAGAAATATACTAACTCAAAATTTAACTAAGTACTACATTTGCTTTATACAAATCTAATTATATAGGGTTACAAATGAAATACATAAAAACACAAATACTTCCAAATGTTCCTAGAACATTATTTGAATAAATTTTTTTATTTTTGGTCTGAAGATGTAACTCAGTGGCAGAGTGCTTGCATGGCACACTAAATGCCGTGCATTCAATCCTTAGTATCAAAACTGAAAAAAGACCCCCCCACACACAATTTTTTAAAATTTTTCTCATTAACTTCTCGGGAACCCCCAGAGAAAGATTATTGACAGTAGAAAAAACATGTTCTTTAGAAATGCAACTTGAGAGGCTGAGGGAATGGCTCAGCAGTTAAAGTGCTTGCCTAGCAAGCATTAAGTCAAGTGATAAGTACCCACGTTTGATTCCCCAGCACCACATAAACCAGACATGGTGGTGCACTCCTGTAATCCCAGTACTTGGGAGGCTGAGGCAGGAAGATTACTGTGAGCCCAAGGCCAGCCTGGGCTCCATAGTGAGTTCAGGACTAGCCTGGGCTACAGAGTGAGACTAAAAAGAGAGAGAGCGAGAGAGCGAGAGAGAGAGCGTGAGAGAGAAAAGAAATGCAACTGATACCTTGTTTCAGAAATATGGGACTTTAGAACCTTTTCAACCAAAACAGAAAACTGTAATTTTGCTTTTTTGTTTTTTAGAAATTCACACTCCCCATTAATATGAACAGTCACCTCATTATTAGGAACACTTGGCTGGAACGATTTAATGTTTCAGAAGCTCTGAGACATGTGGTTATGGTGTCTGGCTTTGTGGTACTGGGAACTGAACCCAGGACCTCATATATTCCCGGGAGGAATTCTACCACTGAGCTCCAGTCCCAGTCCAGCAGTGATTTTTGGCTTGAGACCCCAGCAGTACCTCTTAGCAGGACAATTTTCTCAGGGTCAATTTTCTTTATCCTGCCTGAATAGAGCTTTCCCTGCCTTGACACCACAGCAGCAACACTACAGGGAACCGAGGAGCTGAGTGGCCACGGGTGAGCCGGCTGGGCCAGGAGCCAGCAGCGCCAGGCCCGGGACAAGCTCCAAATCAGAAGGGAGCCCAAGGCACCACACCCGCTGCCTAGCCTTTCCCTCTCCCCACCCTGGGAACTTTCCTATTTCAACTTTCTGCGTCCCTCTTACCACACATCTCCCTTCTCACAAGTCTGACCCTGTACGCAGGTAAATGAATGAAAGTTTCAAGAGTAAAATATGAACAGCTGGGTAACACACTGAAAACAAAATACAGAGCCAGAGAAAGAATCAACTGGTGTGAGCCAGGGAACACACCTTAGAAACTAACAACACCTTTCCGGAACACAAGCTCTGCAGAAACAAAACAAAGACGCCGATAATCACAGGAGCATAAAAGCAGAAAGGAAAGGAAACAGTACTGTAGGCAGCTGCCAGTCACCGCTCTTGAAAAGACTGGCACACTCTCTGCTTTTTTTCTCATGTACGGCTGTAAGCCGAAATTATCTGGCACATTTACAAAGTGAAGTCAAGTGGATCCTCACGCAACGGTGGAACTACACTTGCCGCTTGATCCACGTGATTTTCTTTTGCAAAGATTTTATGAACACACGTGAAAGACCGAAGGCCCGTTTGTCGGCATGGATACAAACTGGATTCTGTATTTGACTTAAAAAAACAACTACACAATGTTTGTCAGCAGATGCCACCTTGAAACGAAGAAGCTGAACACCTTAAAAGAAAAAAACAACTTTTGAAAGAAGTGTCTCCTTTTCCTTGTCCTCCATTACACCCCAAGCAAACATTTCCGCGTGCACAGTGCCACAGTATTACGTGGGTGCTGGCCTAGGCGCCAGACCCTAGTCACGGGACGAGGCTGCCAGCAGCCTGGGCGCTAACATCCAAAGAAACAAAGGTCTAAGGTGAGTTCGCTCCGGGCGGGACCAGCGGCCCGCACCCCAGGCCCGCCCGTTGCCAGGCAACCAGAGCACGCGGCGGCGGGCCCCGCCCACGCTGCCATGGCAACGCCGCCCGCTTGGCTTGGGCTTCGCGCTCGGCCGCGCGGGTCTCCTAGGCGCTCGCCCCGCACTGCTGGGCCGCGGCAACTTCCCACGCCCCCGCCGCCCACCGCTCCGGCGCGTACCCTACCCAGAGCAGCCTGTCAGAGAAAAGCGTCCTGCGACACGGGACGCGAGCCCGCAGCAGAGGGGAGGGGGCGCGGCGGCCGGCGGGAACCCCACGTACCGCTCTCAGCGCGCCGCCCGCGCGGAAACTCCGCCGCCGCGCCCCGAAGCGGGCCTTCGGGGCTGCCGGTCCGCCGGCGGCCGCCGTGCCGGCCGGGGTTCTCGCGGGCGCCGCGGGCCTCCGGCGACGAGCGGCGGGCCGCTGTCCGCGGCTCCCCGGGGAAGGGCTCGGGCGCCGGTGGCGCAGGTTGAATCTCGCGGGGGTTTGCTCCCACTTCCTCCCGGGCACTTGCTGCTGAATATTCATGAGGAGGCGGGCCGTTTCCGTTCCTTTCGAATCCTTCGCGGTTGAGGAAGCAGCTGGAGGGAGACATGAGCGAGCAGGGCGGTGGGAAACGTGCCGGTGGTAGCTTAAGTGAGGGGATGTCAGCTTCCGCTTCCCAACTCCCCACCGCTGCGGGGAGGGCACCCCCACCCGGCACCCCCACCCGGCACCCCCACCCCGCACCCCCACCCCGTACCCCCACCCACACTTTCTACGGCCCCAACGAAGCAGAGAACCAGGGACACTTCTAGGAAGCCCTGATGCAGCCCTTGATCCTATACTTAAACTGGGGGATTTTTTTGGGTTTTGGCCAAGGATTTTATATAGGGTTTGCGCTATCAAGCTCCTCAGTTTAAAACGCCGTTGTGCCGACCGGGCTGATTGTATTGATTTGATACATTTCGTCATAATCGCTTAGTCCTGTGCTTCTTAAGGCGCTGGTTGTAGCCCTCTACCGTTTCCAAATAAGCTAGGCTTAATACGTACAAACAAATTGCTGCTGAAACTGCTTCTCAGAACAAGAGGATTTTCCACTTAGGAGTAGGACAGGCCTGAAAGTTCACACGGGGCACGGAGGGGTGAGTGAGAAGCGCTGGGAGCCTCTGGCCCGTGCTCTTTCCACACGTGTACCGGGTAGGCCTCCAGATGGCTTCTCTGTCCTCCCTGAAGTTGCCACCCACGCGAATCTCCACCGAGTTACGTCATAGAACTCAGACCGGCCTGCCACTTCCGGTTCCTAGGTGTTGACCTGAAAAAGGGTGATGGGAAGAGTCCAAAGACCTCTCCACCGAGTGCTCTACAAGTAGCCTGCTACGATGCGTTGCCCACCAGATTTAAATCCTAGAGAAAAGTTCCTGTCGAGGTAGAAATTTGTTCCCTACTCATTACTCCCCACTACTTTCATATGGCTAGACGGAAGGACGGTGGAAATGTCTTCATTCTGTGAATCCTTGCAGGGCCGGGAAGTTAGGTGCTGGGGAGACAACTGAGGGTGACCAGCCGAGGTCTCTACCCCAGGAGCTTGTCTTCTAGTGGGGAGACAGGCAAACAAAAAGCCGGTGAGTGACAAACATACAGAAAAACAGAGCCATTGAGAAAGTCCGGCACCTGAAACTTGGAAGGCACAGAGCAGCCAGGCCGTCTTGGTAACGCCAAGTGCAGCAGGTTGTTGGGGCTTTCACTCTAAATCTGTGCTCCGCAGCTGTATGAATTTAGATACCTGAATGCTCGTCTGGGTTCACATTTCCATACCAAGCAAAGAAACAGGAGGCTACATCTTTTAGTAGTTTTTGGAAGGCCGTCTCACATTAATGCACACCGAAGCTTAGCGGGCTCTGAAGTGTGATCAGTGGTCAGCGCCTGGGTGCTGCTGTCAGCATGGGTACGTTAATTGGTGTCTTTGCCCATTTTCTCTTGCTAATGCAATCCCAAGGACTGGGCGAGTTATAAAGAACAGAGGGTTTATGATGCCTTTGGTTCCAGTGTCAAGGGGCTGCATCGGGTGATGGCTTCTTGCTGACAGAATCTTGAAGTAAGCAGAGCATCTCCTGGTGAGAGACAGGGAGAACTACCCAAACCAGCTTTTATAGTACATTTGCTCTCAGGATAAGCCAGTTGCACATTAACTCATTAATCACACGAATGCACTGGTCCATTCACGAGGGCAGAGCTCTAATTCCCTTTTCAAAGTTGCACCTCTTACTAGCTCATAGTGGTGATGAAATTTCAGCATGAGCTCTGGTGGTGATAAACCCATTGCAGTGCCCCTTGAGACTGTTGGCTGCTCATGACAGGGACTAACTTTGCTTTCTGTTTCATGCCACCCATCCGTGAGTCTTTCCCTGCTAAGGGAAATAGTGAGGGGAGGTTCGTGTCCACCAGGCTGTGAAAGCTACGGTGGGTACCACTTACAGCTCCATAAAAGATCTGCTAGGTCAATGTCCTTGCCAACAACATACCATTCATTCGTTATTCTTTTTAAACATGTGTTTCTTTACACAGTGGAGCTAAGATTCCAGTGTGCCTTCTCCAAGCCTGCTACTTCTTGCAGGGCCTGCTTCCTTCAGGGCATGTGCTGCCTCTGGCAGTAACAAACCACTTTGAAACAAATGTTGTTTGCTGATTTTTTAATAATAGAACAGTAGGAAGTACATTATCCTTCCATATAAAAATAAGAAGGAATTAAGTGTTCTCACTCCTGGCTTCCAGCCCAAAGTCTCCTGGGTCACTTCATAGTCACAGCAGTGAGTGACAGAAAGGAATTGCATAGAGCCTCCTGCCTCTTGCCCCATTGTTTTGACTGGGGAGAGACTCACTGCCTGGCTGAGCCCAGGAGCTGAGCCCAGTCTGCTCTGCACACTGTGGATTAGAGCAGAGGAGCTGCATTCCCAACCATCCAATTCCCAGACAACCCTGGCCAGTCCATCAGCTGGGCGCTCCCTGGAGGCCTCCTTCTCAGGTAGCTGTTGCACCCTGTGCCCACTTCTGCAATGCAAGAAGATGGAAGATGGCCAGATGTGTTTGCACAGACATTGTCCAGTTCCGGCACCTAGAAGTAGGTCTTTCATAAGATGAACCCAGAAGATAAAATTGTAAGAAAATCCCAAAGTTTCAAAGGCAGTTTATAGCGCAGTCCTTAAAATGCATAATAATTTCATGGAGGTGGGTGGGATAGAAAAAAATGAAGTGATCAGGATTTGGAGAATGGACTTACCCAGAGTGGAGGTTGGGCTTAAAAAATCTGTCCCCTTAGATGAAGGGAGATTAGTGGGCTGCCTTCTTTCTACGTTGGATGACAAACCTGTGGTTCCAGTCTCAAAGGGTCCACATAGGGAGATGTGACTTTAGGTGTATTATTTTTCTACAACATATATTGGAATCTGTTTTTACTTAAAACTTTTAAGAATGCAAATGCTAATTGTCAGCATATTCTTATGCTTACGGATGTATTTAATTAATACTTTGGCAATAATTTTAGATACCATATTTAAATATGTATCCAGTAAACAACAAGAGAATCAAAAACAAGCAGATGAGAAAATAAGGCACAATGGAACATAAGGGAAATGAGAATACAAAAGACAAGCAGGCATATATTTACAACTATGTAAATTAGTATATTCATATCTATTTACATCAAGGACTTTTAAGAGTTAACTCTGTGAAATTATATATGGCTTTAAAGATATTTACTTACATGCTTAAGAATAGAATTTGAGAAACAAAAAACATGACCACACATTTCAGCAGCCACTTTGCACTCCAAAATCAGATAAGGACTAGTAGCAGGCACATTTTTCAAGCATAATTACTTACTGTTCACACAAGTAGAACAGATATGAGCAGATGAACTATATTCATAACAAAATAGGTACAAAAGTGCAACGTACGCTGTTTGGCAAATGCATTTATAGCTTTATGACTGTAGTCATCTGAAGTACTGTGTGAGATAGATCTGATGGCCTAGTGGATCAATGTCACATATGTGGTCACCCAAGGAGCCAAGATACCAAAAAAAAAAAAAAAAATCTCATCTTTCACAAATGTAGATGTACAAGAAGGACATCTCATCACTACTGAGGGAGTGTCAGGATTTTTACATACACACACTGTGCCTGCACTCAGAGCCAATCTTGTGACAATCCACATTCATGGAGTCAAGTTTATAAAACATGGATGCAATGAATCAAAAACATTCTACACATCTTTACATGATTTATTCTTTCAGAATTGTAAGTGACCCAGAGATGAAATACAGAACATACCGAGTTATAAAAACTAATGCTAACATTTTAGCGTGTGTTTAATAGTGTGGAACACTGCAAATTTGAATCAATGATTCTAGTTCATTTACAAAATGTATTGGACGGACTACTGAGGAAACAAATATTGCTATTAGAAATGAAGTAAAGAGCAGATGTGATTCATTCATCTTTCATGGAGATAGCAATTCAGAGGAAAGGAGAGGATCAGACTCAGGCAGCCAGAAAAGTAAATATATTGTTACATTGTGTGATATGCATCGCAAAGAAGAATTTTAGGAAATAAAAAGAATATAAAACCAAATAACTGAATTGTACATTTATATGATATCCATGAAATATTTTTACAAATTGTTGCATATTTTATTTTCTTCAGCTTTTTTTTCCAATAAATTGGTACTTGTGTATATATAGGCACAAAATTAGCTATTCAGGTTTCCAAGATTATTTACTTATTTATTTGTTTTTGAGACAGGGTTTCACTCTTGATGCCCATGGAGACAACTCTTCCAACAAATAATCACAAAGGCTGCCAAACACTAATGATGCCTCTTACCAGTGTGCAGCAAATCTAGCCACTCTCAGCGTGCACAGGAGAAATCATCCAGGACCTCCTATGGATACTTGAGTTCCTTGCGTGAAACAGTGTAGATTTGCACAGAGCCTATGCACAGCCTCCTGTGTACATGAAATCATTTTTAGTCCTTAATGAAATGTAAATGCTAAAATAAGTAGCTGTTACACTACATTGCTAAGGGAAAGGTGACAAGAAGAAAAGTCTGTGTGTAGTCACTACAGTCATATTTTTTAAGAGCATACTCGCGGTCCATGGATAGTTGAATTTGCAAAATCCATCGCTGGTGGACACAGGAGCCAACTGTAGAGTAAAATAATTTGTTCTCCGGTCAAGACTTTCAAGAACTTTGATATAGATGCACTACTTTGTTAGATATTGCTGTCCTTATGATTTAGTCTACTCTTTTCTGAGCTTCTGGGGTTGTCTGTTTTTAACTAATTAAGGTCAAATTTTCTTCTGCTGGCTGGGGAATAGCACAGTGGTTAAAATGCTTGCCTAGCAAGCACAAGACCCTGAATTTGATTCCCCAGTGGCACATAGGCTGGGAGTGGTGGTACAGACTTGTAATCCCAGCACTTGAGAGGCTGAGGCAGGAGAACTGCCTTGAATCCAAGGCCACCCTGGGCATGTCGTAAGTTCAGGACCAGCATGGATGATGGAGTGAGGCCTTGTCTCAAAAACTAAGCAAAAAACTTTTTCTTCTGCGTTTGAAATACAAACTGTGACCAAAAGAAATGAGGAGTGCTTACATTTTAAAATTTGCACAGTAAAACACACTAGCATTAATTCCATTCAAAATATTCCCCTACTTGGAACACACACATTCTTGCTACTTTCTGAAGAAGTTCCGGAAGTCCTCTTTCATGGATGTCTTTATTTTTGTCTTGGCTGCCTTAATGTCCTGAATCAATTCAAAATGTTTATAGCAAATTCTGTCAAGTAATAGTTTCTGTCCTCATCTACTTTCTTCTGTGGATCTGGCACAGTGGTGACTTCCAGCTCTTCCCCAAAGTCAAAATAACCATGAAAAATAAACATTTGAGCCAACTCAGGACATCATGGCAGCTATAACAGTGCAACTTAAGACTGCCAGAACTGCTTCAGAAAGTGGCAAGATCAAGGGTTCAGTGTTGAAAGTGAGCAGGAATATTTTGAGGAGGTTAATACCAATGTGTAGCTTACTACAATATTTTTTTAAGATTAAACATTTATGTTTAATCACACTTCATACACAGAAACGCCTTGTGTTCCCTTCCTAGGCACCAAGTTAATATGCAAAGAAAATTAGACTGATTATGTGGGGAAAACTTTTTCCTTAGCCATACTACATAACACAAAATCTTTCCAAATTTCCACGTGCAATATTATTCTTACGAGTTGCTCTTGTGCTCCTACATAAACCTGGCAACATCATTGGTGGACACAGGGTCCAACTGTACAATAAAATATTTGTTCTCTGGTCAAGACTTTCAAGAACCTTGTTATGGAACCTGGCGATATTGGGCCTTGAAGTAAATGGAAGGAGATTGAGGGGGATAGTGACAAGGATTTCCTTATGTCAGCTGCACTGAATTCTTCTGATTGTCAAATATGTAATTCACCTTGGGACCCGAATTAAAGTCACTTTCTATCATGTTCATTGTGCATTCCAGAGAAATAGGCACATAAACAAAACTGACAGAACCTGACAGCATTATTAGACACCAGTGTCAAACTTGATCATCGTTGCCCAGAATCCTCTCGTGACACAGTGATACGTGCAGACCTCGAGAGCGGCCTCCAGTCAGCCTGGTAGGTAGAAAGGGTGGAGGAGTGAGAAAGAATTGAGACTTTAAAAAAATAAATAAATTTACTTCTTAGTAAATCTTTAAGAAGGATTAGTCACATTTTCCTCAAAACCATTAATTATGGGCAACTGTGCACATTACTCTTTTGCTATTAAAAATGGTAATATTGTGGGCTTTTTCTCATTTGACTCTTTCCCATCCTATCCACTTCAGAACTATTTATTGGGTAACTATGTGTGAGGCCAAGTGGTGAGCACCTGAGGTGTTAAGAAAAGACATTGTTAGCTGGGCATGGTGGCTCGCCCCATCATTCCAGTACTCTGGGAGGCTGAGGCCGGAGGATCACATATTTGAGCCCAGCCAGAGCAATTTAGTGACTCCATGAGGCTCTGTCTCAAAATTAAAAATAAAAAGAAGGCTGTGTATACAGATGAATGCAAAGAATTCTGGGCCCAATTTTTAATACTAGGGACAACAATGGGTTGTTAAACCTATCCTGGGCATGGTCGTGCAAACCTGTAATCTTAGCACTCAAGAGGCTGAGGCAGGAGGATTACCATGTGACCTGGACTAGGACTAGGACTAGAGTGAGACTCTGTCTCAAAAAAAAAAAATTCAAAAAGAAAGAAAGAGAAAGAAAGAAAGAGAAGACAATGGAACGATAACACATATGAGTAAACCTGATTCCTGAAAGTTAAATCGATGCTTAAATGTGGCTTCAAAAGACATAATTGGAAGAATGATATGGCAGATTCTCTCTGTCTCTCATACAGGGCAGGTACTGAGCGTTAAACACCAGGCCTTCATACTGAGCTACATTTATAACACCTTACCCCCAAATTCTAAAAATATTTTGAGGTAAGATCTCACTAAGTCACCAAATCATCCAGGCTGGGCTCAAACTGGAGATTCTCCTGCCTGAGACTTCCAGAATACTGGGATTAGAACAGTGTACCAACATACTCAGCTCTGTCCAACTGTTTTATAGAGCAGAGTCTAGTTGTACTACAATTGTTTTCACTTACTTTGTAACTCAGCATTTTGGTTTAAGGAAACAAGCCCCTAAAGTTAAGAGGTTGCTAAGCCAAGGTGGATTTCTTCACAAGACTCTACATGTGATAAATGGCGAGAAGGGTGTTGAAGATGGTAAAGGGCTTGGACAAAATTTGTGAGGCGGATCACAGATGGAGGACAGGGACACCATTTATGGAGTGTCTGTACTTAAACATAGAGAAGTTTAGATTAAACATGATTTAATGACTAGCACAACTCTTAGTAGGAAGTTAGACCACAGAGCTGGGCTAAGGCCAGACAAGGGAAGGGTATCAGGAAGACTCAGGGGACATTGGGAGGAATTAAAATGGGCTCAGGAGGTGATTGGTATAGAAGAAAATGTTGTCTAAACACAGTCCAGCATTCTCTGTGTGCCACTTCACACAGCACTCTACCTGTTCCTGCTCTCTGAGTTCTCCAAATACCACAATGGCAGGCAACTTCTCACCAAACTCATTGAAAAGTCAGGACTTCCGAGTCAGCCTGCCACTGTAGAATAACCGTGCTTCCAGAGGGAGGACTTCATGCCCCCAGGTGACCTGTGACTAGTTATTTGCCTTTTTGCCCTCAAAGGAAGGTGGGAAACTCCTACTGAGCATCGTATCCATAACCCAGGGTGGCCACCTTTGTTCAAACCTCTGGATGCACATGGTTGAATGAATAACATATGGTTTCCATTCTTAGTTTCCTTCAAATAACCGGTGGTTCCACCATCATTCCAGGGCCTATTGAAGTTCTTTTTAAGCAGTGTCTATCCTTAGGCCCCACACCTTCGTGGTAACGGTGAGTGGTGTCTGTTTCGCAATCCTTGCACACACAGCCTTGTTTTTCTTTCTGTGGTAAAATACTAACTCATCATTGTGCCTCTGCCGTGCCTTTTGCTCACCATTCATTCATTCATTCATTCATTCCATGAGCAGTGTTTTGGCACTTACTGAGCACTGGGTTCTACTTCAGGCTCAGGAGATACAAAATAATGTGTTTCTCACCCTTGAGGAATTCAAGTGAATGGTAGAGACCATACGGAAAAACACCATTCTCTGGTTGGAACCCAGGGAAACATCTCAATGTGGTGTTATGAAACATCAAGGAGAAATGTCAACCAACAAATCTGGCCTGGTTCAGGAGCTGTCTTGGCATCACCATTTATTGGTCTGGAGTAGAAGCATTTAGATGGAGCACATTTCAGTGTCTTTAAAGGCCAAGTGTTTGTACACACAAAGCAGGATTTGCTTTGCTTTGAGGCTTTCCTCAGACTCGACCAGTGTTCTGAAACAAGCGTGGATGTTGTCGCGGTCCCTGCTGCCACCAGCTCTTCCATCACTTTGATTCCCTCGCTGAGACCTGCAGGCCTGGTGTCCCTGACTCTGGGCACTTGGGGGAACTGGGCAGAGAGGCTGTTGCTTTCACCGTGTCTCAGTCAAGACGGAAGGAGTTGCCCCTTGGAACAGGTGACAGCCTGAGAAGGTGGGACCGGGTGGAAAGCTGCAAGGCTGTGGAAGTCGGCCACTCTTTGAAGACTCCGCGTTTCTTGATGTGAAGAGCCTCCAAGCCACGCTGTCACCCAGAAAGTGGAAAGAAATAGATGAAAACAAGAAGAGCATGAGCCTTGATTTCAGCCTTGAGCGGTAATGCGCATGGGTCAGACCCTCCTCGTCACTCCGTCTAAATCAGCTGTGTATCCCTAAACTACTCTTAAAGCAATGACCCCACCATCCAATCTGGTTGCCCTCAGTAAGCACCACCTAATGGTAGCAGTAGCACATTGTTCAGGGTAAAGACAGTGGGTCTTTACATTTTTTCAGACACTCTACTTGACCAGGTGACCAGACAAAGGCAGAAGGGAGGGGGAGGGACCAAGGTCACAGTATTGTGATGAACTTGGCCCTTAGATCTTATTGGGAAGATTGTGCATCTTGCTAGTAGGAAAAGGCAGGGGGTGGGACCTGCAACCTAGGGATTTAAGTCGGTACCGACCACGTTTTCCGTGTGCCTCTCTCCACCTGCACTTGGGAAAGTCACCCTTTTTGCAAAAAGATAACTAAAGCCTCCTATTCTGTCCTCCATGCCTCCCATGTCCATCCTTTGTTTGGACACGTGAACTCCTGCGAGCCTTCTCTAACATCCACCATGAGTGAGCTTGGTGGCCTTGGCCTCCTGCTTTTTGGAAATCTTATTCATCCATAAGGTCAGGGAAGCCATGTGGCCCTTCCTATAAATAATGTCCTGGCCTACTTTGTTCTATACCTTCAAATGGGTGTCAAAATTTGCAATGAATACACAAAGAGCTTAGGGTCTATTGTGTGGCAGTTTCCATCAATTAAGATGATGGCTCTGGAGGAAGGAGGGAGGCCCAGGAAGGGGCTGGATGGAGTCCTCAGGGCCCAAGCCCTGCCTGCAGCTGCAGGTCATTAGGCACAGGTACAGCTTGAGGCACACACCCTTCAGCTTGTGGGCCACTCCACCTGCACAGGGATATTGCACTTCAGATATTTAAAGGTCCTGAAGCCACAGAGCTAGAGAGAGGATGAGGTGGACAAGGTGAGCAAGAGAGAAGTGAGTCCTGATAGAAAAGCAGCAGCTGAGCAGGAAAGCAAGTCCTGGGAGCCAGAGTGCAGTTTCTGGGTGAGGGGGAGTCAATGCCGTTTAGAGTCATGTCTGGGCCTGTAAGTGACCCCTCATCCACCCCCGTCAGCTATGCCACTATAGGCAACTCCCTCAAACCCCTCACCCGTACTCCCTTATAAGTAACTCCAATCGTTGTACCCTGAGGGGAAATTAGAAGTCCTTTATTAGCCTGCAACTGAGAATGGGATCATGGCCCAAAGAATTCTCAGTCTCAAAGGGGGTTTATAAAGGCAAAAACCACAAGAATGGGAAGGATCACAAGAATTCAGTTGAGGAAGAGAATACCAGTGTGTGAAGGGGAAGGGGCACAGGGTGGGGCAGTTGTAGAACAGACTCAGCAGCAGTAAATTACAGAATCCACACACTAACAGTCATCTAACAACTATTCAAAATTAAATTTATGCCTTGTGCCTGATTTGGATGAGATTTCCGATAACAGCCTGGAGGCAGCAGATAGTGAGTCACTGGGTCGTGAGGCAGCTACACAGGGCAGTGATGGGGCAAAGAAGACATCAGGGAGAATCTAAAATGACAGAGCTCCTGCCACTTCACAATAGACTCACTGGCTCTCCGAGTTGGATGTTGTTGTCATGGTCACTGGGATGTGTGTGCCACTGTTCCCCGTCTGGGGTAACTAGATATTGGTGTTTGTATCTCCCCAGGAAAAGCTTCACATGACACGGTATCACCCAGGACTTCAGCACGCTGAATCAATGGAATTCCCCAAGCCTTCATGTAGAGGGTTGAAAGATGTTGGTTGGAAAATGGTCCAGTTCTGACCCTTTGATTGGACTGAGCCTAGGACTCAGCTCAAGCAGCTCCCCCTCCAGGGAGCCTCCTGTGCCCTCCCCAGCCCGAGATTCTGCCCACCCCTGTCCAACTGGGGTGGCAGGTCAGGGACCTTGAATGGATATGTGGAAAGGGAAAGAGACACACATAGATGAGCATTAAGGAAATGCAGCAGAAGAAGCTTTTACTTCCCTAAAGGTTCTCAGGGAAGGTACTTGAACTATTCTGTGACAACTAAGATTGGACTAGAGCAGGTGCAACTAGAAAGAGGGAAGGAAGAAGAAACTTGAAAGTGGAAAGGCAGAGAGCACCTGTGGGGCCGCCCACCCTGCCTGCTGCCGACTGCTGGCCCTGTGTGGCCTTGAGCCAGCTGCCTAACCCTGTGCGAAAGGAGCATATCAAGCGACCACTGAGGCCTGACCCTTACGGCACGCACTGTCGATACACCCACTGTTATAAAACTGTTATTATAGACAAAGCATGTAACAGAAATTCAGAAACAAAAGAATAGACAGTCATCTGGTGTCGCCAGTCGCTTTGTCCGCAGCTCCCTCCCCCGCCTAATAGGAGAGCTGTTCTTAAACAGCAACCTACTGGCTCAAGTCTGTCCCAATTTTCTGTGGAGAAAGAGCACTCTCTCCAAGAAGTCGCTAGATCTTTTTGCTTAAGTACCTAAAATTATCTGCATTTATTTTGACACTGGATGATGTTTCTCTCGATTTCATTCCTGCTTGGAAAAAAAAAAAAGAGCATAGATAAATTATACAAGCAGTAAAAATAAAGTGCACACGCACACACACAAATGCTCAATAGGGGGCGCCAAATCATACATCTTTGAGGATTGTGGCTAGGTGGGATATCTAAACGGGCTAATTAAATTATTTCAAATCTCATTTGTCTTTTTTTTTTTCTTTGAACTTCCTGGCTGAGGTAAGCCCTATTTGAGTTTATGTGGTTATAAAAAATTACAAGAGAAAAAAATCCAGGGAGTGATATATGTACAAGATTATTCTGCACAGTCGCGTGCCTGTTTTCATTACTTGCTGCTAAGCTTCGGCTAGTCCTTTGCTTCTTCACCACACAGAGGACAATGTCTTGTCTTCTTAGTCTTTTTTTTTTTTTTTCCAAATCAAGTCACACACAAGTAGTACTGCCACTGTGACCTTCCTGTGCTCATTTAGTAGTTCCTTCCGGGCTTTCTTTGGTTGCCCTTCTGAGACTCGTAAGGACAACAGACCCAGAGGCCAGCTAAGGAGAGGAAAATCAAGGTGTTGGCTGATCCCAAACTGAAAGCTAAAGGGAGCCTCCTTACAGTCCCGTTCATGTGTAAACCCCAGAGTAGAAAGAAGACGATTCCACTGCAATTCTCTTTTCCAAGTCACGTGCAGTTTCCCAAAGTCTATACCACTGATCTTCACCTTCCCTGGAGTCCGGGTCTTCCATCTCACCATGCCTAGGCAGAGGCCAGTGCTCCTTGTTCTCACTGAGGGGGTCGCCGGACACTGCCCTCCCTCCTTATCCATTCCATGTGGTGCGGTAGAAAGAGGGAGGGAGACATTGGCCTTTAAGACCTGGAGGACAGGTTGGGTCTGAGAAGCTAGTGAGGGAAAGGCTTCTCTGGATAGTGACACTCAAGCACTGCAGGGTTCCTTTCCCTTGGCTACAGGAGGAGAGAACGTAACAAGGTCTGTGGTTTGAACCAGGCCCTGAGGTGAGTTGGTGCTTTAACTATGTATGTCATCTTGTACGAAATTGGCGAAGCCAGATGCAGCTCAAGATGGGCACCTGGAGGCGTTGTACAGTTGGTTAGGTGCACATCTGCTTAGGATAACACAGGACCCATGCAGGACCACATGAGGAGGCACCAGAAGTTAGTCATGGGCCAGAGGGAAGAGGCAGAAGTAAGAGCAAGAGACTTGACTCTGCTTCCCATGAAAAGGAACAGTCCAGAAGGGCCAACGGACTCAGAATTGGCTGGATGCTTCCCCAAGTGAGCCCTTCGTTTTCACTGTGACTGTTAGAGCAAATAGTTCGGGGTTGTGTGAAATGTCCGGATGTCTTGGTGTGCGCCAGAGATTCTTAGAAACAACTAATGGCCATTTTGTTTATTTGGAAACAGTTAAGTAGCCATTTTGCAGATGTAAAAACATCAGTTTATCAATTTTAAAAGTATAGCGATCACAGTTGAGGAAAAGGTAAAGCAGAAGAGGCAGACAGGCTCAGACCACAGCAGTGTAGACCACGCTACAGAACCAGCCTCTTAGCTTGGGGACTCTTTGAAAAACAGCAGGTGGTGGCAGTCTTTATATCTTGAAAGGACACACTGTAGCCGTAGAGAGGGGTCATGGCAGTTGTGAGTAGACCACTGAGGAGCTCTTTGAAATAGTCCAGAAAAAAGAAAACCTTCTCTATCTTCTGCCAAACCCCACACAAAGAGGGGTCACCACACTGTAAGGAGACAACTTCCTGAGAACACATATGCAAAAATCATTCTGAAACAGGCCAGAATTATTTAGTCAAGTCTTATATTTAGTGGTTAAGAAAAATACAATGTATGTGATTCCCCTGCTGATAGAGGAATACCTACATTTATTGATGACTCTCTATGTGCTTCCAAACCCTTAATATGTAGTAATAATAGCTCCATTTTACATAGCAATCCAATGAAATTTTACTTCTTATCTTGGTTTACATATAAGAAAGCCGTATCTCAGGAAGTTAAGTGAGGTTGGTCAAGTTCACACAGCTGGTTAAAACCAGTCTATCTTCCTCCAAGCTTACACATTTTCCATGACCTCTCCACATGTTGGTAGTGATAAGATATGCCAAGCAAAAAATTGCTCTCAGTGGAAAAGTTTGTTCTCAGCAAAGCATTTCCTAGCACACTTGAAATTTCCTGACAGAGCCTAAAGGAACTGAAGTAATCATCTTTTTTTTAAATGAGGTATATTTTGATAAGCTTTGAAAACCATACATACTGCACAGTTACCCCTCAATTCAGAGCACTTCTGTCATCTTACAACAGTCCTGCATGTCCATTTCCAGGCTCTCCCTCTTCTTACCCAGAGGCAACCGCCATTTTGGTTTTGACCCCCGAAGATTACTATTGGCTGGTGGTGGACTTCGTAACAGTGGAATCCTGCGCATGTCCTCCCTGTGTCTGATTTTTCTTGCTGACATAGCAATCTGTAGATTCTCCCATGTTGTGTGTATGTTAGGATCTTGGCCATTCTGTACCGTGTAGTAATCATCTTTAAATGAATAAAATGATATGTGTTAGCAGACTTTGCCATAACGTTATTCACGTCTTCTCAATTGAGAGAAGAATCGTATTTCAAAATTCACATTTCTCATCTTCACTGTGGCTGTATCCCTTTTGTATAATCAGTACCATAGAATTAAGTTATGAAAGATCTTCTTTCTCCCAGTCACACATTAATTTGCTGGCACCATCGCTGGCCAGAATTTCTGGCACTAATTGTTGGGTTCAGCTCCCCATTGTTGATAATTAAGGCCATCTGCTTCAAATTGTCGTCCTAGAGGGAGACCGAATCCCAAGCACGAGGTAAAGCTTCCATACGCGTAGCTGGTGTTAACAGATTGTGGGAGTGAGTGAGTGTTTTGAGTGAATTGCAAATGAAGGCAGCTATGCACTGAGGAAAATGGAAGCATTTTTGCCCTAGAAAACAAAAGAAAGAAATTGCAACTCTAGAGATAAACATATATGCAACTATTTTAAAGGGCACTGTAACTTTTGAAAATGATGCCACCACACGTAAACACTGGACAACACGTAAATACTGAGTTAGGGTGAAAACTAAGAAGACTGAAGGCATAAAAGCTCTCCGAAACCATCAGGGAGAATACACTAACGTGGCAGCTACGTGCTGCGTGTGCAGAAATGAACACCCATACCTTTTCTGTGCCACACTGATTTCACACACACACACAATGAATGTGCCTGAGAAAATTAGGGAAGAAATTCCCTGAGTAGGGTAAAATGTGTGGGAGCCAAGAGTAGATGGGGTGCAAGCAGCAAGTAAGGACTGCAGGGGCTGGCGGTTTTCCTTCAAAACCCTTTGTAAAAGCTTGGCTCTCTAAGATGAACACACCTGCATAATTTAGTGTACTTTTCTTCTTCTAACAATTGTACAAAAGAAATTAAAGATTAAAACTAATGGTAAATTTAAAATATCCATCATCTATTTAAGCAAGGTGTTGGCAAATATGCTCTGGGGATTCCAAAACATACAATCATGTCAGGGCTGCCATACACAGGTGGCACTGGAACAGAGCGACTGGGAGGGACAAAGAGAAGTCAGCGAGAGGGGTGAAGGGCTGGCCCAGCAGAGCACAGGCAGCTCCAGCGGAAAGCGGTTCTTGCAGTAAGTACGCCGTTTCCCCTTCCAGGCAGCAGGGTTTGCAAGGGCCCGCAGCAGAAGTCTGCCCGGAACTCTCCTCACAGAGCAGGCAGGCAAGAGCCCGGAAGTCCCACGGAGGAGCCACACCTGCAGGAGGAAGAGTGTGTCCCTAGGCAGCGGAGAAGGAGGCTGGGCGGAGGTTCCGGGGTTCCCTTCCCTGATGCCCCGGGGCTTCCTGGAATGGGCTTCTCCTCAAGTGCTTCACCTAGGAAGACCCGGGGCATTTGACAATGAGTTAGGCGGAAAGAGGAAGGAGAAACAGGCCGATCCAGTTTCAGTAATAAAAAAACATTTAAACCATAAAAAGGGCATCAAAACTCACCACCAACAAAAAGGGAATTTAAGTAATATTGAAACATTCCATGAAGCCAAAAAAAAAAAGAGTCCAACATCACCAAGAAATTAGAAATCAGAAAATTTGTGGAGGAAATTGCCCAAGCTTTGGAAGAGTCAAACAGGAAGGTCATATAAGGGGTTTTTATTTCTAACAATTAATAGTATGAAAGCAAAGAGCAAGAGAGATAATATTACTGACTAGAAAATTGGTATATAATCTTAGAGAACTAATTTGTATCATCTGAACAAATAGAGAAAGTGGGATAATAGCTAAAGTGATAATGAGAAAGATATTTTCCAGAGCAGAAGGGCAAACTTTTCACTTTCCTTTGTAAGAACTTCCTAGAAAGCATAAAGCAAGACAAATGACCTAGTGAAAAGAGTTTTAAGAAGTATAAGAATAGAAGTTAAAAATGATACAGTTTCCATTATAACATACTTGCCACATCAATAAATATGCAAGGATCCACAGTTTCCAAAAAAGATTTTGATTAGACAAAAAAGCAAATCCTCACTTCATGTTATGTACAACAGACCTAATTAAAAAGTGTGATTCAGGAAGGTTAAAAAAATGAAAGAATTAAGCTGGCATAGTGCACATGGCTGTAAACCCAATGCTTTGTATGTAATCAGGGCAACCTCCCGAGAGACCCTATTTCAAAAGTAGTTGGGGATGTGGCCCAGTGTGAAGGCCCTGGGTTAAATCCTGGGTGCTGAAAAGAGGGACAGGAGGAGGAGGGCGAGGGGGACGTTGTGGGGGAGTGGTGGCAGTGGTGGGGGGGGGGTGGAGAGGAGCTGTCCTAGACATTCCAGGAAAATGCAAACAAAAAGGAATGAGTGTTACAAATGTAATAGAGATTCAGGTGAAAAAGACTACATAAGAACAAAAAAGCAATTCATAACACCAAAGGGAGCAGTTCACAACTTAGATACAACAGTTATTAATACCCAGGCACCAATAATATTAAGCAGATATAACTGGCATTCCAAGAAGAAAAGAAGAAATAAACTAGGAGGAGCAGGATTGAATTTCCTTCTTTCAGTTCACGGCAGATCATATAGAAAAAGAAATTCAAGCAGATAGATTTCTCTAAACTCTCTCGCCTGAAAATATAAATAATTTTTCAAATGTTCATGAATTATTAATAAAAATGACCACTTGTCAGAAATTCTGAAAAAATAAGATATTTGATCACAATATCAACAAGATAGTAATAAACAATAAAATTAGAAATTAAAATATACTCTTCCAATGAGCATTTTTAAATTTTTTCTTTTGTAGTGCTAGGGATCAAACCTAAAGCCCTGCACATACGTGCTGGGCAGGTATTCTACTACTGAGTTGCTGCCTTTTTAGCTCTCTTAAATAATAAATAAAATAATTATGGAATAATATAAATAATAATATAATAATGGAAGAGAAAAAAGAAACATAATTTTTCAGAAAACAGCAAAAATGAAAATGCAACATTTCAGAGTCTATGGTATGAAACTCAATCAGAGCCCAGAAGAACATTCATGACTTTTAAGACTAATGTAAAGTTAAACAAGGGCAAGAATCAAAGTACACAAAAATACTTCTTAAAAAATGAATAGAAGAAAAACAAGAAAAGCTCTAAAGATTAAAAATGGAAGTGAATGGACATTACAGCAGAAGAACAGAAGTGAGAACAAATAAACCCAGAGGTCAGTTATTTTAAATTAATCTGCTACCCTGAACTGGAATCAAGTTTGTAACACATGAACCTCGCGGGAGACTTTCAAATTATGACAGGTAGTAGAATCAGAATCGTAATTATTTGGAGAGGATATCATTACATGTAAGAAAGTCAGCAATAAAACTTCGGAAATAAGAAAGTGAATTTAGAAAACAACAAAACAAATCAGTATTCAGAAAGGGAGAGGTGCTTGGTGACAAGGAAGATGATGATTTCTTCCACAGATAACGACAAAGGCTGAACAGAAGCACTGGGCAGCAAATATTTGCACACACTAAACAGGACCACAGGCTGGTCCAGCCTCAAGAAGCACCTGCAAGCACTGATGTGAGTGCAGCCCACTGCGGGACCACTTGGGTTGGCAGAAGCTCTTTCCCCCCTGTCCTTTTCTGTCCAAATCAACTGTCCACTTGGGGGAAAAAGAAAGAACTGGAATGAAAGATCAACATGTGGACCCAGAAGTGAAGTGATATGAGGGAAGAATTAATCAGAAAACTTCAAGATAGACCTGTAGAAATTATTTATGTAAAAAGTAGAGAATAAAAGCTTGCAGAGGTGAGCAAAGTCAGGGGACTTGTGGAACAATCTCACGCAGGTCACCATATGCGTGAATGGGGTTACAGAAAGAGGAGCGAAGAGATGGCCACAAAAAGAAAGCACAAACTTGACTCAGAGGGCCAACAAAACCCTAGCAAGGTGAAAATAAACAAAAGCACACTTGGATATGTAACACTCACACTAAGGGTAGCCGAATACAAGAAGAGAGTATGGAAAGCAGCAGGGTAAAAGCAACACACCCATAGGACAGAGAAGCGAGTGACCCACCCCCAACCAAGCCTGAAGGTGCCAGGAGGCACGGAAGTCTTTGTTTCGCCTGCTGAAAGTAGCAGTAGTCAAAAGTTCTATGTTCTAGAAGAATGGGCTTCAAAACTAAAGGCAGATTAAAGTATGTTCAGATAAGTGGAACTAGAAAATTTGGTAGTAAGATATGTTCACTATAAAAATCCTAAGGAAGTCCTTCAGGATAACGGATGATACCAGACGATATCTCAGATAGAGAGGGATGAATGAGGGCTCCCAGGGTGTGAGTAAATACACGGGATCACACACACACACACACACACACACACACACACACACACACACACACACACACAGGGACATGTACACACACATGCACACACCGAGAGAGAAACACTTTCCTCTCTCACTACAATTACAGACACATGACTTGTTAAAGCCTATATTAGAATACTATATAGTTGGATCTCTAAAACATATAGAAGCAATTACTATACACTAGAATTACTCAAAAGATTGAGAATAAGTAGAACTATGTTGTTGTAATATTCCTATATTTTCCCAGAAATCATTTTTATTAACTTTAAGTAGAATTTGAAGTAAGATAAAGATGCATATTTTAACTCTAGAGTAAGCACTAAAAAACAGACAGAAGGAAATCAGCAGGCTAGAGGAATAGTGCAGGGGTTAGAGACCTTGCCTAACAAGTACAAGCACAAGGCCCAAGGTTCAATTCCCCAGCACAACATAAGCCAGTCGTACTGGCACACACTTGGAAGCCCAGCACTCGGGAGGCTGAGGACTGCAGTGAGTCTGGGGCCAGTCCCCGGGCTCCAGAGTGAGTTTAGAACCAGCTTCGGCTACAGAGCAAGTCTTGAAAAAAAGAAAAAAGGGAGATGTGATAAAGAATTATCAGCTATTAAAATATTAGACTTCTTTTTTGGCACTAGGGATGGAACCCCAGGATGCCCTGCTGCTGAGGGTTCAAACCGATGGCATCATTTCCTGGCAGGGTGCACTTGGTGGGGAAGCAAGAGAGGAGGTGGCCACACACAGAACGCAGAGCCGGCCATACTCACGGGCTGCCTTTGCTTCCAATCAACTAACCTGCCCTCCTGCTACTCAGCCTCAGAAGAGCCGGACCCCTGGGAAGCAGCGTCAATTCAATTGTGGACTGACTGGGCATCCTACCCAATACCGCTGGGCTCCACTTCCTGCAGGCCCTGTCTTCCCCACCACACTGGGGACCAAGCCTCCAACAAATAGGATGGGTGACAAACCACATCTAAATCATTTCAAAAAGGCAAGAAATAAGGCAGATACCAGTGGAAATAGGCGAAACTAAAATTGACAAAGTACGTATGAAATCAAAAGCTTATTTTTACAAGACAATAATAATAAAATCAACACACCCCTAACTAAGCTGACCAGTTAAAATGTCCAAGCTACCAATAACCAAAATAAAAGAGAATTATCACTACGGTTTCTACAGTCATTAAAAATATTAAGGCAACCTTAATGTTAACCATTCTAAGGCAAAGAATTCAACAATTTAGATGAAATAAAATCTTCGCAGAACAACAACAAAAACAAAAAAATAGACCCAAGAAAACCCAAAGAATTGGCCTGTCCTAAAACAAAAGATCTTTCCTTATAAAATTGCTAATTGTACTAATATATTTCCTAACAATGATAACTATTGTGCAAGATTCATTTTCACATTGCTATCTTTTAGTGTTGCCAATATTTGCTAATACTGTATTCAACAATTTCACACACCAAGCACGTATAAGATTAGTCAAATATGCACTTAACACTCTTTGTAAAATTTGGAAAAACATTTGAAAATTTAATTTTTTAAATAACTTTGAGTGGTCCAAGTAGCATAGGGTTCCCTAATATGCAAGAGTAGTAGAATGTCTTTGATAAATGTATTACCCAGGGTGCACCTTGATAGGCGTCATTGTTTCTTCTTCTTCTTCTTCTTCTTCTTCTTCTTCTTCTTCTTCTTCTTCTTCTTCTTATTATTATTATTACTAATGCTATTATTACAGTGCCAGGAATCCCCAGCTAGTGCTTCACGTGAGCTAGGCAAACTCTCTGCCACTGAGCTGCACTGCCAGCCTCTTACGGTCATTTTTTAATTAAAGACCTTTCATAGAGAAAAGCCTAGTCCCAGATGATTTAATGATGAATTCTAACACACATTTAAGAAACAAATTATACCAATCTTTCACTTTCACATCAGGGAAGAGAGTAGGGGACAGTGCTCCAGCCACACTGTAGAGCTAAGTTACCCTGATTTAATACCTAAAAAGACCTAATGAGAAAGCTATAGAAACATTATCTTCCACGGACCTATATATGAAAATGCTAAGAATTTAAATTTAGCAATTTACTAAATGATTGATGAATCATAATCAGATAAGGGTCATCTAAAAAACACAGCATGCTTAGTAGATGAAAATCAATTAAGTGATTCACTGTGTTAGTAAAATAAAAGAGAGAAAAGATATGATTATCTCAACAGATGCAGAAGAGTGTTGATGAAGTTGACACCCATGCACAGTAAAGGGTGTAGGTAAACTCAAATGAGAATAGAATTGTTCCAATGCAAAAGAGGGATCTGTAGAAAACTTAGAGCTAGCATTGCACTGACTAGTGAAAATTAAATGCTCTTTTCCTTAGAACAGGAGCAAGACAAAGACAGCCATCTGTCTCTGTCAGGGTTGGTCAGCAGAAGGTGCCAGCAATTCACACTAAAGGATGAAAGAGATGATAGCATCTCCATGTCCTCCTCCACTCCTGTTCTCTCAGGTGGGATCATAGTGTGCCACATTGCTGGGCCAAGGACTCCTTGTCAGGTGACCTCTCGGACAGACCTTCTGTCTCTACATTACCACAGCAACTTCTTCCCCTCGGTCACTTGTGCCTTGCTTGGTACAGGAGAGAGGCGATTATGAGGCCAAAGCACTACTCTGTGTCTTAGGTGGACTATACTTTTTGTTGTTTCTGCAAAGGTCACCTTTGTGTTCTTAAGTTATTCAATTTAAATTGAACCATTTGTCAACTCTGGGAGCCCACACTGGTACTGATAGTCCATTTACAATGAACAATCCATTGAAATTAACGAATAAGAAAGAACTGTCAAATCAGCGTGTAACTCATATAAATGGAAAGACCTCACATACTTGGACAAGAAGCTTCCACATAATAAACATGACATAATAAAGCTTCCACATAACAAATATATGTATTTATAAATTACATGCAAACAGGTGTTGTTTTATGGTTTTGTTTGCTATTTATCACTGTTTTACTTATACATTAATTAATTGCTTTTAACATTCCTCTTGGAAAATAAACAAGAATAACTAGAAAAACTCTTTAAAAAAGCAATATTAAAATATGAAATTCAAAGAATTATGCATAGGAAAGACTTATGTGACCAAACAAAAATCGCAGAACTATGCCCAAGTACAAAAATTGACAATGAAAAATTTCACCTAAAATCAGCAGGGGAAATCAGAAAACACTGTGGAAATGAATATGCAAGTGAATCCATTCTTTATGATACATGGCAAAGTAAATTCAGAATGAATAAAAGATTCAGATGTAAAAATGAAACCATAAGAATTTTTAAGGACTAGGGATATAGCTCAATGGTACAGTGCTTGTCTAGTATGCACTAAGGCCCTGGGTTGATTCCTAAAACTTAAAAAAAAGTATCAGAAGTAAATATGAGAGAATTTGTTACAATTTCAGAATGGTGAAGGGCTTCCCAATTATAACTCAAATTATAAAAAAGTCAAAAGCCTACCTCACAAAGCACTCTGATGTCAGAAGATGAGGGAGGAAACAAAGAAAGTATTCCTAGAAATGTACAAAAAAGTTCCAATAATTCCATAGAAAAGTGATCAGAACAGGTAACAGAATAAGAAACATAAAGGAGCTTTAACGTGAGAATGGATGCTCCATGTCCTTAGCAATAAAAGAAATGCAAAGTAAAGCAATACTGAAAAAGTGATTATCCACTTATCAAGAAAAAATATAAAAATATAATAAGGTATTCTTGGTGAGATGGTGGAAAAGCAGGTCTAAATTTGTATCAGCTCTGAGGAGAGCTGTTGACAACATCTATCAAAATTCCAATTGCATTTTTGATCAAGCTTTTCCATTCCTGGATATTTGCTCTACAAATATAATTATCTATAAAATTTTCCATTGCTACATGGTTATTATAGCAAAAACAAAAGCAAAAAACTAGCAACAACTCAAATATCCAACAATAAGAACGAATGTAGTAAATTATGGCACAATTATGCAATATAATACTTTATAGCCTAAACAAATGCTGAGGGTCCCCCCTCTACACTGATGTGGCTAATTGGAAATGTTAATTGAAAAACACAAGGTTTGGAAGAGGGCACGTTGTGTGGGACAACTTACGTAGGAAATTGGATGTGCTCTGACAGTGGCTGGTAAGTAAGGCAGAATACTTTGAAGGTCCAGGAGGGAAACTACAAACAGTGGTTACGGGAGGGACAGGGGTGGGGTTGGGGCAGCTTGGTGGGTGAGGGACGGGGTGCGGGGGAAGGCAGGTTCAACACTATTCGCCTGTTTATGTTTGGGGGGATGGGAACCTTGTCCTGTGTCATCTGTTCAAAAATTTCAAAATATAAAAATTCATTCAAGGCACATTAAGAGCAAAACCCCAGAATGTGCAAAACCCTCCCTCAGGAAGGTTTTCACATCACTCTTCCCCCATTCCATCCTCATGCAGCAGGAAGGACCAAGAGCAACCCCTGCGTCTTTGTTTCCCAGCTTGGCTACTGACACACTCCAGCTTCTCATCGGATTCACCAGTTCTGACCAATGAAAATTGCCCTCGGTACCATTTTGGGTCTCCATGCACGCTGATATTCATGGAAAGTGTGTGCTTCTGCACTCTTCTAATTATATTTGGACAATTTAACACAAGCAGCTGTAATATTAACAACTCCACCATACAATTCAGCACCACTGTTGCTAGCAGCACACCATCTGGTTAGACTGATGGCTCTTCCCCTTGCTTCTTTCTCTCTCTCGCTCTCTCTCGCTCTCTCTCACTCCCTCCCTTTCTTCTTTTTTTCAACATAATAGCTATTGAACTGAAACAAATTTGCTCTACACTACTCGCTGCACTTGAATGTACGTTTGACCCAAAGTAGCTTCCACGTATAGTGAACTACAACCTAGCTTGATACACAAGCAAGTTGCAGCCTAACCCAAGAATATAACCTGCTAACTAGTAGCTGAGGGCAATCACAGGAAGGAAACCCTCAGCTAATCTTAAACGGAAGGTTGGGAATTAGGCCCAAATATGACAAGTGCAAAATTAACTGCACCAATCAGGTAATGTCTGTACCCCGTTTCCTGGCTTTCTTAAAGTAAAAGTAGTTCACCCGGCCAGAGGTGGAGGCATATGCCTGTAATGGCCGCAGCCCACAGGGCAGTAGTGTAAAATCGAAGGGAGGACCAGCCAAGGAGACAGAGTGAGGCCACTATCAAGAAGGGCATTCTGAGCTATCTTCAGTCTGGAGTATTAGCTGGTCCTAGAATATTCTTTTCTTGAGTTAAATAAACTTTGTTAAACTATCTCAGTTTTTCCTTTAACGGGAGCTACATTATTTTGCCTTATTTGTACATTAGACTACTTTAAGTTTTGTCCAAAACCAACCTAGATGTTTCATACAGATTATTGGCTTTCCAGCAGACAAGTATTCTAATCTATAATTGATGAAAATCATGAAACGGAAAGGAAACCTCACAACAAGGCAGGAAGAAAGCAAAGGAGTCAGATGTGTGGATTTGTTTTCCCTTTTCTCTTATTTTGAGCTGCAATTGGTCCATATTATGTGACCATGGACTCATCCAGAAAGGAATAAATCCCACCATTCTATCCGGTTTGTTTCTCAAAACATTTTCCATACACAGCATTTTTTTTTTTTTGTCCAGATGCAGTCAAAATGAGCCATAATACATGGACATGTTCTTTGTCCAATAGAAGTGATCTTAGCTGTCCTTGGACTCAGGATTATGTCTTCAGAACACCTAGAAAATCTGAAAATGAAGTTGTAAATTGAAAGCACAGCATCTTGGGAGCTCTGGCCCAATTTTGTTCTGCCCAAATGAGAGTCCCACAGGCAGCACCGGTAGGGAAGAGACGCCACCTTGCAATCACAGCTTTGTGGAGCTGCCTTCTGTCCATCCACACGCCCAAACGGGTTGACTCTACTGCTTTTCTTTGAAAGAGCACTTTGCATATGTTAATAAGACGGAAAATTCATGCATGTTTAATCACAGCTTTCTTAGCACTTGCCTTTTACAAGCCTAGATTCTCGAAATGATGGGTGTTTTCCTAAAAAGCTGTGTATTGACTTAATTTTAAAATTTTAACTGAATTTATATTAGTAAAGACCACTATTTAAGGAAATCCTATATGAATTCTTTATATATGTACAGACCCTTAACTGCTTTTGTTTGTACAACTGGGCTTTATGAAAAGGGTTTTAGTTGTTGTTAACAGAATTATTTCAGGTCACCAATTACTTAGATTCATGGTTACCTTAAATTTCAAGATTAAGATTATATGTTTACAAGAAAAACACCTCATATTTAGTTCAGATTTAATTTTATCTCATGAAAATATATCATATGCAATAGTTTGTTATTAACATCATATATTTACTATGCTTAACAAAGTTGTATATTTATATATGTTAACATTTATATGCTAGCTACTTATAAATAAAAATAGATATTGTGACTATATAACATACAAATAGAAAAATAAGAAATACTAAAATGTATAAAGTAGAATATATATAAAACACATATAAAATATATAATAAAATGGAAAATTTTACATTTGATTTATTTTTTTCTAGATATTTTAAATTTGGACTCTGAAAATATCTTACAAAAATTATTAATTTTACTGGTATCTTCCTCTGCATTTTCTAAACTAGTTGCATATCCCAATACATTTTGAGTATGAATATCACATTTCCACCAACCTTAGGCCTTATTATGTTTATTTATTCATTGCAGTATTGAAGGTTGAACCCAGGGCCTTCACACTGAGCTACACCTTAGCTCTTTCATTTTTCATTTTCATTTAAAAATTCTTACTAAATTACTAAGTTGCTCAGGCTAGGTGTGAACTGCTTCAGCCTTCCAGAGTTCTGGGATTACAACCATGTGTCAACCAGCTGGCTTATTTTAACACTCATAAATAGAAAAAATATGATAAAATAACATAAATTCCATAACACTTTCAAAACTATGAGATAGCTGTTCATTTAAAGTTATATCTGTTTCTTAAATCAATGACAAAACACACATAATTTTACAAAACCAATTAGATATAGACTATACTAGGTTGTGATCACAGAATTGGTCAGATCACTTTATTTATTTTCAGTGTTTCTTATAGGCTTCTCTAATCTATAGAATTTTTTTGGTTTATTGGTTTTATGATTCAAGACTGACTTTCTGCTATGATAGATGGCATGTTTTGTGTACCGTTTCCCACCTCTCCCTGCCCCACATACGGTTTATCCGGCTTTTGTCTGTATCCCTGGGGAGCCCTCCTCTGGGGCATCATTCCTAACAGGCAGCACCTGTTACCCACCACTAAGGACTGCAGCAGCCACTGGGCTTTCTGAGCAATGTAAGTGATGGGTGATGGTAAATAATTAGGCAGCCTTAGGGAGAACAAAGTCTATGTGATTAGCAGGATGGCCTTCTGGAAGATAGGCCCGAAATTCAATCAGAGAATAAGCATCAAATCTGATTACATCCCACACTCCACTTCCATCGATGCTAGCAGTTAACATCTAGCCATTAGCTGTCAAGTTAAGTCAACTCTAACACATTGAATGAAGAGCAGCTTCTAAATGAACAGTGACTCCTCCTCCCCCAAATCAAATATACATTAAATTTATACAGAAACCACATACAAACCTCTGCAGTCACCCACTATTAGGCCACACAAATATGTATGCTGACACAAAGCACCTGGGGGCATAGAAAAACACCTTAGGATCTGCTACCTGGGCTAGTAGCCATTGTAATGAAAAAATTTGTTGTAAGACTTGTAAAGGGACACATTGGTAAACAGTTTAGATTACTTAAAAAATAATAGTAATATTGTATTAGATCAAAGAAGGACCCTTGCAAAACCAAAAATATGACCAGGAGCAAGAGAGTTTGGAGTTAAAGTTTATTGCCCCTACACCTGGGTAGCAGGTCCAGACACAGGCATACAGATGAGGCATAAGGCACAGGGTATAAGGTATAAAGGGCCATAGGCTTAAAGGGCATTAAGACCCAAAGTATAAGGAATAAGGCCTCAGGGGTGGGCACAAGCTCTAGGGCATGAAGCTGTCCGTGACCATATGTCTGGTCAAAAGGCCCTGATTACGGGGTGAACAGAGCTTTCATTTAGTGTGAGTGAATTAGGCAGCATGAGGGTTGGGAATTGGACTGTTGGAGTATGGGTCCACAGGGATTGGGCCGAAGAAGACAAAGTCAATTTGCCTGCTAGGTTGGGAGGACAGGCAGGTGTTTCCATTCAAAAACTTTCCCCACTCAATTTTTCATTCTTCTCCCATTCTTTGGAGCAATGTCCAGTCCCAAAATGAAAAATTCTCATTGCATTGAGATGAGAAAAATGGATTCCCTGGGGTCTGAACAATGCTGGCCACAGGAAAATATAGTTAGGATTTGCCCGGCATAGCCTGACCTGGGCTCTGCCTTGAATCAGAGAAGCCTATGTCTTCTTTCTTTCATGAATTCATTTAGTGTGTAAGTATGTGATATACTGGAGGCACTGTGGAACAAAGGCAAAGTCCTGACTAAACCAGACTGAGAGACAATGCATACAACACTTTGTTTTAAATATTAACAACACATTGAAAAAATAAAAATAAGTTCATTTGTAGTAATTTTAATACATTTATTTTCCTTAAGTCAATGTATCGAACACATTATTTTATAGTAAATATAAAATTATTGTTGAGATATTTTACATTCTTTTTTATTTTTTCCAAACTAAAATGTTAAAGCGTTACAACTATAGCACAGCTCAGCACTCAGTGGTCACACTTCAACAGCTCTGTGTTCACATATGGGCAGTGGCTACCATATTGAACAGTACGGGCTTAGTTGTCTACTTGTCTCACGCGCCTTACTAAAATGCAGAAGTGCAAAGATCTTTTAGCTGAAAATAGTGATTACTATTTATTAAGCATTTATTTTGCCATGCACTGTAACAAGCATTTTGTCTGAATTCTCACATCTAGCTTATCCCCAAGTACTATTTCTTTGTAGATTTTATAGGCAATAGAACAGATAAATTGGAGGTTATCAGACCAGGAGGGGTAAGATCTCAAACCCAGATACTGTCCATCCACAGCCATCGTGGTTCATCCTTAGGGCAGCCTCAGAGCTTTCTATTTTACTGGTTACACAGACACACTGCACAGGAAGGGAAGCAGGAGGCAAGAAGCCTTGACTCATTTTCATGAGCTTCATTTTGGACTTGCCATGGCTGCCTTCTCCCTCAAGACAAAAGCCATTTCCCTCTCATGTGCCCCACATGTGGGACGAGGCAACACCTGTATCAGAACGACTTTGTTCTTAGTGAAGATGCCAAACAGGTTGAACAATTCCATCCTGTTCTGATGCATGAAGAATGAACTTGGAATCTGGACACAGCAAGATGTTAATCTTCTTTTGACCAGACAGTTCAGATGTGCAGCTGAATTTTAATCAGGCCTATGGATCATGTCAATGGAAAGCAAACTGGGCCAACTTGCAGGTCAGATGTTTGCCTGGGTAAAGTCACTCAGTGTGGAGTCTTCTGAAAGATTATGTGAATCAGCAAGGTGCAAAAGAAGAAAGATTTCATCCTTTTGCTTATCTCACACTTACAAGATATAGGGAAGCTATGAGCCAAATATCATTATTAATAATATTAGGTAAAAAGCCAAAGGGTATATTTGATTTTTTCATGTAAAACAGAGACTGTCATGTAAAAATGTTTCTAAATATTAAAATATTTTAGTTGTGGTAAAAACAAAGATAATTTTAAGTAAATACTGAAGTAGTTATAAATTAACAAAACATTAGTAATGGTTGAAGTTGGCTGAAGGAATACTTTTTCTCTATTTTTGTGCATTTGTTGAAATTTTCCATGATATAAATGTATTTTAATGTAGCTGTAGAGAAAAGAATATCCCTCCAAAAGCAGCTCTGCATTGGTACTATATTAATATATTGTATTTTTTAAAAACTACAGTTATCTGCTTGTTTTATACCTATTCATGTATTCATGAGCTAGGAAGAGCAGGATTTCTCAGCCTCAGCACACTTGATATCTGAGGCCAGATTAGCCTTTGCTATGGGCAGTCCTGGCCATTGCAGGACGTGAATGGCCTCTCTGTCCTCTACCCACAGAACGGCGGGAACATACACACTCACTCACCACCTCACTGGCAAACTCTACAGACCCTCCAGACACCGCCAACGGCCACAGAAGAAGAGATAAGCACAGAGAATCGTCCAGGTATGAGCTGCGAACTTCAATGGCGCTCCTTGAGGGGCGTCCCGAATGTTGTATTCCTGGTGACTAATCGGAGACCTAGTGTATGCTACATGCTTAATAAAATTTGGTGAGTGATTGGGTTAAAAAATTTACCAAGAGTACAATAAGCATGATGTTCTCAAGTTTCTTCCATTTGCTGCTTAGTGAAGTAAGTTAGAAGCAGAAGGTGAAACATCGAATGGTCTCTCTGATATGAGAGTCCCAGATCACAACTCTTATGGAACTTAAAACGAAAAACAGAGTGAAACAGGGGGGTAGGTTGGGAGAGGAGGGAGGGGAGGGGAGGGGAAGGAGAGGAAAGGAAGGAGAGTGGGAAAGCCCTTGTCACCTTAACAAGATACATATGTGCACAAAATACTCAACTTCAATGTAAACCTTAGATTTTGCACATATAGGTATCAATAAAATGGGGGAAAAAAAGAATTTACCAGGAATTGTAAGTATGGTAAAGTGTGAAATGAAACAAGCTTACAAAGAAGCAGAGCGAGGTGACAGTTCAATTTTGTGACAAGGGCATATCAAAGACCTGTCAAACCATGGTAGCTTATTGTTGTAAACAGAATTTTCTAATTGCACTTATAAACTATAATTTTAAAATATTATATATAAAATGTTCACATATTTTATATAAATCACAATATTATCATATAAAATATACACTATTGTATTGACTTTGAATAATATTCTCAATTATTCAAAGTTGAATTAAATTCTGCCTGCCTAATTAGTGTTACATTACAATATCATAATATCTACTTACATAGCAATCCCAGCTTTCTGAGTCCATTCAGACTGCTACAGTAAAACACCACAAATAGGTGGCTCATAAACAGAACTCTAGTTCATAAGATGTTCAAGTCAGAGGTTATTGGCAGGTTCTGTATGTGAGGAGGCTCCACTATGTGCTTCACAGAAACACCAGAGACAGCCCACAAGAGCAACAAGAATCACTGGTAGCCAAGGGCAAGAAACAGGAAAAAAAAAAAAGTAATATAATTACTCAATAAAAATAACAAGAGCAGTGACAACAAAATCCTAGAGACCTGTGTGCTATTGAACACATCTTCATGCTTTCTGAATATTACCTCACCATCTGACCAGTGGCCATTACTCAGTCAACCAGAACAGTGAAGAGCAGACATGTAGTAAAGATCCGTGGTTAAACGTCAATGACGAGGGTAACCCAAGGTCAATAATGTCTATCAGCTTTTACACGGGAATCCTGGCCAGTCTCTGTTAGCCTCAACTGACACCGCTTTTGTTACAAATTATTGTGACGGTATTGTTTCAAATTATCTGATATCAGTTGTCTTTAAAATTTTCCCTTTGCCTCGTTTTCTTTGAATATACCCATAGTTTTCTACGGTACAAGGATTCCCTTCAATGGTACCTACCATTACAACCTTTCTCTGATTGACTTTTATTTGGGTTGACGTGGATCTCATATACAGAAAAGCCAAAAAAAAATCTGTGAAGAAATGGAAAGATTGAG
The DNA here is from genome assembly GCA_004027205.1 of Ctenodactylus gundi. Taxonomy (NCBI): domain Eukaryota; kingdom Metazoa; phylum Chordata; class Mammalia; order Rodentia; family Ctenodactylidae; genus Ctenodactylus; species Ctenodactylus gundi. The sequence continues at coordinate 218,122 of PVKB01000838.1, forward strand.
TGAAGAATTAGCAGATCACTGAATTCAAAGTCTATATATCAAAAATCAATTATATTTCTGTATATTCACAAAACCAATATAAATATAAAAATTTAAAACCAATGCTAATAAATCACTGCACAGAATAATTCAGCTGTTTCTGCAAAAGCTAAACTTACACTTACCAGAAAATGAATCCTTTCACTCTTAGATGCCAACCCAAGCTAAAAGAAAACCTAAATCTACACGAAGCTTGCACAAACGTTAGCTGCGGCTTTATTTGTAATGTCCCTGGATTAATAACAACACAAATGCTCATTAAGGTTAAACAAATTGTCACATATTAATATGATGGAGCACTACTCGGTCAGTAATTAAAAAATTAACTGGTGATATAGAAAAAAACGTGGAACAATTGCAAAATAATTATGCTGAGTGGAAGAAGCCAGACCCAAAAAGAGTCTATAAATAAAAATTTTTACTAACTGGCAAATTATTATGCAGTGACAGAAAACAAATCAGTGGTGGCCAGAGGGTGGAAGATCAGGGCAGCCAAAGACCGTCTAGCAGACGAGTGACACAGAGCAGGAGGAAGCCCACGGGAGCAACTCACGGTCTGCGGCTGTTGGAGAAATTGTGTCTACTTGTTTATTCAAGAGTAGCTTTCAGGTGCATGTCGTTGACTTGGGGGCCAGGAAGTGGGGGAGGAGCACTGAACTGGCAGCTTGAACTGAATGAAGGAGGCCAGAAGATACATGGTTGCAGCCTCTTCCTGAAAAAGCTCTGTCCTCGTGTGAGTCAGAGACTTCGGCTGGCTCTGCGGCTTGCTCCGGCCTTCACTTCCCAGATTTCCATAGCGGATTCGCACCAGGCTCGTGTGTTTGCCTTGCTTTTTGGACAACCATCCACCGCAGCCTCGTGTCCTGCAGTCTCAGACTGGTGTCCTTCCTTCTGCCGCGATCCTGATTCTGAGCGTCTAGGACACTCCAGCTCTTCCAGGTGCGCAGAGCTGATTTGGACTCTCTCTTTATGTAAGCCCTACAAATAAATTCCACTTCTCTTTATTACTTCTATTAAGCCAGCCTCTCTTAGAAGCCTAACCTGTACACTGCCTTAGTTGGGAGGACAGTTTCCCAGTGCCTACATGCCCTACAGCTTACCAATTGTACACTGAAATAGCTATAGTAGGTTACGTGACTAGATAATTTTATATAAATAAAATAAGGGACTGTGGGGGAAAAACCCTTTCCAACAGCATCACAACCTTGAAGCTCCTCATCATGTATCTAAGAAGGGACTCGCACGACTGTGCCTCTGCAAGATACAAGCAATTAGAGTGAGAAATTTTAAATACCCAAATTAATGATGAGATGTGCCACATTTGTGGACTAGAAAATTAGTTTGTGGCAAAATGTTAATTCTTTTTAAAGTTTTTTGTATAGATTCAACAATATCCCAAATAAAATCTCAGAGGGTTTTTAAATTAACAAACTAACTCTAAAATTTATATGAAGTTCATAGAATCTAAAATAACCAAAGCAATCTTGAAAATCTTGAAACACAAATGTTGGAGGGCTCAGACTGCTAGGTACCAGGTTGTACTGCAAAGCTGCAGTGAAGATTGTAAAACACTCTCCTATTACTGGATTTATCAACAAGAGAAAAGGATGAACTTATTGATAAAGGACACCGGCTTAAGTAGACACAGTTTGTAGAAGCAAGCCTGACCTCTGCCTCACAGCATACACAAAAAGACAAGCTGAAGTCGATCCTTGATGTGAAGAGCATAATATAAGACAAGTTTCAGAAAATCACACAAAGAATAGTTCCAAGACAATACATTGGCAAAGATTCTTCAAACAAGCACAGATACATAAGCCATAATCAGAAATATTGATAAATCAGTTTCATCAATATTAAGAACTTTTATCAACAGAAGATAATATTGAAAGTAAAAGGGCAAGTTGCAAACCGGTAGGAGATAGGTGCAGTCCCTATGTCTGGCAAAGATTTCATTCCAAATATTCAAAGAACCCCTACAAAGCAACAAAATGCAACCCAAGCTGAATTTATTTTTATTGTTTTACTAAATAGGGAAATGACTCAAGTGGGCAGTTAACAAATGAGATATTCAAATATCCTGTTCAGTATTAAAAACATGTTGGGCATAATTAGCTACAGTACCATACAGAGTAGAACCACAGTGAACTGTCACACGCTCTCACCAGAGTGGAGACATTAAACGGTTCGCAATGCCAAGCGGTGGAAAAGATATGAAAATGCCTAAGCTCACTTTAGTTTCTAGCGGGATAGAGACAGTTTCTTTGGAAAACTGGTGCTATACAAAGCTAAGTTTCCATGTTAGAGGTCAGGCACTCAACACAAATGCATTACCAGATTCACAGGAAGACGAGAATGAGAATGTTCGTAGCAAAGTTATTCAGCATGCCCCGAAACTGGAAAAACCAATGCAGAACAGATCAATGTGTGAACAATAAGATAGTAAAAATGGAGAAGTACCCTGTGAGGGGAGAGGAGACCGCTGCTGGGAGCAGCCGGTGCTTGACTTCTGCTGACTTCACAGCAAACCAAAGAGGACCAATCCATTTGATATGAAGGGTATGACCATGTCTCCGTTACTTTTTCATTGCTGTGACTCAATACCTGACTCGCACAAACTTAGGAAAGGAAAGGTTTATTTTAGCTTACAGTTTCAGATGGTCACAGTCCATTCAGGGGTGCCCGGCAGCAACTGAAGTACATGGCAGAGGCAGACAGGTGGAGGCAGCTTCTCAGGACATCATAAACAGACAGGCAAGTGAGACTAATCGTGACTAGTCCAAGTCCCAGTCTTAGTCTCTCCTTCATCGGAGTATCGAAGGTGTGGCCACTACAACATTTAGTCTTAACTCACATGCCCCTAATCCCAAAAACTGCAAGCCTCCTCTCCAGGCCAGACCCCAATCTACCAATATTACATGGCTCCATAGACAATCCATAACATTAAAATACATGAGACTTTTGGGAGACACTCCAGATCCTAACCACAACAGACCAGAAGGCACTAATGGGGGTAATAAAGAAGAACAGGTGCTCACTCTGCAGAGAGTAGGTAGGACACTGGCAGGGAAGAGGCAGGAAGGGCAGGGAATGTTCTGGGAGCTGGTAATTTTCTGTGTTTTCATGTGTGTGGCATGTAAATGAGTCTATATATGTCTAAAAACTGTCACTCTGTAGACTTAAGGCACGTGAACTCTATTACTTGTAAATTACACTAAATGATAAAACTACAACACTTTAACAATGTAGCTTAGCTTTATTTTTGACTCCAAAATTAGGTAACACTTCATAAAACAGAGTAAGTAATCTGATGAACTGAGCAGAAGAGGTTTTAGAGACAGAAAAGGACTTGAAGACAGAAACAAGGACAAAAAGTTGATCGATCACTTGAAAGTTCCCTCGTAAGACGGAAGCGGAGGCTTAGCAATGATCAACCTCTTTCACTCAGGCTATGGCCTCCATGTAAGCATTACTGTAGAAGGAACTTGGTTGCCACCCTGAGCAAAGGTGGCCTGTTAGGAAATTTGGTTGTTCATTTACTTAATCCTGAACTTGCCTCAAGTTCAGACACACAGCTTAGTTTTTGTTCGGCAATCGGAAACTTGAGCATGAGTGACTCCGTTTCTGCTTTTGGTTTGATTGGGGCCTTGTGCAGAGAGTCAGTCCAAAACAATGGTCTCTCATAATTTTTATTTGATAGCTATATGTTGATATGTCAGATTATAAAATTTCAAAAAGAGGGGAAGTGATGCTCTCTGGATGAAAGCTCCTGTCCTGGTGTGAGGTAGTATTGACCTAAGGCAAGACACCTTCTCAGAAGATGACCATCCCACCCCGGGGAAGCGTTCCCACCTGGCCCCTCGCGCGTGCCAGCGCACTGTTCAGCAGGCACCATGTGACAGGGAAGGAGTGCGTGTGAGCTTGGCATCTCCTTGTCTTGCAGCCGGTGATTCTGCTTTGGATCTCTGACTTTTGCATCTTTGTTTTTAATTAGAAATACCGGAAAACTTCACCAGAAAAGGTGTAAATAGTCAAGAAATGTACCGCCTTGCTAAAAAGGAGCCTTGGAATCTGGATTCTTGGTTGGCTAGCCCAGTGGCTCTGTGTCTACCACCGTCCCTCGGTGACTGTGCCACACTTCGCTCTCTCAACCTGGGAACTGGTTTAAGCTGGGCGTCCTTTCAGAGAGTGACACACTGCAGTCAGTGCCACTTCCCTTTGCATTTTGCTGGGGTAATTAGAACTACTACTGGATCTCCCGGAGGACTGGGGAAAAGGGTCCCCAGAACCTGCAGAAATCACTTGTTGTGTCTCATTTTCTCAAGTTTTATCACAGTTCCATCTCAGTACGTTAGTGTCCGGAGATTATAAAGACAGGCTTAGTCTAAGCCAGGTTGCCGCAGGATCTGTCGAAGGGGCGCCTCCTGGAACCAAACGATCCTGCCAGGAGCAGGTACAGGCAACAGGACAACTGAGAGTAATGTCACTGACTGCCGAACAGCTCAGACACGCTGGGAAGGTTCTCAAGAGCCCCCAGTGTTTAGAAACAATTGGGAAGAAACCAACTCTTATTTGGCAGAGGCCTTTGAGGCCACCACCTGTTGATGCCATGCCTGTGTAGCAGCGAGCTGGAGCCTATGAAGAAGCACCACGCAGCCCGCAAAGGGCTGTCCCAGGAGAAGGCGGCGTCTTCCTCTCTCCCTCCTTCCTGCACTCACGACGCAGGGAGTACAGCCGCAAGATTGGAGTAGGGACATGAGGTTGAATCTTACAAAGGAACAGTTCATTGAACACACACACACACACACACACACACACACACACACACACACGCACACACTTTCTAATAGCTTTACTGAGAAATAATTTAGGCATCATAAACTTCATCCTTCTAAATTATAAAGCTCAATAATCATAGTCTGTTCCAAGAGTTGCACAGCCATCATCACTGCTAATTCCACAATATTTTTATCACTTCAAAAAGAAGCACCAAATGCCCCACTCCCCGCTGCTTCTGGTGACCACCCACCCCCTCTTCTGTCTCTGTAGGTTTGTCTATTCAGGATGCCTCAGGTACACGGAATCATGAAATAAGTGGCTGCTTAGAAACGGCTTCTTTTGGAAAATATTCTCAAAGGTCGTCCATAGTGCACTGCCAGTCAGTACCTCAGTACTCTATAATGCCAAATCGTATTCTGTCCTGTGTAGACCGTATTTTTAAAATCCACGCAGTCATGGGTAAACATCTGGAGGGCTTCCCCTGTATGGCTGCGGTGAAGAGTGCTGCAGTGAACACTTATGCTCAGGCCATTGTGTGGTGACATTTTCCAGCTCTCTGGCAGTATAATTTTAAAGTCACATGGTAACTATACGACTAGCCTTTTGGGGAGCTGCCAAACTGTTTTCCAAAGTGGCTATGCCATTTGAAATTTGTACCAGCAGTGTATGAAGATGCCTATTTTTCCGTATTTTCAACACTTCTCATTGTCTGTCTTTTTTATTTTAATTACCTAAGGCGTTAGAAGTAAGGCTGCATAATGATTTTGATTTGCATTTCCTTAATGATTTAACTATATTGAGCATCTTTTTCATGTATTCTCTGGTTATTTGCATATCTTTTTGGAGAAATGTCTGCTAAAATTTTAATTGTTGAGTTTTAAGAATTCTTTCTCTTTTTCCCCCCTGCTGAGTGTTGGAGGCTAGCAATAGGGTCTATCTAACTTGCCTAGGTTAGGTTCAAACCTGGGATCTTACTACCTTAGCCTCCCCAGTGCTGAGGTTACAGGGGTTGGCCTACCACACCTGGCTAAAGAATTCTTTATAGATTCTAGACACAAACTCCTTATCAGATATGCATTTCATTGAATGTGTATTCTGACGCAGAATACAAGTTGAATTTACCAAAAAATCAATTGAATTTCCATACTGTTTGGAGGTAAATATTTTATCCCATTCTGTAAATTGACTTTTTGCTGTTATGCATGGTGTTTTTGGAAGTACAAAAAGTTTTTAGTTTTGATTAAACTTTCTTTTTGACTACTTTTACTTTTTGTGTCATATCTAAGAAAAGATAGGCTAATTCAAGGTAGTGATGCTCTACTCCTGAATCCTTATTCAAGTTTCATTTCTCATATGTAGGTCTGTGACCCATTGTGAGTTAATTTTTGGACATGTTGTGAAGCAGAAGGCATATTTTATTTAGGTGCATGTGGCTATTCAGTTGTCCCACTGCCATGTGTTTTAAAAAGGTCATTTTTCCTACTGAATCATTTTGGCACCCTTGTCAATAACTACTCAATAATACATATAAGGCTTAATTTCTGGACTCACAAACTCAATTTCATTGATCTATATTGTGTCCTCATGTAAGTCCAACACCCTCTTGATTACTGGAGATTTAAAGTAAGTTTTCAAATCAAGAGTTAAAAGCCTTCCAACTTTTTTCCCTTAAGATTTTTTTGGCTATGCTGCATCTTGTGAATTTCCATGAATTTTAGAATCAGCTTGTCAATTTGTCAACGAGGCAGCTGGGATTTTGGTAAAGGTCATGTTAAATCTGTAGATCAAGTTGGTAAATATCGTCATCACCACCGTAACAAGATTAGGCCTTCTAATCCGTGCACATAGATGTCTCTCTCTAAATTTACACCTTATTTAAATTCTTTCAACAAGGATTTGGAGTTCTTAGTATATGTCTTCCAATTTTTAAAATTTATTTCTAAATGTGTTATTCCTTTTTATGCTATTGTGGATAGAACTGTTTCCTTAATTTCATCTTTCAGTTGTTATTGTACAGAAACTCAATTGATTCACGTAGATTCATCTTGTATTCTGAGTAAGTACAGACATTCATCGAAATGCATTGAATGTTACACTTAAGATGCATCTCACTGAGTATAAAGTTTGCCTTAGTAATTCATTTTAATATCTGGTTCAAAACACTGAACAAGACTAGTCATTTTTAAGTTGTGACTGTGGTAATACTGGCAAATACTAAATGCTTATGTAACTGGACTGATGTCAGTAAGCAAGGGCCCTCTCAGAGAGAGGGACAGGTGGGGTTCAACAGAGCACAGCTAATGGCTTTTAATGGAAAAATAAAGCCTCTCAGTGTTGATATTCTGAAGAGTTAAGACAACTCACTACATCGGTAACTATGGTGATGGAGGTTAGTGGAGGTTGCGACTTGCAACACACTGACATTGGCCTTGTGGAAACAATCTTACAAACAAGGCATGCATTTTCTTTTCTTTATTTTTTAAAATCCTGTGTCTCGATCAAATGCTTAGTGAATTTGTATCTGCCATAATAAGTGAGCACCAATGTCCCAGATCCTTACTTTGAGAATTCCTTTCCTTGTTGCTCACATCTGGAAGTCCCTCTGAATGAATACTCCTTGCCTGTTTAGCTACATCCCAAGTTTGAAGTTTCTGTTTGGGAATTATCAAGAGAAGCCTTACCTATAAATCCATGAAATAAAGCTCTGTGCAGAATTTCTCATGAAAATACCACCATCACAAGCAAATTTTCCTGACCACTATGAGGTAGGCAGCCCATACGTGGTCAGAAGAAAAACACCTTACTTCTTCCAGAAAACTGGTCACATTAGCAAATCTAAAGTACACTTATTTGGAACCTGCCCAATGTTACTCATGACTTCTAGAGTCATAGCAGCTTCTGAATTGATGTTTCATACTTGAAATTAAAGGAAAACAGATCAGAAACAATAAAACGGATGATGTGGGCCAAGTTCATTTTCTTCCTAGCTATTAGGTCTCCTCAGACTCTAGTCCAAGAATACTCTGAGTGGAGTAGCTCAAATGTATTGAAGACAACATACCTGTCTTTAGTTCTCATAAGAGCTGCCATCACAGAAATGATGCAGACGTTCCTGAGATGACTGCAAACAGCCACGGGTCAAGTACAGGTTATAAAATAAAATGCTACTAGCATTTTTTGAGTGACCGTGCCCCATGTTTTATCCTGGAGCTTTTGTACATGAGCCTCAGTTCAATGAAATTTTATGAAATAGTTTTAAATAATTATTCAATATTTTATTAGATAGGTTCTAACAAAATTTGATAAAAAACATTTAATGCCTAATTTTTCAAAATCACTTTACCTCCTAAAGCAACTCGATAAGTTTGTTTTTAGTAAACAGACAAGTAAACATCCTTTGTATATGTTTTCTGATTTTCAAATTTAATTTGCTTTAGGGTTTTTCTTTCCAAAAAAGAATATAAGGGCATCAGACACTCTCCCTTCCCACGCCGGTAACAACTCTGTCCCTATGACTTTTCCCGCCGAAGGCTGAGAGGGGTAGAAGGTCCCTATCTGTCATCTGAAATCTATTAGTAGCTGCTTTGGCTAAGCCTTGAAACTGAGATGTCACATATCAATTACACAAGAATGAGCTGACACACGCTTCCTGCCAGCACCAACACACAGAGAGAGACTTAGAAGAATTGTTTTTCAGAATGTAGCTGCAGAAAATACAATATTGACCTTTGTAGGGAGCTGGAATTTATGAAGCTAATAGTGAGAGCTGCATGGTGAGAAGTAAGAGCTTGAGTTTTAGGGAGTCTGAGGAACCGCCCGTCCCTCAGTGTGACATCAGTAGACACCCCAGAGGCATGCGCTGGGACAATAAAAATGTTTTCCTTCTAGCACAGTGAAACTTGGAAATGTTCTAGCAACCCTCAGAAAACTTGTCTTCCAACCTTTATTTTACAGACAAGGAAAATACGGCAAGAGCAGACAGACTGTGGAGCAAGCCTTTAGGGCTTCGCGGGCGCCTTTGCAGACAATGTCCACTTAGAGAAGTGTCACAGGTGGGGGAGGATTCAGGTCCTCCACAACTGAGTTGGAGCCAACGTGAAAGTGATCTTCCTGAGACCCGAGCTGTGTGACACACACCAACACAACATTCAGAGGATTAGTGAGGTTAGGAAGAGTGGATTCCTCTCTCAGAGAACAGCTGACCCTTCTGCCGTGGCCTCTACGGAACGTCAGGTATATTTGAGTGAACTGGCCGTCAGCCCACAGGCAATTTCCCCCACTCAAAATGATCCCCTGACATATGGTGCCCTGAATTAGCTTGGGCTTTGGCAACTATCAACAGCAAGGCAGACACTGGCTTGCTCTTGAAAATGTCACTTAGCCAAAACACAGACCTCTAATATTCAGCCATCTAGTGTCTTAATTTAAAAAAAAAAAGGAATCAAACTCAAAGAACTTTTCTACTCTGAGGGATCTGTGATCCAGGTATCACATATCAGAGGTTGACAGTGGCTAAGTGTACCTGTATAGTGCTCTCAGCACCCTCACTGAGAGCACAAGACAATACAGGCTCTAACAAGAGGATAAATCTCTTCACCCCACACCATCTGTCGGTGATGGGCTCCAGGATCCTGCACAGACATTCAAGTCTTATATAACATGGTGTTATATTTGCTTAGATTCTATGGGAATCTTCCTATATACTTTGAATCACCTCTAGATTACTTAAGTGGCTACTAAATACTTATGTCCCACTTCACTTGCATAGATTCAGCCTAGTACTTAGAGTACAGTAAGTTTAATTTTTGTTGGTGGGGACTTCCTGGATTTTTTTCCCAAATATTTTTGATTTACGATTTATTGAATCTTCAGATATACCACCCAAAGATATGGAGGGCCAACTAGGTATCTATCTTAAATATTCTTAAAGTAGAAAATATGCAAAGTGTAAATTCATGCATATGTGTGTGTGTGTGTGTGTGTGTGTGTGTGTGTGTGTGTGTGCTTAGATAAATATTTGAGAAACTTTGCCATTTTTGTAAAGTAATTAGATTTGTCTGTCACTCTGTTTATATGAACAATAAGCATGCACAATCCTACTGAATGACATCTTTCTAGGAATAATAAAATTATCTCTTAAACTGTCACTAAAATAGTTAAATCCTTTTTCTAAGGAAAAGATAATATGACAGACCCCTCCCCCAAATATTGAGAGTCCTTCCATTTTATTCAAGGCCTATCTTAGGAAACCCCAATAATATCACTTTTCAGCTCTTGAAGCAAAAATAACTTCCCAAGCAGTAGACCTTACTCCTTACTGAAGCCAAGAGTTTCTAAGGCACGAAGAGTGTTTATTTTCGGACAATCAGGACATAAACACATGCACTTGAGCCAGAGGCCTCAGGGAAGGTCTCTTACCATCTCTCCACTGTGTGACTCAACAATGTTGAACAAAGTTGTCCTCCTGCTACTCATGTTCTGCATATACAGAAGACTTTCACTGAAAGCACAAGACAATACAGGCGCTAATAAGAGGACGAATCTCTTCAAATGTTTCCACTCTGGTGACCACTGGTGACAGTGACTTGCTGCTGCCATCTTCTGGAGACACCAGACTCAGCAAGATAGGTTAGGTGACTAAAATTCAATTGCCTCTACATAATTAACCTCCCTCATTGACAGAGCCAACCTTGCTACATTGGTGAGTCTGGAGAGATTGTAGGGGAAAAGGCTTGCCTTCCTCTGACCTCAGGATTGCCCACAGGACAGAAGGCATGGTCCCTGCTGTCTACAGTCTAAATGACTACAACAGTGAGGGGAGGCCATCCTGAGATGTCAAGACACTGTCCTGTCTTTTTTCTTCCCTTGGCCATATTATGTCAGAAATAGTTCCAAGGCCAGAGAATCCTTTCCCTGATGTCCAGGCCCGCCTCCGAATGTGTCCACGGATAGTAGCTAAAACGAGTGGCCACCTACCAGGCAGATGAAAGGGAGAGCCTACTTAGCACCCTAAAACACCGGGCCCAGAGCAGGGCCTGACCATGGCAGGGCTGGGAATCTTCTACAGCACTTCTCACCACGTCGGTTTGGTGGAGTTCCATTGTCAAAATAATAATAAAAATAATTAGTGCTGTGTTCTTTTTTCTCTCTTCACACAGGTTCAGAGCCCATTTTCTAAGAGCTCACTGTACCAGGCTTGAATGTGTCCTATGGAAGTTGATCCTGACTACTTCCTCTTCTGCTTGGCCTCTTCTAACTCAGAGACAGCCCAGGACATGTTCTCCTCAGAGCCCCAGTGAGTGATCCTCAGTCCTTCCTGTAAAGCTTGACTGTGAGGTGGTCACTGAGGGCAGACCTTCCATGGTGGGTAAATATTGAGTGGAATTCTCACACTAGGTCACACTAGTGTGAACGTCACCTGGGAAGAAACAGACATACTTCTTCATCTACCAATTTATTGTACTCAAGGTCCAGAAAGACCCAATGACCTGTGTGAATCCCAAGGAGGAAGGATGTGAGATGGGCAGTGCGTCTTCTGTACATACACACACACACACACAAACACACACACACACACACACACACACTGCCCTCTCTCCTAGCTTGAAATCAAATGCTCGCATTCTTGAAAGCCGCACAAAGGACTTATTAAATAGGAAACCATAAGTTTTCAATCAGAGAAGAATCTGAAAATATGAAATATTTATGGAAGCTGAACAGGCTGGGTAAACAGGGACAAAGATGGAAGAATGAACATGAAGGTGTCTTCTCATGTCCTTTTCATTAGCGCCCAGTCAACCTGTTGAGATCATCTGTTCTATGTCAGGGACTTTGCCAGAAATGAGATAATGCAGACATAGTCACTGCTTCCAGCTCACTCATTTTCCAATGGGGATTTGCAAACCAGCAGTTCTTTCTTCCACTGTTTCTCCCAACAAACATTTAGGGACAGATACTGTAACCTGTCATAAATAAAAGCTTGGATTCTTGAGGCAATTTTGTTTGTTGAAAGGAAAATACAAATTTGAATCAATATTGCCACGGGAGAATTTACAGGAGAAAGGGAGAGATTTGTAGGTGATTTTCCCAACTGAAAGCCACATTCATGCTTGGTCCCTAATGTATCAGTGTTGGAAAAGGTAGAGGAGTCCTTAGGAAATGTTTGGGACAGGAAGGAGTCATCGTCATTAAGGGATTAATGGCATCTCTTAGGAGTGTGAGAGTTATGCTTGAGTTCTCATGTGACTGTAGTTTTATGGAAATGTGAAAGCAGGTTGTTATAAAGTGAGGTCACCTCTCATATTTACACTCTTGCATACACCCATTTTCTTTCTGCTTTTTCACCATTACGTAAGGCAGAATGTGTCTCTCACCAGGTGCCTCCCGGAGTCGCTGATCTTTGGTTTTCCAGCTTCCAGAGCTAGGATCCCACATAAATTTATTTTCTTTTGAAACTGCAGGTTAAGTTTCCAAATGACTGATGAAAAAAAAATCTAAATTGTTAGAAAAGGCACAATGAACAAATAACTACTGATGTAAACCTAGATGTCGAGGAGGATGAGGGAGCCTGTGGAGGGAAGAAAAAGTCATTTTTCCTTCACTCTTGGTGGGTTTTTAGGTGGGACCCCTGCAACAAAAAGCAGAGAAATAAAACAGGAGGAAAGCAATATAAGTTCTCAAAACATGCAAACTTCCTGTAGGTACAAGAGAAAACCCAGAGAAATTAGTAAACTTCTAGAGTGGGTCTCCAATGCTTTAAACTTCAAGCCTAAAAACTACCTTTGACCCCGTGAAATGAGAAGGCAGGGTGCGGGGAAGGCCCGCAAACCGAGGGTTGGGCTCGTTACATTTGGGTGCATGCCTTCCCTGCTGATGTGGAGTCTCTCATGGTCTGAGTGGGCCCTTCTCTCTCTAATGCAAAGATGGAGTCACTGTCACAACGGAGATTTCCCTCTCGATGTCACTTTCTCTGACCTCAGGGTAGCTCCTCACGGCTCTTCTGCTGACAGGTTCTAAAAATAAACAATTCTGAATAAACCTATGCCAAGGGTTTGCGGTGACATGTTCTGATCTCCCATAGTCATATTTTAGGGTGCTGTGTCCTGAACCTCATCTCTTGTAATGGAAATATTAGAAGTCAGTAAAGCTCATTCAAGGAAGAGGGTGACAAGTTCCCACTGAAACACGGGGTGTGCAGTTATAAGGAGACGTGGTATAGCTGACCCGTAGGCCGTGACACGTGGGGACTGAGTTTAGCCAAAGAAAAGGTCAGACTACAGGTGCATTCAGGCTGTGGGAGATGGACAGGTCAGAGACGATGCAGCAGAAGACAGGTGGAGAATGCCTGGCAGGCTGTCACCAGGAAGTCACAGGGACGGAGCCTCTAGCGGAGGAGAGATGAGCCCAGAGGAGAGAGAAAACAAACACAAAAGGAGGCGCTCAGGCAAAAGCTGAACTCCACACGGGAGGGGAGCCAAGGCTCGCGCTTTGGCGCCCTCAAAAGCCTGATTGGTTTTGTTTTCTCTGCTACTGGCCGACACTGTAGAGTCCCTCTGCACAGAGTATACAGCGGGGCCACATAGATGAACAAGTGTGCCGGGTACCCCTGCGCGTAAGCCACACCAGCCTTCTATTTTTGCTGCAAACCGTCGTGTCCACCGGCGGATTGTGCCATGCAGCTTGGCCCTGGCACTGCTGGAGGGAAGGCGCCCTGGAGAGGCCCGCGCCGCTCTGCAGACTGGCCACTGTCCTTTCCGGTTCCCTGGGAGAACGAGGTCTGTGCCCGGCGCTCAGCGTGGCCTGGGACTGGCCCGCCCACGCTCATTACTGGGTCAGGCTGGGCGGGCTCCCTGTTCCCATCCACTGTAATCAGTGCCCGGGGAATGCCTGAGCAGGCCCGGGTCTGCGGGAGGCCTGCTCAGCCTTTGTTCAGCTCCACCCCGCTTTTTCCGCTGGCTCTAATGAGGAGCCCACCGCAGCCCTGCCCCCACCCACCCACCCAGGCGACGTTTGTCCCTGTGCTACGGGAGGGTACTTCTTGGTCTCAGTACTGGTGTAGCCAGTCCTCCTCATCAGCTGATTGAAACAATCGTGCATCAAAAATATTTGGGAAAATCAGAACTGTACAGGACATGTAGTGACTTTTCTGGTGTTGTTCTCTGAAGACCACAGCAGAATAACTAACCTCGTGTACTTATGTCATATTTGCACTGTGCTAAGTATTGTAAGTCACCGAGAGATTAAAGTGTACAGGATGTACAAGTTTTATCGCGCCACTGTATATAAGGACGTGAGCACCCGCGGATTTTGGTATCCACATGTTTCTGGCCCCAATCCCCCAGGCAGACCAAGAGGTGAGCGAATTTTCCCTCTCAGAACAATTGTTCATTCTCAGTTAGAAGCCCCAGGTGGTCTGTTCCGATGACACAAGCTCTGTGACAGATTAGATTTTTCTCGGGAGGGATCCTGTTCCTGTTTGTGTATGCTGGGATCTTATTGTGGCAAAATATATTAAGCGGAACTTGTAAGAGAAACTGGAAAAGCCATAGGTTCATAGGAATACCTAGGTATGAGTCTAGACATCCTGAAATAGACATGTCTTTTCTTTCTTTCTTTCTTTCTTTCTTTCTTTCTTTCTTTCTTTCTTTCTTTCTTTCTTTCTTTTTGTGAGACAGGGTCTTCCTCTGAAACCCAGGCTGGTCCTGAACTCACTTTGTAGCCCAGGCTGGCCGTGAACTCAGAGCAATCCTCCTGCCTCAGCCTTCTTCCTTCAACTGGAATTACAGGCATGCGGTACCACACCTGGCTTTATATGGTGCTGGGGAATTGAACTCAGGGCCCTGCACTTGCAAAACAAACACTTTTAACCACTGTGCCATTCCTCCATCCCCTTAGATAGATATTTCAATACCCAACTCGTTCCAGAGAAGTCACATTTTGGGCAGCAGAAAGATCCCAGGCATGGAATTCTAGTCTCAATTTGTACCTAACAGGCTTCCATGCCTCTGTTTCCTTGTTTGGAAATGAGGGGTGGGATTGGGTTTTCTCCTCAGTTCCTTTCAGCTCTAAGATGCTGGAATTTTCTTCTAATTGCTACCTTCTTATGGCATGTGGCTTAGCAATTAAGAGCTTTCCAATTCTTGTTTGCCACTGGCGCTTGGATATTAATAACGGAAACACGATTCCCCTCAGACAGTCTTTGCAGATAACCTTGCTTTTTGTGGAGATAGCAAAGGAAGAAGCGCTTTGCTGGAACACTTGGAAGAAAGCTTCTTCCCTTTTTGCAATATCATGATGCTCTATCGACTCCCGTGGCCTCTTATTTCAGGTCTGTAAGAATTTTATTATTAACCCGAGGCAACATGGTAAATTCCACAGTGGCTTTTCTTCAGTTCTGTAAAAGCATTTTTATTTTTCCCATGCTTCCTTCCTCAATGGAACACTCTATGAAGATCTTGAAAGCGGACTTATCGGAAGAGTTCAAAAGTAACCCTGCAAGTGAATCCCAGGTGCAAGAAGGGAGGTGGCCTCACCCTCTTTTCCTCTCCTGGCTTTCTGTGAGAAAGGGAATGAGCTTGCATCTTACCCAGAGCCTCCCAGTTGGGAGGGGTTGCAATGAGGCTGGGACCTGTTGGACCTGACCTTGAGAAGCTGGGCTACAACCAGCATCAGTTTCTAAGCCAGGTCACAAAATCACTGCTGTGTGTTTTCCCTTGAAGCAGGCTCAAATTGGGTTCTAGGCAGGGGCAAGGCAGAGAAAGAAGAGAGAACTGAAGTGTCTTGGGCTGGAGCTCAGGGACATGGCTCCTGCTCCAAGAATGTGTGTTCAGTACATCTAAGGCTGTGGGGTCCTCAGAAAATTTAGCTGGTCCACATATTATGTAGTTAACCTCCATTGTGGTGTGGATCTGGAATGTCCTTGGATGTTATGGATTGTCTATGGAACCATGTGCTGTTGGGAGATTGAGGCCTGGTCTGGAGGGCTGGGTTGCAGACATGTAGATTGGATTACAGGCATGCGGTGTGGGCTTACCACACCGTCCACAGCTGGAAGGGCGGAACACTGAGGCTGGACCAGGGACAGTTCACTGGGATGGGCCTGGAAGGATGTAGGAGCTGCTTCCCGCCTTCCTTGTGAGATTAGACTTGACTTAGCTTTCTGTTAGCAATATTGTGAGGACCTGTCTCCACTTCTGCCTCTGTCATGTACTTCCACAGTTGCTGGCCTCTCCTGAGTAGACTGTCGCTTTCTGAGGCTGTGAGCTAAAATAAACTTTTCTTCCCTGATTTGTGGATGCCGGGTCTTGAGTCACAACAATTAAAAAGTAGCTAAAACAATGTCTGGGGAATTATGTGCCAAAGGACTGCAGTGGAGATTATGGGAATCTGAGAGATATATTCAATACTGTTATACTATGTGCTGAAATGAGAAAAAATTAAAAATAGTGCAAATTTGTTTTTATCATATCTGTATAATAAATGTATGATTTTAATTTATATTTAAATCTATAAATTATTAAACAAAAATGATATTTATAAGTTCATGACATCTCTCATACACAATGTGCTATTGAGTATCACTCCTTTATGAAGTGTTATAACCACGCTACTTGCCTAAACATATGGCTTGACATTAGTCACAGAGAAGCATATACCTGCTCACGGCCTTGACCCTCTCCACCGGCTATATTTAACAATATTTTTAAAAAGAGTTTGCTTATTTCTCTCTGATTAACTGTGACCTCTGAAAGGTTTTTAAATTGCAAAATAAGGAAAACAAAAACCCTGACCCCTGCAGCTTTTGTAATAAATTTCTTATTACCTCATTCCATGGACATTCATTTATTCAACACAGGGATTGGGAGTCCAGAGAGCAGTAGAACTTGGCCACCCTCAGAGGGAAGAGGTCTGAACACCCACCCTGTCCTGTCATACTCCTGGACTCAGGGCTCCATCTGAGCTCTTGGTGACTAATGTTCTATACCCAAAGGCTGGAGCCGGGTCTGGTCCCTGAGCCCTGAGGTGTCTTCCAAGGCACAGTTCAAGATTAGAGTCCTCCAACAGCACTTAGGGAGGTTATCTATGTCATCTAGAGCCTTGGTCCAGCTCTGCTAGCAGATGAGGGAAAAGGCCTCTTGAACCGAGCACTTCACCTGAGGCAGCACTCACAGGACATGAGTAGGGGGAGGGAAGGAAGGAGTCTAAAGGCCTCTGGAGGACTCACCCTTCACTCCTGCAGTCATCACCTCATCCAAAGCCCACAGAGAACATCACCCAGGAATGAATAGCTCAGCACATCAAGATGATGAGCAGGAGAGGGCCAGCTGGGTGCAACATGTCCATAGCTTATGACAGGGAGGCAGGGCTGACTAGGGCAAGGAGGCCGAGCAAGACCAGCAGGACCAGAACCGCATCCAGGGCCTGACCCTATGTCACACTGTGGACGGCAGCCTGCCCTGCCTTTGCGGAGTGGACGCGTGCCTGTTTTATTTCACGGAAGGGATTGTAATAAAAATACAGGTATTCTCTGTATGCTCTGGGTCCTCAATAAATATTCTGGTAAAGGACTAAATCACAACAGGACTTGTCACAAATGAAAACCATGGCAAGTTGACAAAGCATCCTTATTTTACGTGCTGGGGATCCTGGAGGTAAGTGTGACAATTTGCAACCTACTTCAAGAAGGCTTCCTAGAGGAGATCTGACATTCAAGTCAATCCTTGAAGGATGAATAGGAGTTTACCAGGTGAATAATGTCAGGAAAGGCATCCCATTCAGATACAGGGCCATGAACAGGTAAGAAGGCCAATTTATAGATTAATGGGAAGTTTGAGATAACCAGGCCATATGGTATGGGGTGAGGCAAGGTGGCAGGAAATATTGAAGATATTAATATATTAACATTGAAATATTAAGTTTTTAGTGAGAAATGTGATTTTTTTCTAGGAAACTAGAAACAAACTAAGATTTCTAAAGTAAAGGACACAATTACAATTTATTCTCAGAAAAATTGTCATGGTAGCAATGTAGGATGAACTTGAGGGCATCGATTCTGGTGGCAGGGCGATGAGCTGTGATGCTGCCAACCTTGGGAGAAAGGCCACCAGCAGTGACGCTGGAGAAGCTGGGGCAAGTTTGCGGAAGAAACAAGGCCGACATGATGCAGGACAGCTGGATAAAGATGCAAGAAGGAGTCAGGGGCCTTTCCTGAGGCGAAGAGCAGGAGTTCCATCACTGACCTGGTGGACTGGATGCTCTTGGCATTCAGAATGAATAACTCCAGAAATGTAACTGCAGCTCCACTTAGAAATTTCACTTGAGTTTGACTTTGAAATTGCCGGTATCAGATGGTATCTGTGTGAGATCCGATCACTCAGAAGGAGCACTTAGAAAAAGAAGAAGAGGAAGAAGAAGAAGAAGAAGAAGAAGAAGAAGCAGAAGCAGGACTGTATGTAAAATGAGAAGAAGGGGAGTAAAGACAGAGATGTTGGCCTTAGAGCCCAGAGAGCCAAGGAAAAAAGTGAGAAGACCAAAGGCATGAGGGTGTTTGAAACTGAAAGGCAACAATATAGAGAGAAAGTTGCGCAAACCCTAGCTGGGAAGCATCACCTGCAGGCTGGCTCTTCAGGAACCACCTACAGTAATTGCTCCTAGCCCTCCAGGACATCTCACTATGGCAATGGAGCGTGCCCTCGGGCCCCTGCCGAAGATGGGACAGTCAAAGCACACTGTAAACAAGGCTTACCTCTGGTCCCCGGAAAAGTCAGAAGAACTTTTGCAAGCCAGTTGTGAAGACAATGAGATAGGAGGTAGACATCTGCGTTTCTCCAGGTAAGAGCAACCTTACCTTTCATATACACCAATCTTCCTCTTAGCCACTCTTGAAGGATGATTTTTTTTTTCCCTTCAGTATTGGGAATTAAGCTCAGGACCTTCACACTGTGCTACATCCCCATCCATTTATTTATTTATTTATTTATTTATTTATTTATTTATTTATGTATTATTTTCCACAGGGTTTTTGCTAAGTTGCCCAGACTGGCCTCAAACTTGTGATCCTCCCTGCCTCAGCCTCCGAGAGTGCTGAGGTTGCAGGAAGAACATTTCTTGAGCTCTTTGAACCTCCTGTGAACAAGATCTTTCCTCCCAAACCTCATAGTCTTGATTCCTATTGCTGCTGGCCACTCTCTGCTCCCCTCTTTTGTCATGGAGTATTTCATACACTGTTTTAATTCAGCGAGAATGCAAGTCTCTCCCGCATAGTTCCTAGCATGCTGGCATGGACAAACATAGGCATGTACTCAGTGGATGGTTTGCCTGACCATTTGGGTAGCCAGTTCCCACTGGGACTTTCCAGTCAAAGTCAGGGCCAGGTGGTCTTTGAGACTGAGGTAAGTCTCAGGCAGCACGTTTGTGCAGCACAAGACAGCTCATCCCAGAGCCCTCATTCTCCCATGACCTTCAGACTGAGCATGACCAAAAATCGCAGAGCCAGGAAAGCAATTCAAGGACACAGCATGCTTAGGACGCCCGAGCAGCACAGCACAGTATTTTCCTCTGACTCCAGAGGCGTCATTGACACTCTCCATCTAGGCCAGTGCAATGACTTCAAATGTCCTGAATTGCTTAGCAAAATTGAGAAACTATATCTCTTTTTCCGTTGTGATGAAGTAAATGAGGCCAAAGGAGAAAAGGAAGGAAGGAGGAGGAGAAAGGAAGAAGACTCTCAGACCACCACACACATAGCGCTTGACAAGAATAGCTCACACCGTGGTTGCTGTCTTGGGCTGAGCTCCCAGGTTTGATTTATTTTTAAGGGCTGTTTGTTGCTGGATGTTTTGCAAACAGGAGGGAGACTCAGGGCTGCCACAATTCTGCTGCTTCAGTAGCAGCAGATAATGTTGGCAAACTAGCGTTGCCCAAATAAAGCAATTCCCTATTTAATTATATTCATTAAAGCAGATACATGCTTAAAGCCTTTCAAATAGCTCTGTGTGTCAACTTTCTGTTTTACCTGAGCTCTGGAAAAACTTTAGTGGCAAAAAAGAGAAATTCAACTAAATATAGGTAATCCAATTCAAACACTCAAAATAGCGAGTTAAGACCAAAGGGACCCCAAATCTTTTACCATTACTTACTTATGAATGTGGCTTAGGCTTGTGGAAAAAAATTTTAATGCCTACAAAGAGAAAAGGGGACAGAGAGAGAGAGAGAGAGAGAGAGAGAGAGAGAGAGTCCACACTTACAAACTCTATGCCTACATTGTGCAGGTAGGGCCAGCCTGCAGGGGGCCA
Organism: Ctenodactylus gundi; assembly: GCA_004027205.1. Taxonomy (NCBI): domain Eukaryota; kingdom Metazoa; phylum Chordata; class Mammalia; order Rodentia; family Ctenodactylidae; genus Ctenodactylus; species Ctenodactylus gundi. The sequence continues at coordinate 238,233 of PVKB01000838.1, forward strand.
CTCTCCTGGACAGCATGGAGGTCCCTATGTAATGTGCTCTTCCAGTGAGGAGCCAGGCATCCAGGGGTGGGGGGGGGGGGGGGGACTGGGTTATCCCTTCCTAACTCACCTATTAGGAAATGCTGTGATTTGAATGTGGCCCTCAAAATCACATGTGCCGGAGCCCAATTCCTTAATGAAGTAATGTTGGGTAAGGACCTGGGGGAGCATATTTTGGGTCAAAGAGATGGGGCTTTTGTGACTAGATTAAGGTCCTTCTCAAGTCAGTGAGTTCTCTGCCTTGTGGGATGAGATTAGTTGCCCTGAGAGCAGGTTGTCTTGAAGCAAGGACACCATCACAAGTGAACATCATAGAGGACCAGCCAGGCCCTTTTACTTTGTGAGGAGAGAGGGACAGAGACGCAGATGCTTGGATGTCAAGGAGCAAAGACCACAGGAGTCCATCTAGATGAATGGACTTCTCCTAGGAAACATCTGTCTTGTACATATGAGTTAAGAGATGATGGGAATCTTATTCCTTAAAGAAAAAGATAGGATGTGAGCTCTAAGTGTCATAGAGACTCCACAGTGCAGGTGAGATAGAGAAAGGCATCTGGATTGAGTGAGACATGGAGGGGTTTAATGGGAAGGATACTGGACCTAAAGAGCTTTGCTCTTATCTTGGTTCCACACATATGAGAAGGTTGGAAGGAACTGGTGGCAGGAAGTGATCCTGGGCAAGTCCCATGACTTTTGGAGTCCAATTCTTCTCAAATTTTAATGTATTAAAACGAAAATTCTTATTGTTGATAATTTCATCGTGTAAACATACATCAAAATATTGGATTGTACACTTACTGTGGTTTGAGCATGGCTTGTCCCCTGTGAAATGCATGTTGAAAGGTGATTCTCAACGTAGCAGGTTTTCTTCTTTACTTATTTGTTGCTGGGACAGAATACCTGACCTCCACAACTGAGAGCAGATTTATTTAGCTCAGAGTTTCAGAAGGTCTCACACAGTCTGTCCATGGGCAATCACCAATGATGAAAGCACATGGCAGGGGCTGGAGAGCTGCTCACAGCACGGCTGACAGCAGCCAAGTCAAGAAGGAGAAAACGTGGACCTAGAGACTCAGGCAAGGTCAGAGCTTTCCCAGGAAGAATCTGTAACAATGTTTCTTCATCCTTCCTTTACTTAGTTTATGCTGCTGATTGGGACCCCATGCTCAGGTTGGGTGCCCCTCCCTCTCTTCCTGGCCCACAAGGCTATAACACACATCTTAAAGCTCTACCCTGGGCACCTCCAATCTCAAAAGTTGATACAATCTTTCCAGGTCAAGCCCCAAGCACCTGCCCCTTCCAGCCAAGGCCTACCTACCAATAACACACAGTTGTCCCGCTACATCCAAATATATGAGGCTTCTGAGGGACATACCAGATCCAAACTGCAGCACAGGGACAGGACATTTAACATGTGATCAGGTTCTTAAGAGGGAATTATGCAAGTCTTTCAAGATTGCATTAGTTACTTGGAGAACCTGTTGCAATAAATCAAGCCCTCCCATATTTGGTCTTTTCTGCACATGCCCACTTGCCATGCTGCATTTCTGCCATGGTATCATGGAGATGAGGCCCTCGCCAGGAGCCAAACAGATGCCAATGTCACGCTCTTAGACTTGCCAGTTGCTAGACCAGCAGCCAAACTAAAGCACTCTTCTTTGTTAATTATCCAGTCTCTGGTATCCACTTATAGCAACAGAAAGTGGATGAACACCTTGAAAGTGCACAACGTCTTTTTAGTTACACAGCTCAATAAAGATGAAAAATGAGAGTCATGGTTTTTTAAATAAAGCAAATTTCTGAGCTCTCCCCAGAAATGCTGGTTCCATGGGCCAGGACAAAGATCAGGAACCTGGTCTTTAACAAAGTACTCTCCATGCCACCCTGACATAGCTACCTGGGACTGTTGTGTGGTTTAGATCTAAATGTCTCCCTTAGGTTTAGAAGTTCAGCGGCAAGGCTTTGCAAAGGTGGCTAGATCATGGGAGTATACATGCGTCTGCGGATTAATACCTAGATTAGCTGATAGCTAAATGTGCCGTGAAGAGTCGGGTCCTGGGGGAAGCAGGCATGTCACTGGGGAGGAGGGATTAGTATAGTCTTGTCCCTGGCTCCTACCTCTCCCCCTGCTTCCACTTGGCGCCCATTAGACAAGCAGCTCCTCACTACCATGCCTTCTGCCCTGATGTATGCACCTCGGAGCCTGCCGGCCTTGGGATGAACCCTCTGAAACTGTCAACTAAAGTGACTAATATAAACGTGATGTTAGGAAGATAAAGATTGGTTTCTCGTGAATTAACTTACAATGATTCCTTCCCTGTGTTCCTCTGGAGGTCTAGGTAGTCAAGAGAAAAGACAATCTATTTAAAATCATATCAAAACTTCAAGTTGAGTGATTGTTCTGTGGACAGAACTCTAATTATTACCCATAAAACCTTTCGTATCCACTGAAACAGTCTAAATTCTTTATGAATGACGTGGAGTATCATGATAGGAGGACTTTTGTAATGCCTGTGGTGTACTTTGCTTCCTAACTTTAACCACCTTCTTTCAGGCTTTTTCCTTTCCACTTCTCCCTCAAAGTCCACGGCTTCCTTGAATTTCCAGTTTTGTGTGATTTTTTTGTTAGTCATTCTAGACCATTCACATTGAGCTTGTGACAGATTCTCTTCAAGCCCTGGTGCTGTCAGTCTCGTTATGAAAATCACTCTGCACAGGCACAATAGCACAGGTCTTGGCAGATCTGGGCCATCACAGCCATGGAGAGGAGAGGATTCCTCGGGATTTTGCACAGGCCCTAGGACCTCTCAGCTTCTGATCAGTGTTGCTTTTTTCTGGCTTCACTGCTCCTGCACTTACTGCTGGAAGCTGTCCTTGCTCCTTAGGTGACATTCCTATATTAAATCTCCCAACATGACCCTCCTCCTCACAATGTGGTCTTCTCAGAGGTACTGGTAGCAGGATTTATGCAGATCTCATACCAGCCCTCCCCAACACGGAGTGCACACTAGGAATTCTCACACCCCGCTCCTATTCCCGTGAGAATAGCTGTGCTGCTGTCTGCACTGCAGTGACACCCAGTTATCAGCCCAAAATGCTGTGAGCCAGTGAATAAACAAGGGACATGGTAGGAGGAGGAAGTCTTCAGTGTGATAGCTTCTTCCTGAGCTCTGTGGGGCAGGGGAGATCGAAGTAGGGCAGGTGTCCTGGCAGGACAGGCGATGGGCAGCCCTAATCCACAACCTGCTGCCCACGAAAAGTCAACGTAAGTTCTCTTCCTCATTCCCCTGTGTTAGCAAGGTAGGAGTGTCCCCTCCCTTCTCTGCTCTCTAGTTGCAAGGATGAGTGCACCATAAGGATGTCGCTATCGGGAAGAATGGCCCTGATTTACAGCCTACACCATGAGGAAATTCCCAAAAGCATGAGGCTGAATTCGTGATCCCCAGCTCACCCTAGTGAAGCCTCAAAAGCTAGATCCGTTCTTGTGTTGGGCTGGTGTGACCATCAAAGCTGTTGCCTTCCGGCTTTTATCCCCACTAGCTGAAGGATTTTCTCCACTCTCTTTCCCTTCTTAATGGAAGCTTTTGCCCATAAATTCAAACTGTTGCTTCAGTTTTAATTTCTTTTGTCATCAAAGCAAGTTCTCAGGTGTGTCCTATATCAGAATGAAACAAGCCTTCTCCCCTGGGGGTGCCTGGACCCTAACAGGAGTGGCAGCAAATCTTACATGGAACATTGAAAGACCTGTAACACTACTATTTTTTAAGTTACTATCATTCTTCCACTTGAACATATATGTTTGTAGATTATTCTTATTCTAATAATACAGTTCAAAGAAATGATATATGCCCATCATGGTATACATGCCAATTATCCTGATCTGCTCATTTCATATTATATTTGAATTATCACACTGCACACCATAAATATTTACAATTACTATGTGCCAACTAAAATAAAAATATATTTTAAGAAACCACAGTAATTCCTTTGTATCCCCAGCGTACTTATTCCAGGACCCCTGCAGATACCAAAGTCCACAGGTACTCAAGCTCTTTATATAACTTGCACATCATGTACAGGTATCTTTCTAAATACTTTAAATCTTCTGTTGATGATTCCTAGATCCTAGAGTGGCTGCAGTTTGCTTCTGGGTTTTACTGTGCCATCTTTTTTCTACCCATCGTTAGATTATTATAATACCTAATACAGAATAAAATTCAATGGAAGTAGTTGTTTTATGGTATACGGAATAAAGCTAAGAAAAAGGTATGTGTTTCAGTAAAGGAGAAAATTCTCTTTCTACATATTTTTAGTCAACAATTGGTTGAATCCATGAGATGGAACCCACAGATATGTAGAACCAACTGTGCTTTAGCCTGCTACTTTGTGTCTGGGATAGCTGGTTAGTTGGTGCCAACATAGAACCTGATGGCTCTGTTTTTCCAGGTTTTTAGGGGACATATGAGCAGAAAGAACTGTGACATCTTTATGCATTAGTAGGACATATGTGTCTCGAGAATCTCAGAATGAAAGTGGGGTGTGGAATGTGGCCAGATCACTCACATATGTGGACATGCATCCACTTGCTGTGTTCACAATCACTGAAGATTGACTACACGCAGAGGGGATGTAACAGGAAGGGAACAAGGGAGGGGTCTGACTGTGAAGGAGCTGTTCATGTGTTTGTGAGATCACTGTCTCAGAAGAAAGCAGAGAAGTCAATAGGCAAATACAGTATCTTGATTCTGTTCTGTTATGCTTGTTCTGGAAAAAAAAGATGAATCTTCTCACAGTGTCTAGGGTGTGAGATTACAAAATAAAATTAAAAACTCCATTCATATCAGACACAGGATACTCACATGAGGAGATGTATTCCCGAATTATGATGAACGTGAGGAGGCAGGTGGAGCTGGCAATGAATCAGAATATTTTATGAGCTGGGAGTGAGAGGGGCTTTGTGTGGACTGGATGGGTGCTAAAGGAGACTGAAGACCTTAAAAAGCAGGATTTGGCACAGAACTTGATTTGGAAGAGGGCGTTGAGGTCGTGTGTTTGAGGTTGCTACCTCTGAAAAGTTGGCAAACCCGGTGAGCTTGTAAGCAAAAGTGTCCAGTCTTACCCCAGACTTACAAAATTGAGTATGTGTTCCAGGGAGACCTCCTGGTGAGTCACATGCGTGGAGTGGCGCTGCTAGATCTGAAGGACCACCTAGTGTAAGGTGGTGACAAGAGCTGGCGGAGGAGGAATGTGGACACAATACAAAGAAGCAGAGCCCAGGAAGCTGCAGCTACAGAAAACTGTCAGGCAGGAGGGTGAGCACACCTTGTGCAGGTCAGATCTGCTTTTTCCTAGGCTGCTTCTTCACAGTCTGCTATGGTGTGAACATGCTCCCCCAAGATGAGTGTGGTGGAAACTTAACTCCAATATTCACATCTTGATGGCATTCAGAGGTGGAGTTACTGGGGCATTAGAAGGTTTAGACGAGGTTTCTAGAGTTAGGCCTCCATAGTGGCTTAAGTGGCTTTATTAGAAGAGAAAGAAACTGCTGTTAGCATGCTTGCTCTGTATTGCCACCTGGGGCCTTCCGTCATGTTATGACACAGCACGAGAGCCTCTCCAGACACCAGTGCCGTGTTCTTGGACTCTCTGCCCACCAGAAACATGAGCCAAATAAACTTAGGTTGTTATGGCATGCTAATCTCTAGGACTCTGTTACAGCAGCATGCAATGAACACAGACCCAGCCCGAGTCATCCATGTCAACAGAGACAGCAGCAGTTGCCCCTGTCACTGTGGCCGACAGCTCTTCTGACGGCTCTACTGACATAGCTCTTCAACCTCACAACCACCCTCCAGGTTGCTCTCAAACGTCTGCTCAGTCCACAGATGAGGAGACTGAGACACGGAGATAACACGCTGTCCCCCCACGCAGCGTTCAGAAACGACACTCACATCCAGGCCTCGCCACCCCGCTCCAGTCTTCTCCACCTGCTCCAGTGTGGAATCTATTCCTGTTAGCAGTCTGGTTTTTCTTGTTGTCTTTGGAGTGTGTGGTCCTAACTCTCAGTTCCAGAGAGAAAGGGCGGAAAGGCCAGCTGTGCCGCTGGCTGCCCTCACTCCCACCCCTACCTCCTGCCCTCCCACTTTTCACTAGAATCTAGGAGGAGCACAATTCAGCTCATAATATGTTTTTCCTCTTCAAAAGTGTTTTCAATTTTTAAAAACTGACACACCAGTCTACAGATCCACGTGTGCCCTCTCCAGCTTGCCTTGGTACCCACCTCTTCCTGAGGTCTCATTTCTGGCTGCTACATTTGTTCACACTCTGTCTCTATCACTAGATGACATCATTCCCTGTTTGTCTCCTATTCTAAACTATGAACTTCAGGAAAACATGTCTTCCTTTGTCTTCTCTGTCACCCCAGCTCAGCACGTGCCCCCAACAGTCAGTCTCATGGCCAATCCAGTGCACTCCATGACGGCTTCTTGGGCAAGAGTAACTATCCAGGTAGGCTGGGAGCAGTGGCCAGAGGTTGGCCACGTGAATGAGGGCGGGGATGGCAGTGAGGACCTATGGCGGAAGACTCTGTTAAGTCACTGTGACTGTGGCAGATCCGACGGCAAAGCGTTACTTCTGAGCAAGCTGTTGGGAATTCCCTCCCTCTTCAATCCGAACCCCACATAGCTGTCCATGGAAACTTGCCATGTCGCATCAGGCAGCTGATTTCTTAATAAGCTAATTCACCTCCTTTTCCACTGTAGTGTTCTCCGGCTTTCATTCGCCATCTGTCCCCTCTGAGTATATGTTAACGGATTCCTTCCAAGACAGTCACAGTTCTCACGTGGGGCGACTTTGTGTGCAAGTCCTCAATTGCCAGGAGGACTGCTGGGCTCCCCACTCTCGCCAATGCCAGCACGGGCATTCTTCCCTGTTCTCTGCTGCTCAGGAGTGTGAGCATTTGCGATTCATCAACGCAACAGTAGAATCGACTTTTTGAAGAAATTGAGTTGTGCTGTCAAAGGACAGCACCGAGAGAGCTGGTGGCACCGTGTCTTCACTGCTGAAAGACCAAGGCTGCCCTGTTCTCCACTTGTCAATTTGATTCTGCAGTACAGTTACATTACGTTAGTCCATTTAAGAGAATATGTAAATATATTTTATTCTCAAGAAGGTTTTTTAATCTACTGGGAAAATATCCAAGAGAAAAATCAGAGTCAGTCAGGGTGTGATTTCCGGGATGAAGAAACAGAATCTTTTTTTAAAAAGCACTAAGCTCTTCATTGAGCAGTAAACACACCTATGAATTTCTATTATTTCTCATTGTTTATTTTCCTTTCCCCTCATTCCTTTCTTTCTCAAACATTTTGCTAAATATTTTGGGAGGGGAGATTTAGAAACATTTATGCTATTTGGTTTTATCCTTTGCAAATTTCCCCCTCCGAGGCTACGCCACACATAGTCCTCCGTGTCTACAGTTTTGCCTTCTGTGCTTCCTAACACCATGGCCCTCACATGTTAAATGAAAAATTCGGGAGACAGTTCACAGATTTCAATCAGCATACTATTCTGAGCAGAGTGGTGCAATCCCATGCCTTCACCCTCCATCTCTCTCAGGACACGAGCCACCCTGTTGGCTGGTGTTTCCACACAGTGTACACTGCCTGCCCGTTACTAGTGGCCGTCTGAGTTATCCAACCATATTCAGTGTCAGGGCACTTCTGTCAGGCGTCCTTGTGTTGTAGCCTAATGCTACGTCATAGTGCCTACCTCATTACCTGCCTTCAACTTGCAATATGAAGGGGAAATAGGGCATAATGAAATATTATGAAAGACTACATTCACGAGTGTATTACACTATTGCCATAATCTGCTATTTTACTAGCAAGTATTGTTGTTAATCTTTTCTTGTACCTATCTTGTGAATTAAGCTTTATCATATGAAAAATCATGGTACAGCCATCTCCTCCCCTCTTCCAGGCAGAGGATTGCTACATGAGGCCAGCGGATGCCTGAAGCAGCAGAAAGCACCAGTCCTTACATGTGATACATTTCTTCCTATTCATTCATACCTAGGACAAAGGTTAGTTCATAAATTGGGCATAGTAAGAGGTTAAGAACAATAGCTAAAAAAAGACAATAATACAATATAATGAAATAAAATTGCCACTGCTCTACTCTTGTCCTTTGGTTCCAGTTTTAAGTAAGAGGAGGGTTACTTGAGGACAGCACTGTGATACCACAACGTTCGATCTGATAACTGACTTGGTACTACGTGACTAACAGGCAGGTAGCAGCTACAGTGTAGACAAGCTGGACAAGGGGGTCGTGACTCACATCCCCGGCGGGATGAAGGAGCGAGTCGGAGAGTGGGAGATTTCAAAATGCTTCTCAAAGCAGCGTGCAATTTAAAATTTTGGAGCTGTTGATTTTAGAATGTTTCTTTAGGGGGATTCTTGGAATGTATCCCCCATGGGTAAGAGGAGACTATAGCAACTTCTCTCTCTCTCTCTCTCTCTCTCTCTCTCTCTCTCTCTCTCTCAGAACTAAAGATGGAACCACTGAGCTACATCCTCATTTTAAAAAATTCATTTGAGACACAAGCTTGCTAAACTGCTAAGTCATTAAGTTGGCCAGCCTACGCTTGAACCTGCAATTCTCCTGCCTCGTCTTCCCACAGAGCTGGGTTTATGGGCCTGTGTCACCACACCTCACCTGGCAAGTCCTTTCTGTGCCATACTAAGTGCTAGTGGCCTCCTGACTACGGCTTTGCCTTTGTTCGCTTCCATCAAGGGGCTTCCTTTACGGACTAGTTGGTTTTCACTCTTACTCTGGGCTGTTTAAAGGAACGTGTAAAGGAATTCACGGCTCATTCTCTTAAGTGGCTTATTATAGAAGTGTGTTTTAAATAATAAAAATGTCAGCCTGGGACCTGTGTTTAAAGGTGTCGGACCTGCTCTTGAGTAAGTGTTTTAAACATACAAGCTAATTCAGTAGGAAGGATACCTTGGAAAGAGCAAGTTCCTAATCACACACCTTTGAGAAACCCGATTGACATTGCAGCTGCTTACCCGCAGTCCTGGGGCCCCTTGGTCCGCTTTGCCCGCCTGCCGCCTCGGCAGGGCTGTCGCTGCCCTGCTCATACCTAGAGCCCTCGCCCGCTTCTCTCCTGCATCCCTCCCAGCACCCTGCCCAGCAGCTGTTGTGGCTTCTGCCTTGTGGGGAAGGAAACAGAGCGGCTGTAAGGGTGAGAAGGAGCCGGGACGAATGGCACGTGACAGAGCTGGGTCAGCGCCCTTCCGAGGAGCGAGGAGCGGGGCGGCTCAGGACTCCGGGGCAGGCCTGCGTGGCCGCCTGGGTCACCGCGGGCCACTTATGCGACCTCTCTGTGCCTCGGTTCTCTCCTCTGTGGAATGGAAATGGCAACAGCTACACGGGAATACGCGGACCACAGGGAGCCAGCAGAGCCACGGAAGCACTGCCCGGCCACGTCTCCTGCCCCTGCCACTGAGAAGGGCTCAGCGAAAGGCTGGTGCCGTCTCAGCCTGCGTCCCGGGATCCTGGTCCACACCCACGAGACCACGACGGAAGACAGCTCGGCCGGGACTCTAGGATCAGTTTTCCTCCGCTGCCTTCCAAAGGCCCTACAGGCCCGAGGCGGAGGACACAGCCGCGGGCAGGAGCGCAGCTGTCCCCGGCGCTGGCCCCTGGTCCGGACGCCCCTCTCTCCTGCGGTTGTCAGTGCGCGGATGAAGGACAGCAGCGGCTTGTGTTTCCGCTCAGCTTTCTCGCAAAAGCGCATCTAAATCTGATATGGCAGAATGCAGGCATATTTCAGCGCTCCTATTACATAACGCAGAGTCCAGAAGCTTTCTTGATTTCTTCTAAATTATTCATAATTTCTATCCTTAAACTGTTCAGACGCCCTTCCGAGGGGGAGCTGTGTGCGTGCCGGAAGTCGCGAGGGCGGAGAAGGGTCGGGGTGGTGGGTGGGTGGGGACCTTGGGGGGGGAGGTCACCCCTGCGCCCCGCCTTCCTAGAGCTAGGAATGTCTTCCTTTGGGGAATCAGGATTTTGCCAAATGAGATAAACTTTTTCAGACGCGGCCCTCAAGGAAGAACCGGTACCAAACCCCAGCACAGATGTGAAGAGGTGGAGATGTGCTCCCTAGCGAATGGGATGCTCCTTAGCAGGACGCCGGGGTGCTACTAGCTAGACCGGTGCAGCTGGCACAGATTCTGAGAGGAGGAGGATTCATCACCATGGTTACTGATGCCAGAAATACTACCTTCTGCAATCAGCATACACAGAGATCCTTTAAAGGGAGTGTAAAAATTAGAGCACTGTAAACAATTCGTGAAAATTGCCAGGAGCACGGTGGGGGAGGAAGCAGGCAGAACGCACAGGGCCACCCAGCAAGTCTGCTGAGAGCAGCACCCATGCCTGTGCTCAGGGAGCCAGCTGATGGTGTCCAGCACCCAGCACGCGCTTATAACACAGCACACCTGATCAAGTTCATATTCTGATCCTTTTTTTTTTTTTTTAAATTTGAGACAGGTCTTCTCTGCAGGCTGGACTTGAACTCGCTATGTAGCCCAGGCTGGTCTTGAACTCACAGCAATCTTCCTGCCTCGGCCTCCCAGTTGCTGGGACTACAGGTCTGTTTATGTGGTGCTGGGGCCTTGTAGTTGCTAGGCAAGCACTCTAACCGCTGTGCTATTCCTCTAGTCCCAAGCTCTTCTTTGTTAAGTGTACAGTCAGCTTCAGAAAGCGACTTCCAGGTGACTTTACGTCACAGTGGTTACCATGTTACTAAAGTCCTGTGCTGTTACTTCTTGGAAACAAGATAGGGATAAAGACATTGCAGGAGATGCCAATGGGTGCAGCATACATCTACTGCCTAGCATGTGATCAGTCCCCAGCAACGAAGAGACAATCTAGGAACGAAGTTTGGTTATCTCCTGGCAACTGCAGTGAATTATTTCCCAACTTTTGACATAGGAAAATAGACTAAAGACCCATAGGAAAGTTCTGACTGCTTGGACGAGTCATTTCTGTATCTATCTTGTTTTATTTGAAGAATGGTAGTGACTTGAGACTGCGGGTGCTTCGTTGTAAGATCTCCGCTGATCCTATTGAAAACGACTGTGGCGAAGCCAGCCAATCAGAACTCCCCCGCATCTGAGTCCTCATCACTTGAAAACACTGTAGACTGAAGTGGCTTTGGGCCTCAGAGTACTTACCTAAAAGGTCCCTAAATCCACCCAGCCACAAACCAGATACTCTAACAGTAGCGGACATCTAATTAACTACAAAGACAAAGAGCTTTTGCATTTTGCAACACAATCTGCAGGGCCAATTAATATGTTCCAGATTTTACAGGAATCATTTGTTTAAAGATAGAATACAAGTTTGTCAGCACTGTATCGGCTACGGTACGGGTTCAGGAGGCTTCATAGATACCTACATGTTCATTTATGCACATGGAAATTTGACACAGCTATAGTGCAATCTCTACATGAGTGAGGATTTCCTGAAAGACTTTATGGTGTGATCCTAGACACCTAAAAAAAATCACACAGAAGCCTGGAGTTTTCAAATGTCCATATAGTCTTCACACCCACCCACTTAACTGAATACGAAGGCTTTCTCCCTCTCAGAGTTTGACAAGTTGGTGGCTTGTCTTATTTATTCATTTCTGAGCACACGACTCATCAGCTCTCCGGAAAGGTGCTAACGGAGTGTCACATTCCAGCGTGTTCCTACCCTCTGTGACGTGTTACCAGAATTTCACTCTTGGCATGCTAGAGAGACTGGGGCTGCTTTCTACCCAGAGCTGTGTCCCCAAACCCAGACTGGAGGGAGCCCTTAACTCCGCTTCATTTTCATATACTTCTTTAACCCTCCACACAGCAGCTAAGAATGGCATAGCTGACTTGTGGTCTGTTCCAAGCGAGACAGCAGTCACATTGATTATCATTATTATCATTATTATTATTATTTTGGAGGTGATAGTTAATATTCAACAACAAGTAGTCTCTGATCTGTGGCAGTTTGACTAGCAGATGTTACAACTTATAATTTCTTTAACTTTATGATGTTGGGAAAGCAGTATACACTTAGCAGAAACTGCACCTGGACATAAATTTGGATCTTTTTCCAGGCTCACAGTTTATGGTTTGACCCCCACCTGTAATTCTGGGCAGTGCTGGGAACTGACTGTAACACCAGACAGCCTCTCAATATAGAGCACAACCAAAGCTCTATAGTGTGCTGTGCTCCTCAGCTTAAATAAGTGGTAGGTTTGGGGCATTAAATACACATTTGATATAGGATATTTTCAATTTAAGATGGATTTATTTGAGATCTGATCCCATCATAAATTAATAAGCATCATTACGTGTAACTGACAGCTCTCAAGAAGAGCCAGCTGCTGAGTGGCAAAGAACAGACATGCTTTGCTGGGGGCTTGCTCACATGGTAGCTCCCACATTTCACAGGATGCAGCAGTCCCCAAGCTCTGCCTTTTCCCTTTTATAGAATTCCATATGTTCCTAGGAAGCGCAGGCAAGAGCACAGTCCGAAGTTTGACAGATCTGGAGGAATCTCAAGGAATGAATGCCACATGACCCAGGTTGATGGAGGTGCCCCTCCCTCCCAGTGTTTTACTGTCCTTCCTAAGGTGACACTAATGGTTCTGGCTGGATGAGATCCTTGGAAGGACTTTCGTTCTGTTGTCTCTGTAGAGTATTTCCTTTTGCCCAGTGAAGAAACCCGAGAACAGAAGATTTTGCTAGGCCCTCTCGCCTTCCTCATAGGGAGTTCACAGAGCAGGTAAGAGCCTGGACTTGTAGCCCCCATAGGTGGATTCAAACTCTGCCCTGCTACATGCTACCTGATCAGTTTTGGGAAAGTCATGCTGCTTTTCTGAGCTTTACTTCCCAGAACCATAAAACAACAAAAAAGTCCCTGCATCATACACTGTGTAACAGTTCCTGGTAAGCATCTAGCATCTGGTAATAGAAAGACTTTGGTGATTCTGTCCCTACCATTCATTCTCTTATGATCATTGCAACAATCTGGATGGACTTACTCCCATGGGTTAACTCTATTCAACCCCCAACCTGCCTTGAACAGGTCTTGTGCCTTGGCCTTTCCTCCAGAAGCTCAGTCAGCTCCATGATTGCTGTCGTTTGGATCTGGAGTGACCCCCCAAATCCTCTTGTACTTATGGATACTGCATACTTAGGGGAGGCAGATCCTGGCTCAAAGGGACTGATGCCGTGGGCTCAACCTGGAGGGGTGTGTGCTGGTACCTCCCTTCCTTCCAGACTGGGCTCTTCTGCCATTTTGTGAGATCTTCTGGCTCTGGCTTTGGCTCCAGACCCTGGCCTCAGCCCCAGTCCCACTCTGTGATGCCATCATTTTCCAGCCATCCACCCATGAATAGATGTGACCTTCTGAAACTGTAAGCTAAAATAATCTTTCCTCCCTAAGTTGTGGATGTCAGGTATTCTGCTCCAGCAACAAGAAAGAAACTCAGACAAAGATCCAATAATGAGAATTGTATGTTTTACTCAAGATTTCTTTTCTTTTTTGAGCCACCGCCCTCCTTTACTCAAGATTTCATGATGATTCAGTAGCAAGGACTCGCAACACCAGCAAAAGGTACAAACGATCGAATTCTACACAGACACTTGAGTTCTTTCCCCCAGAATTTCCCCTGCCTGTTGTCTTAGTTACTTTTTTGTTGCTGTGACTCATACCCAACATTCACAACTTAAGGGAGGAAAGATTTATTTTAGCTCACAGTTTCAGAGAGTCATAGAGCATTCATGTGTGGCCGGCAACAGGGAAAGTACATGGTGGAAGGCAGCTCCTCAAAGCACCGCGAACAAAGAGTCAAGCCTCAGAAGGAAGGGAGGAAGTAGTGTATATCCTCCCAGGTCCTGTCTGAGTGATCTACCACTTAAGGGTCCAGTGTTCTACCCCTTCCATATTTAAGCTCCTAATCTATCACACAACTGTAATCTATAACCTATCATACACCCATAATCCACTCTTCCAGACCAAGTCCCCATTTCCTAACAGCACATGGTTCCATAAATAATTCACAGCATCTAAATATGTAAGACTTTTGGGGGACATTCCAGATCCAAACCACAATGTTCTCTCCCTGGTCCCCAAAAGACTCATGTCTACCTCCTCATACTAAATGCATTTAGTCCTTCTGTAGGAGTTGTGGAAGGATTAACAATTCCAGCACTGCTAAAAAAATAAAAATCCAAGTTCAAAGTCTCCTCTGTAATCTAAGGCAAACTCCTAGCTGTGAAAATTAAAGAAAACTTAATACCTCCAACATACAATGGCACAGGGTAACAATTCCTATTTCAAAAGGGAGAAATAGAAGAATAGAAAGAAATCAGACCAGTACAAGTTCTAAACCCAACAGGGCAAAGCCTTAAATCCAGTAGCTCCATGCCCAATACCTGAGGTAAATGGGGATGAGGTATGACTCCAGAGGGATTACTAGGCCCTGTCTCTAAAGCATTGCCTCTGGATGAAACCTCCATCTTCTCTCTTAGTGCTCCTGGTTTCTCCAAATTTTGGGGGTGTTTGTGTACCTTAGAAGGCTTCTTATTCATAATTTCATGCACTGCTCTCCCAGGGGCACACTGCTTCCTCTGAAATCTGGGTAGAAACCTCCCTGAATCCACAATTCTTGCACTCTGAAATCCTGTAAAGCCAGGACTGTGTGGACTACCACTGGCTTGGGCAGTAGCCTGTCCTTGCACCATTGCTGCTGAGGCCTCTGAGTTTTTAGATGGTTGAACTCCAGGCAGCTGGACTCTGGCAGACGTTTTTTTCCTTGGGCCCTGGGATACACTTCTCAGAGAAAAGTCTTTTGTCTTTCCACCCTTGAGTTGGCAAAGGATAGTGTCTTGTTGACTTTTGAGATTCCCTCAGGGCATCTTTACTATAGCCCTGATTGTGAGTACTTGGCTTCTTCATAGCATTAATCTCTTTAACTTCTCTGTGCTCATCTGTTCCACCACTGCAAGTCTTTTCAGTCTGGCAAAACCTTTACGTCATTTTTCTCTACCATTTTCTTCTTGCATTTTTTTTTCCCCAATGAGTTCTTCAAAAGCTGCAAGCAGTACCCAAGTAACAATGTGAACACTGGCTTGCCTTGATATTTCCTCCACTAGATTAAGTAGTCCCCTGTGATTAATCTCACTTTTAGGCAAAATTTCTGAACAAGGGCAAAATTCTGACATACTTTCTGGTTGTTAAACCAACTGCTAATATTGTACTATCTGAAATGTTTTGAGCTTGGTCTTTCTGATCCACACTTCTGTCAGTGTTCTCATCCTTTTAGCTGCAATCAGAATCTCCCATCAAGCTTGGCCCAGAGCACTCCAAGTTTTCTCTAGCTGGCCAAACTCTTCCTGCAAGCCAGTTCCAAAGGCTTCCAAATCACGTGGTGAGGTAAATTCTTAAGCAACACCCCACTTCTCTGGTACCATTTTGTCTTAGTTACTTTTTTTTGTTGCTGTGGCCAAGTACTCAATATGCACAAATTAGGGGGAATAAAAATTTATTTTAGCTCACAGTTTCAGAAGATCACAGTCCATTCATGAGTGGCTGGCAATGGTGGAAGCACACGGCAGAGACAGAGGTGGAGGCAGCTCCTCACAGCACTGCAAACAGAAGGCTCAGTCCTGGGACAGAAAGGCGGAGGTAGCATATACTCTTCCAAGTTCCTTCCCAGTGATCCACCCCTTCTGGGTCCAGCCTCAGTGTCCCACTGCCTCCAGGTTTAAGAGCCTAATCCATCACATGACTGTAATCTACGGTCTATCACACACCCGTAATCCACCCCTTCCAACCAGGCACCCAACACCTAGCAGCACGTGACTGCATAGATAATCCAAATATCTAAATACATGAGGCTTTGGGGGATATTCCAGATCCAAACCACAACATTTGTTATCAACCCTGCATTTTCTCCTTCCCTGCAACTCGGAAGTTAAGATCTGAGTGGATGCCCATGGGGGTTTGTATGTGGAATGTCCCCCCCATAGCCTCATGTATCTGGATATTGTGAATTCTCTATGGATTTCATGTGCTGTCAGGAGGTGCGGCCTGGTCAGGAAAGGTGAATTATGAGCAGGTAGCATATTACTGGGCATGTGGCCTGGAAGAATATAAACTTTGCTCCAGCTTTCTCTTGGGCCCCAGGTCCTTTTTCTTGTAATACTGTGAGCAGCTGTCCTCTGCCACTCTATCTGCCATTGCCAGCTGCCTACGAATGGACTGAGACCTCATGAAATTGAGTTCCTCCCTGAAGTTGTAGGTGTTGGGTGTTGTGTCCCAGCAATGGGAACGTGACCATGCCCATGCCCCAAGCATCCCAGTACTCACCCTAGCTTTGTACCCCACAGTGCAGAACACGGGCCGTGGACCTACAGGACCTACAACTGGCATATTCTCGAAGCCCTATAACTTAGTATCACACCTTCCTTGGGATTCTCCTCTCACTTGCCCTCACCGAAAGGAAAAAGACAAGCGAACCACAGTGTGAAATATGACGAGTTCTACTCATTTCCATTTTCCCTGGGGATGGTCATGAAAGCAGGAGCAGGCTCTGGGGCACCTCACTCCAAGGCTTATCCTCTTGGTCTTCCGCATGTATTATTGTTGGGCTTTAAGGAAGTGACTGGTGCTTCTGTCCCACTCTGCATTTCTGCAGTTTAGCAAGAATACTGGAAGTTCCCAGGTTAGCTTCATCCATTAGTCATGTTAGAAAGTGAGCCAGAACATGAAGCCCTTGACTTCCTGCAAACAGTCAAACAAAAGGCCCAGTGTCCTGGTGGAAGAGAACCCCACCCTCCTAGGAGTGTCTGTGTCCAGCTCCCGCCTGGTGGCAGCATCATGCATTGCACCTCCCTTGGGGGTAGTAAGAGGTAGAGCAGTAGCCTTAACAATCTACCACTCTGAGATTTAATCTTGGATTTGCCTACTTACTACTTAGTTTTCCCATCTGTGAAACATGCATATTATTTTCTTCCTCAGATCTTTATGGTTAAATCAGAACCCCACAGGCTGGGAACTATATGTTCTTGACAAAAAGTGGTGATTGTGTCCTGATTTTGGTAGAGCTGGGCAAGGGGTTTCAGTGCCTGCGTGGCTGACTTCACCAAGGGCGTCACTGGGGAGAGGCGTGTGTCTTCTCCCAAGGAATCTCTGGTTCCCCTGTCACTCGGGGCCACATTCTTCTTTCGTGCCTGAACTGTGGGATTTTGTTCTCACCATCATTTGTTTTCCTCAGAAAGAAAAAAAATCAACAAGGAGTTCTTAACCTGGACAGTTTTGCCAAGCCCCCCGTTCCCAGGGAACATTTGCCAATGCCTATAAACATTTTAGGCTGTCAGGATTGGGGGAAAGAACAGCTCCCCACCAGCGGATTATCAACTCCAAAATGCTAATGGGAAACCAGGGGCTGGAGGAATAGATCAGCGTATAGAGTGCTTGCCTGGAAGACCCATTTCCTAGCACCACATAAGCCGGGTGTGTTGGCACATGCCTACCATCCCAACACTAGGGAAGCAGAGGCAGGAGGATTACTGTGAATTCAAGGCCAGCCTGGTCTACATCATGAGTTCAGGACCAGCCTGGACTATAGAGTAAGATCCTGTCTCAAAAGAAAAAAAAGAAAAAGAAAAAGAAAAGAAAAGAAAAGAAAAGAAAAGAAAAGAAAAGAAAAGAAAGAAAGAGAGAGAAATGAATTGTTCTAAGATAAGACACAAGATACAGTTGATAAGCTGTTAAACAAGAAAACTAACACATGGGGTCTCCATGACCTTCGAGCTCTGTTCACTCCATGGGCCAATGCATGCGTGCTCAGTGCACTTTGCAAATGCAGGAGATAGAATCAAACCGGAGAAAACAGCACTTGGAAGGGCAAGAAAACCCATTCATGTGAAAGTAATCGGAGTAGGGTTTTTATATTCATTTAAATCGTTACTTCATTGCTCATTAAACCAGAAAATGACACAGATTGCCAAGACTAGGTAGATCACTTGAGGAAAAAAAATTTCTGCCTTGACTAGTATTTCTTTAATTTATTTTTTTGCCACAAATTATTGTGACCTGCCAAGTCATTAAAAATTGCCAAACCAATCTGTCTGTATAAACAGACTCCAGGCAGAACAACGAGGCAGATGAGGGAAAAATGCTTAAAATACCTTCTGCATTAAGGACTGATAGTTTTCATAATAACAAAAGAAAAAATTTGACATTTTTAATGAAATCAAGTAGCTGAACATCAGAAGACATAATTCAAATGAGATGGGAAAAGACTCTAACACGTAACACAAAAGGTTCATCAGTGCCAGACACTTGAAAGTCCTATTCATTTGAGGCCACTGAATCACTCAGATTCCAAAAAACTATTAAAGAGCCAGTTACTCCCTTCAGCTTGTTAGCTGAACATGTGAGATACAATAAATGCTTTTAGTCACTGTCAGCACAGCGGAGGTGATTTGCATATGATTTACATATAATCTTTTTGCAGGCAAATTGTGGCATTCACAAGTCTTTTTCTTTTTTAAGAAAAAGATCCATTGACTAATGGATTTTTTCAAATGTATCACTGTTCTATTAGCTCTTATTGTTCCTGTGTCTTAGCATTGAATATTTTGCAAGCTCAGAAATTGTCCTTTTGTTTAGATATTGACACCATGATCAGAAGGAGGAGCCATGACAATCTCACCAGTAATCTCTGAAATATTAGGATTGTGAGATTCAGTTTAGCTCTGTAGTAAATAATTTCTTTATCAGAATGACAAAGACATAAAGTAGTTTAAAAGCAGAATTCTGTGATGCATATAACTTCTGTTTATATACTCCCAAGGTCATTTATACTGCACCCCACAAATAATTTCAGATACACATACATACACACAACATGTTACCCACTAGGCATCTATTTTAGGGCATAGTCTCCAACTGCCTTGGCATCAGGGACCTAGTTTTTTAGAAGACAAGTTTTCCACAGCTTTGAGGTGGGAGTGGTTTTGGAATGATTCAAACATATTACATCTATTGTGCATTTTGTTTATAATACTATCACTTTGCAATACGTTGTGAAATATCTACACAGCTCACCGTTACGTTAATCTGAGTTTGCATCCACTTCCCTGAACTTGAACACCTCAGCTCCTCCTCTGATCATCAGGCATTAGGTTTCTTTTTTCATATATAAGGAGTGTGCAGTCTACATTAGTCTCCTGAGTACTTCACAGTAGGGTTCATGCTCCTGTGAGAATCTAATGCCTCTACTGATTTGATAGGGGGTGAAGCTCTGGCAATGATGTGAGTGACAGGGAGTGGCTATTAATCAATGAAACTTTCTATTCCAGTCTTAATTCATTCTCTTTCTGCTACGTAGCCTGATTCTTAACGTAACTGGTCCATGGTCCAAGGGTAGGGACTCCTGCTTTCAAGGCAATCACTTGTGCATAAGGTTGGAGAAGGAGGAGATTCTGCCCCTTTAATGGTCGCTAATGTTCTTTCAAAGGAAATTTACGAGGAACTAGCCAAACTCGCAGAGTCATTGACTCCTCTGAGTAAACTTTGCTTACTGTAATCTTGAATTCTCTACCCAGAAGTATTCTTGTTTGATGTTTTTGCGCATACGATGTGTGACCTTGAACTGAGCACGCTCGTGAATTCAGCCACCTTTCATGTGATGACAAGTCTTTCCTATATGAATATGTATAAGTGTCCCCAGTAAAGGTCCCCTGCTTTCTTTATCCAAAGAGACACGCTTGCTTTACCCAAGGATTCCCTCCGACGCACTCTGCGGCACAGGTGATGAATTTCTCTTCACCTTTCATCTCCTGCTTACGCTTATTGGCTCTGCACTCACCCAGAGGCAAATCCACTGCATTCGATTTCAAATACACACAGAGAAGAACTAAGGGGATACAGCTGAGGAAAAAAAAGGATTAAGCCAGGGAGAGATTAGCACATAAAATACAAACTATACAGTGTTGCAGAGTTTCCAGATTGAGCTACAAATTTGGTGCCAAGCTTCTTAGCAGCCAAGAAAAAAAAAGGAACACCTCCAACACCTCCATAAGTATAAGGTTCACACTTAAGAGAAAAGAGGTGTTCAGAATTACAGCATTTCTTAACTGTGAGACTTGAGAGAAAATTCTTCATTGTGTCTCAGAATGGCAATTTCCCAAGGATTTGCTGGTAATTGTAAAATTTGTGTTCTGATACATTATTTTCTACACTTATCTGTATTGTTTTCAAAATATATTAGCAGAACACAGCTTTCATAAAACACTGCCTTGGAAAAGCCCACCTCACCATGAAAGGAAGCATGTGCAAAGGTGTCTGTCACAACATTATTATATTTGAAACAAAACAAGTGATTTGTAGGAGAATGGATACATACAGTGTGATACATTCTTAAAGTGTAATGTAAGACAGTCACATAAATGACATGAATTAAATTTACATTATTAACATGGATGAATCTCAAAAATTGGCATGTAGGGTGCACAGAGTGATTTGAGTGATATGATAGTTTAAATCTCAAATCATGTTATATCTTGTCTGCAGATGCATATTGTTACAGGAAAAACTGTAAAAATTCTACTGGTTTTGATTTGACATCTTGTAATCAGGTGGGCCTCAGAATCTGAACAGGTTCAGAGAACTCTGTTCAGCTGTATGGTTGAAAAGCAATTATAGACAGAAAAACAGAAATAAGGTGTAGGAAAAGGAAGTGGCATCTTGATTAGTTATAGCTCGTGTTGTGGTTAGGATCTGGAGTGTCCCCCAAAAGTCAGATTTATTTTAATGTTATGGATTGTCTATGGAACCATGTGCTGTTGGTGGTTTGGGGTCTAGTCTGGAGGGGTGGATTACAGTTAAATTAGTATTAAAGGCATGTGAGTTGGGATTGAAAGCGTGTAAGTTAAGATTAAAGACATGTAAGTTAGGATTAACGGTGTGTAGTGGCCACGCCTTCCACACCTGGATCCAGGAGGGGTGGATCCACTGCGTGGAGACCTGGAAGGATATATAAGCTGCACCTGCCTTCCTTGGAGGAGGAGGATGAGGACTCAGACTATTCTCAACTGCTATCAACTTGCCTTCCTGTTTGTGATGTCGTGAGAAGCTTCCTCCACCTCTGTCTCTGCCATGTACTTCTATTGCTGCCGGCCACCCCTGAATAGATGGTGACCTTCTGAAATTGTGAGCTAAAATAAACCTTTCCTCCCCTAAATTTATGGGTGTCAGGTATAGAGTCACGGCAACAAAAAAGTAACTAAGACAGCTCGGCCTTTGCCTTGGCTGATTGTGGTTTACACATTTGCCCATTCACAACTGACCAAAGCTGGGCTGCTATGACTGACAGAGATACAACTATTCATCACAAGAGCACACCTCTGATTAGGCATCTGATTAACTTTTATACTAAGTTACGTTGCAGTTCAAGTAAGAACTTGAATAGAGAGGTGTCCTCAGATCAAGTTTGTTTGGACTGAATAATGAAATGAACAAAGTACATCAACGTTGATGGAAGGATACACAACTTCAGGATAGAAGTTCTCTCTAGGACAGCAAAGACAGCAATATATGGCTGTCTTTGAGGGATGCCCGATTTGGACAGCTGACCAACTCTATAATCATAAATAAAAGACAATTAAGGTATGATCATTAATCCTAATATGTCAATTTCATTGGATGAAGAAATATCTGGCAGCTGAGTAAAGCATACTAATGGGTATGTCTCAGTGGCTCACAAAGATGTCCCCTTGAGTACCATACACAGGTTCTTTGCCTGTTCCTCTCTTGCACTGTTCCTTTGCTATGCTTCTGAACCACTTTTGGTCCACCATACCCTTCTGCTAGGACATTTCTGCCTAGAAGCCAGCTGAGTATGGACTGCTCTTTTTGGAACCATGAGCCAAGTTAAAACTCTTTTCCTTTAAATTACGGGTGTTGAGGACTGTGTTCAATGAGGGGAAAGCTAATACAGAAGATCATATCATTAAACTCCAAGCAGAAATGCAGAAGAGCAGGGATCTTCTGCTGTATCTGTAAGATTTTCTTAAATAAGAGATAAGAGCCGTGGGTGTGCTGGCACACACCTGTAATCCAGCACTGGGGAGGCTGAGAAGGGGAATCCTGTGAGATTGTGGCTAGCTTGGCCTACATAGTTAGTGCAGAACCAGCCTGGACTACAGAGCAAAGCCCTATTTCAAACAAACAAACAAACAAACAAAAGGATACAAACCTGGTGCAGTCATGCATGCCTATAGCCCTAGCACTGTATGAGGCAAGAAGGTCACAGGTCTAAACTCAACCTGGGCAACTTTTCAACTGTCTCTAATAAACAATAAAAAGAGGCCAGGGATGTAGCTCAGTATAAAGGCCTTGTGTTCAATTTCAAGTACCATCCCCACCACTGCCATCACCAAAAGAAAAAAAAAAGATATGAAACAAAAATGGCAGACCAATTTGCAGTCTAGTAACATTGGTTACAAGAACTACGTGTCTATGATATTATTCTCTGAACTTACCAATGTATTAAAAATTTAAACAGAGGGCTGGAGGAATAGCTCAGTGGTTAAAGTACTTGCCTAGCAAGTGCTAAGTCAAATGCTAAGTACCCGAGTTTGATTCCCCAGCATCACATAAGTTGGGTGTGGTGGCGCACACCTGTAATCCCAGCACTTGGGAGGCTGAGACAGGAGGGTGATGGTGAGTCTGAGGCCAGCTTGGGTTCCATAGTGAATTCAGGACCAGCCTGCACTACATAGTGAGTTAAGGACCAGCTTGGGCTATAGAGCAAGACCCTGTTTCAAAAAATTATAAATAAATAAAAATTTAAACAGAGAAAGTTAAAATATTTAAACAAGGGAGTTAAAATTAAAAGAGATTTGAGGACAGATTTTGAAGATTCTAGAAAGCCATGCCTAGGATTCAAACTTTATTTTCTAAGCAATAAGACTGTTAGAGCCAGATACGGGCCCCTTTGAAAGATTACTCTCCTAGCCACACAGAATGGAAACAGGGAAGCATATTATTGTCTTATCATCACTGGGACAAAAACCTGGCATATGCAAACTAAGGAAGGAACGAGTCATTTTAGCTCAGGCTGGGAGGTTTCATTCTGTGGCTGGTTGGCTCCAAAACAGAGGCATTGTGCATGGTAGCAGGGCCCGGAGGAGGAGAGCTGCTCAGCACATGGCAGCCGGAAGCAGAGAGCAAGTGACAGCCGGAGAGGAAGAGGCTGGGATAAGACTATCCCCAACACCACGGTGGTCCTCCGGCTGGGCCCCGTTTCCTAAGAGCCCATTGAGTTCCTAAGCCCAAGGACAGAGTAACCCTCCAGTGAGATTAGCACCTCTGATTCTGTCTCCCCTCAAAGCCTCACTTCAAACATCATGGCATTGGAGATAAAGCCCTCAGGACAAGCGTTTGAGAGACATTTCAAATTTAAACCACATCAAAATGATACATTCAAAGGCCACAGCTGGCCTTGGGCGTTGTGAAACATCTAAGAAACAGGGGGCAGCCTACTATGTTAGAAAGCATACACCTCACTTTAAAGGAGAGAAACAAATCTCTTGATTTGTTAGTTCCTGTGACACCTGATCACTCCTTCCCTGTACCCCCCAGTCATATTCTCAAATGCCCCATGGAGATGATTGGAGTGTTTACGGTCCATCCTCACCCCCAGGCACAAGGCTTCTTCTGACTCAACTGTAGATTTGTAATGGAGGTGTCATTTATGGTGGAAAAGGAATGAAAAAATAAAAAGAGAATGAGGATGGGAGCAGACTGAGAATCAAGGATCATCGTTGCTGCTATTAAGACTATCCCAATGGGAGCAACATAAAATTAAAACTGAAATCAGATTGTATGCAAATCACATGCCAGTTCCCTAGGATCCCATCTATTTTAAGTACTGGGTCCGTTACATGTAGTTAATAGGAGCACATCAAATAGAAGGAAGCACACAAGCCACCATCCCTCACAAATGTGCCCCACCCCATGCAGGGTTCCATGTTTGCCTCGATTTGGAAAGCATTCCAGAGCAGGTGGTCACAGTTCTCCCAAGAGGACACCTGCTGGCATGAAAAGGTGGAGACCGCTTCAGCTTCCCACCTGTAACTTGCCAAACCCTCTGGGTATGCCCAGAACGAGTGCCTTCAGGACAGCGCCAGAAGTTCCCTGACAGTCACTGCACTGACACCTTCAATCCCGGTGAGAACTTTTATCTGCAGCAGGTATATCTCTGCTGACATTTCTGCATCTTCTCCTCACACTCCAAGGCTGGCTAGTAAGTGCCTTAAAAAACTAAAGAGAAATGTGAGAGCCTCTGAGCTGTGTCAATAGACCCAGTGATGAATTTGGGCCATCCACTCTCAGGACTTCCTCAGGACCTCTTGTTCATTGTTACCTTGTCCTCTTCTGGGCCAGCCATGCCTCCTGTAGCTGTTTGACGCTATCAAGTCAGTCAAGCTATTGGCCCTCTTAGGTCCCGCCCACACCTCACTGAGAACGCAAGTGGCCAGCACCCGACTCTGTCCCGAAGCCATGCTTCCGGCCCCCTCCCCTGGATTTCCTCACCCTTCGGCTTACAGGAAATTTGGGTTGAGCGTGGCTCCAGCACAGAGCAGAGGGATGGAACACACGGCCCAGGTCTGGCTCTTCAGTGCCCAGAGTTCACTCATAATCACATGTTCTAAGGGCTGGCCAATCAGAAAAATTCAAATCCCTGTCCAGATGATATGGTCCAGGATGTGCTTTAAGAACCAAATAATCTGATTCAGGTCACTGCTAACGGTTAGGCCTGACCTTCAAAAGGAAACTTCCCTTCTCTCCTGCTGCATAGTATAGTAGTGCCTCTTATCCATGGGAGATGCACTGAAAAGCTTTTGTCAAATGGCTGAGACCAGAGACGGCATCTAACCTTAAATATACTGTGCTTTTTTCTATGCAAACGTATGCAGAATAAAGTCTAATTTGTTAACTGGGCACAGAACTATGGACTTTTGCAGGATCGGTGTTTTTCTTTTCCTGTTTCTTTTTTTCTTGTTTTTAAACAGAGTCTCATTGTGTATTTCGGGCTGGCCTTGAACTGTCCATGTTCTGGCTAAACTTAAACTCCAGATCCTCTTCTCTCAGCTTCCTAGATGCTGGGACTACACACATACACTATCTTCCTGGCCTTGCAGTAAGACTCTAACAATAGTAATAACATAGAAAATTATAATGATAAGCCTTAGTAAAAGTTATTTAAAACTTGTAAATTGTTTATTTCTGGAATTTTCCAAACATTTTTTGACCTTCACTGACCTCAAGTCACTGAAACTTCTGAAGGTAAAACTTTTGAAAACAAAACTATGGATAGGTGACCTAGATCCTAAGAGGCTGAGTGCTTGCCAGGAACTGAACGGCGGCCCCTGAGCACCAGGGCCCTTGGGACAGGGAGAGGGAGCGACAACTGGGCCCTGATGGTGCCGGAGCTCCTAAGAGTAGCTCTGCTTGAAGCCAGGCCCGCCTTTCAGCTCCCCCTACTGCCTGTCAGCCCTGAGGTCCCCCCAGGAACCAATGGCTTCCTTTGTGTTCCCGTTTGTCTGGGCAGAATTTTCCACCTTCTGCTGTCGGTCGGGCTGCCTGCCCAAGTGCCCTCTCTGTCCTCCAAAGCTGCCCTGGCGGTGCTCTCCTGGCTGTGCACCCTGCAGATGGCCTGTATCCTACTGGTGGCAGAGGGAACGGAGGAGCCTCCGGGCACAAAGCCCCCCAGCCTCTCTCTGCTGCCTTCTCCCACATCTGCACCCAGCCCGCATCAGGACTTCACAGAAAAGGTCCTTCCTCCTGTCCTGGACCTCTGCCCCTGCCTCGGGACCCCGTGTCCCTCCCTCCCTTCCTCTTGGACGTGCTTGCCTGGCCACTTCAATTTCTCCTGCTCCACTGCATCTGTGTCTTTAGCATGTGGATTTATGGACCCTGTTTCCCCCACCCCCAAAAGAAGAACGAAAGAAGGCAGGACGTAAGCAGGAAGCGAAGCTTTCTTCTAGAAAGCCTGTTGTTCTCTGCTCGCCTTTCCCTCACAGCCTGTTCTGTTGAAAACATTCTATCCTCGTCCTGTCCTACTTTCTCATCCCTCACTCACCCCTCTGCCCACCGCAATTAGGATTCCGCGCTCGCGTTCCGAATCTGCCAAGCGCAGAAGCCGCTTTCCAGCCTTTCTCTCTCCCACAGCTGCCCTGCTGGTTCGTCCTCCTCACGGTCCCCTGGCCAGCGCTCCTCTCATACATCCTGCTGCTTCAGCCCTGTGGCTCTTCCTCCGCTTCCCATTCCTAGGCCAGCCATGCAAAGCCTTTGTTGGATCACAAAGCCTGTTCGCAAGTGGACAAAGTGCAAGATTGGTTTCCCTAGAAACGTGCACTTTCTGTGGCATTGGTCAATGTTCTCAATAACAAACTACAGGACAGTCTAGCTAGCTTGGGCAGGAAGGACGGTTACTAAGAGGAAACAGCTCGGAAGATAGTGGGCAGGCTGGCGCCTTCGGGAACCCCAAACAGTACCACAGAACCGTCCTAGAGAGAAAGCGCCCAAATGGAAAGGCACCACCCAGCCCCTGGCAGGAAATGACACTCCGCCGCCACGGTGTGGGCCAGCAAAGCGCACACCGCTACCCACTCCTCTCCTCCTCCTAAACTCTCATCACCTTTCTCCTCTGGTTCACTGCCTTCCGGTGAGGCAATTTCTAATTGCAGTCTCTCCTGAGCTCACCTACCAAGCAGAATCTACACTCGTGTGGAGGCCTAGCTTCAAAGCAGCATGGACTGCAGTTTTCACCTTTCTGACTTCTGCACCTTGGAAAGGGTCCATAATGATCAATTGGTTTGTAATTCCACCATTCTGGGAATCTGAGGCAGGAGTATTGCAATTTTGAACCCAACCTGGGCAACTTAGAGCTTGTCAGACTCTATTTCAAAATAAAGAATTTTAAGAGCTCTGGATGTGCTGCTCAGTGCAAAGGCCCTGAGTACAACCCCCAGTACACACACACACACACACACACACACACACACACCAATTGCCTATGTGACTACATGCACATAAAAACAGAATGCAGAGACTAGAGTTTAAGGGCAACATTTTAAATGCTAATGTTCCCAAGTGCTTTAGAGAGAAATATTTTACAAAGTATTGGAAATTACGATTCAATCACCCTTAGTCACTTTTTCATCACTGTGACCCAATGTCCAACATCCACAACTTGAGAGAGGAAAGATTTATTTTAGATTACAGTTTCAGAAAGTCACAGTCCATTCATGGTGGTTGCTGGGAAATGGTGGAATAACGTGGTGGGGCTGGAGCCAGCCCCGGGGCCAGAACTAGAGCTGGAGCTGGTGCTCAGGTACAGAGATCTTCACAGAAGCATGGTGGAACAGAGAAGCCTGGGAGGAAGGGTACAGCCAGCACACACCCTTCCAGGTCAAGCCCCAAGCATCTGCCCCTTCCAGCCAGGCCTCACCTCCCACTAGTACACAGTATCCATAGGAACTGAGGCATTTGGGAGACACTCCAGATCCAAACCACAACAGCAGGAGAAGGAACTTACTGGCTCAGGCAATAAGAAAGTACAAGAGAAGATGTAGCTTCATCACACGTGTGTCCATGAGCGGCAGCATTAAGGTGGGCCCCCTTAGGCTCCCTCTGCACCACTCCGCTGGGCTCACCACTGCTGCCCCCTCAGGCAGGGTGGCCAGTAGAAATCCCAGCTCATATTCCTATTGGTACAGCGTCTTCAGCAAACACAGGTCTCCTTTTCCTGATTACTTCCAACCAGAGACTTGGATGTCTCATTGGACCAATGTCTCCATTGCCCTTCCTGCAATCAATGGCATGACCAGCAAGTTACCGGGTTCTGATGTGTTGTGTCTGAGTCTTGTGTCTGAACTGATGTCCAGAATTGGGCTGTCCCTATATGAACATGTCAGGTGCAGGAGTTGAGAATAGAGGTGTCCCCCCAAGGAAGTAATGTTATCAGAAGAAGGTAGACTCTCCCAGTGCTGCCAGGAAAATCTGAGAGCCTTCACAATACCAGGGTTCTGTCTCCTGCCTTCTACTCCACAAGAGCTTCTTTGGGTGATCTTAGTTTGTGATGGAAGCTGCTGCTTTGACCTACCCCTGGACTTTTCCTTCTCTGGAGTACCTACTTTGCTTAACTTCATTCAATTATACAGAAATTTCAGGTCTCCTAAAGATGAGGTCCTATTAAAAGGAATTTTAGAAGGAAGAAAGTCTTCTTAACTTCTAAGACAGTGATTATCAGTATTCTAAATGACTTGTGATTTTCTGGCTTATGTGGTTCTGGGGAATTGAACTTACATACTCAGTGCTTGCTGGACGAGAGCTTTAACCTCTGAGCCATTCCTCTAGCCTTAAGGACTTTTTATCTCAAGGTCCTGAAAACATAAGGATACAACACTATCAGTCAGCTTTTTGTTATTATACCAAATACTTATCAGGCCCATTAAGAAAGATATATATGTGCACAAAATCCTCAACTTCATTGTAAACCTTAGGTTTTGCACTCATACATATCAATAAAATGGGGTAAAATAAATGATAAAAGAAAGAAAAGAGGTTTACTTAGCTCAAGATTGTAGAGGTGCAGAATGCATAGCTCTCATCTGGAGTAACCTTATTGGTAGAGTTCCAAGATAGCTGTAGCATCACATGGCACGCAACAGGGAGTGCCTGCCATATATTAAGCTTCTGCCCTCTTAATATTATTACCGTACCACTTTGTGGAATAAACCCCTGCAAGAAATTTGGAGAACAATAATATTCAAACCTGAGTACCAACAGACCTAACAATAACACTTTTTCCTTCCAATTTTTATTCAACATTGCTCATCTTTGAAAATCACCATCTGTTTACCTGAGTTAGAAGTATCAGAGTCATCTTTCATCTCGTCTCTCTTCCATACCCAGTTATTCATCAAGTATTACTGTTGTGGTTTGGATGTAAAACGTCCCCCAAAAGTCTCATGTATTTTAATGTTATGCATTGTCTATGGATCCATGTGCTGTTAAGAGTTGGGGTCTAGTCTGGAAGGGTGGATTACAGGCATGTAAATTGGATTATAGACATGTAAGTAGGATTATAGGTGTGTAGTAGGGGTTTACCACACCTTCCACACCTGGATCCAGGAGGGGCTGATCACTAGGATGAGACCTGGAAGGATGTATAAGCTGCTTCCTGCCTTCCCTGGAGAACTAGTCTCAACTTACCTTGACTTGGCTTCCTGTTTGTCATGTCCTGAGAAGCTTCCTCCATCTTTGCCTTTGCCATGTGTTTCCATTGCTGCCATCTGCCCCTGAACGGATTGTGACCTTCTGAAACTGTGAGCTGAAATAAACCTTTCCTCCCCTAAATTTGTGGATGTTGGTATTGATTCACAGCAACAAAAATGTAACTAAGACAACTACTTTCCCACAAATCTCTTTCAAATCTATATCTTTCCCTCCTCTGCATCTGCCTTAATTAATATGCATTTCTCAGGAATTACAGACACCTTCATTGGTGGTCAGTCGTGTTTGTTCCACTCATTCCTGGAAAAGAGAACCAGACATAGATTTAAACCTAGTCCTGTCCTCTTGCCTACCATATAATCTTGAGAAAAATCATTTGTCTTCCCGGAAATGCAGTTACTCATTCATGAAAATGAAGGTGTTGGAGGACATAATCTCCAAGGACGCGCCCAGCTCAGGACTTCTGGAATTCCAATAAGTTTCACAGGATTATTGAGAGAATCAAGACAGAAAACATGACCTCTGACTTATGAGGCTTTCAGTCTCTAGGTGTTTGATCAGCGTCACTTTCGACTGGCACTAAAGGCATAGCAACACCTGACAGTCATTGTACACTTCCTGTGTGTCTGGGATGATGCTATGTCATTTGCATTCATTATCGTCTTTAATTAACTGGCACGAGGGAGAAGTCTTCCATCACTATCTAGTTCTTAGACTCAGAGAAGCTGTATTCGCTGCACTGACTGAAGGTGTGAGGAGTCAGAAAGGCGAGGGAGGTGACTGGAAGCAGCAGGAAGGTCCTCACAGGCTGCCGGGGTCCAAGGAGGCCCACATGTCTCCTGCTGTGCAGCCTTGGAAGCCGGGTTGTCAGGACACAGACCAGAGCCCCACCCCGAAGGCAAAGGACAAGGTCGCAACCATGGCGGTCATAACCACAGTTTTCGAGCGGTCTCCTACTACATCTGGGCATTCAGCGTGTCATGGGCCCACAACCTCTCTGTACCTTCATTCTGTCTTCAAGAGGCAAACAAGCACCTGTCATCTTTCTCTGTTGCTCACCTCTCTCAGCCCACATCTGCCACATTCTTTTCCCCCCTTTTATTAATATGCAATACGTAATGGTTACAGTGAACTTGAGTGTTTTGTGCACGTGCATATCATATCAACACTACAATCCCTTCCCATTTTTGGCCCTCCCACACCCTCCCTATCCTCCCTAACTCCCACTATCACATCCATTTGGTTCTATAGAGTGCCCGTATTCTGGGTTTCCCATACCAGAGAAATTGTGAGATATTTAACATATTTAATCTTCTGCATCTGACTCACTTCACCACTTAAATCACCACTCTTTAGTTCAGCTGCTCAGCCTGGTGGACTGCAGTGGTCAAATCTTGATGCCTCTTCTCTGGGCCCAGCAGAGCCCTTTATTGAGATAATTTGCGAAAGCTCCTTTTTTCTGTATCTTACTGTATCTTTGTTGCTATTCTTTAACATGGCCTCACCCACCAGTCCACATAACAAAAGAACTATAACGATGAAATTCATAAAGCTAGAAAACGTGAGAAGGAAAGAGACAAATTAAATTTCAAATGCCTTAGATGAGTACTGAAAGGTAAATGTTTGTACTTTCAAAAGACATTCAGGTTATCATTACGTCAATCGGTTTTCTTAGGATAAAACTACATCATAGATCAAATAAATGAATTGCTACATTAAATGAACTTAAGTTTATATCCCCCAAAAATATTAGATATAAAGCAATAGATACATGGAATACTTAAGTCATTTCAGAATTTTTTAAACTTTTGTAGATTATTTACTCACATTTCACTAATTGCTAAAGTTTTCCCAGGTTTGGTGTATTATTTTATCTACCTATCCATTCATAAATAAATTCATGCATGCATATTTTTAAAGACTTTATAGCAATTCCCTATGTTGAATATAATTATTATGTTTTGCACACTAATATGCTATTAAAATAATAATTATGGATACATAATTAATAATAATAATCACAGATCTTATGAGAAAGTTAGTATTGTTTTAGAAGGATACCAAACAAATGATTCAAATAACAATCTATTTTTTGTTACACTTTCTCTTTGGATGTTTTCTTTTCTCCATGGTCTTTTGGTGCTGCTTGTCTCTCTGCCTCTCTCAAAGATTCCTTCAAGTATTTTTTACAATGCTGGGATAGTAGTTGCAAATTTCTTTAGGGATATATGGTCATGAAAAAAGTTTACTTCTTCAATTTTCAGGGATAATTTTGTTGGATACAACAGTATGGGTTGACACTTGCTGTCTCCTAAAGCTTGAAAAATCTTGCTCCAGGCTTTCCTGGCCTTAAAAGTTAGCATGGAGAAATCTTCAGTAATTTGAACGGGTTTGCCTTGGTAGAATAATGTCTGTTTTTCTCTTGCTGCTTTTAATATTCTCTCTTTATGGTATATTTCTGAAATTTTGATTATGATATGTTGTGGTGAGTCTCGTTGATTGAAGTTATTTGGTGTTCAATGAGCTTTTTGTACCCGAAAATTAATTTCTTCTCCTAGTTTTGGGAAATTTTCTTGCATGATTTCAGTGAATAAATTTTTTATACCTTTGGTGCTGTCCCTGCCCTTTCTCTCACACCCACAATTCTGAGATTGGTTCTCTTTAAACCATCCATCTGCAGTTGTGTCCAGCTACTTTGCTCATTTCTAATTTTGGAGTTGTGCCTAATTATAGTATTTGTTTCCTCAGCCTTGTCTTCAAAGTCTGAAATTTTGTCCTCACAATATTTGGGTCAACTTCCCCTGCTTTCAAGTGTATTTCTGATATTCTGAATTTCAGCTAGATTTCTTTTCAAAATTTCTGCTTGTCTATCAAAATATTCCTTCATATCTTATATTTCTTTATTTACCTCAGCCAACTTTTTATTTGTGGCTTCTATATGCTCGATGGTCTTTGTATCCATTAGGATCACTGTTTGTTTAGTAAATTCCTCTTTAAGTGGGCTGATCATTGCTTACATGTCTTTGAGGATATCTTGTTTGAACTGGATGTTCAACTCATTTATTTGTTTTTCTATCTCCTTCTCTATGAGTTCCACTCTTCCAGAGCCCATGACATTAATTTCTGGGGTCTCAGGCATTTCTATGTGTGTCCTGTTGCCTTGTCTTCTCATGTTTCTGTTGTTGAGGAATTTCATTTTAAAGGCTTAATCAAGAGGTTTCTTCGAATGGCTATGAGGGTGTGTGGTGGGGGAAGTCAAAATTCCTATATGTTCTATGTTGGGAGTAGGCAGTGAGGGAGGACCAAACAGCCTGATGAGCTCTGAGGTGTCTTGTTCACCCCCATCTCCCTCAGCAGAGCTTTCGTGCCTGTCCTGGCTTCCAGGGGCGGGGTTATCCACCTTCAGAGGTGCACCCACTATACCCAAGCTGTTAAGGAACTGGTGGTCTTTCTCTCCTCTCCACAACTGTCTCTGTGCCAATTTCTTCCTAGGCACTTTTTAACAGTGACCTCAAAAGCTCAGATGTATTCTTCTGAGCTTTCTCTTAATCTAAATTGTTGAGCCTCAGCCCCCCTTTTTTTTTTTGAAATGGCTCTTGCTTATGTCATTGCCTGTTATGGCTGCTGGGCACTGGTCCTGACCTAGGCTCCAAGAGGCCTTTTCTAGGGGGAGCTTGCATTGAATTTGTAGTATGTACTACTTACAGCCTCCTTTTAAATTTTTTTTTAATATTTATTTATTGGTTGATTGATTGATTGATTTATTGAAGCTTGGGCCACCAGCTAGCTGCTGTAAATTTCCACTTCTCCTGGATCCATTCTTACCTCAGTCTGAGGTTCTAGGTTCTGGGCTCTCCTCTGTCTGTGGATGCTGGCAGCTCAGGACTGCAATCAGTCATCCTGCGCAGTTGCTTTCCTTCACTTCCAATATGTTTGGAATTTCTGATCTTTCTGTGGCCTCCTTTCAGTTGTTGGGTCACTCCTTCCGCTCCAATCCTTCTGCTCTTGGTCAGTTTTCAGGCTCTGGGCAGGCTTTCCTCTGTCTGAGGATGCTGGTGGCTCAAAACCATTTGCAGCCAGCTTGGGACTGCTTCCTGGGCTGCTGTTTACCTCTGCTTCTGATGTATTTTCAGGAGGGGGGTTATGACTTTCCCGTGCCTCCTTTCAATTGTTGGAACTCTCCTCCCTGTCCTAGGTACATTGAACAGGTGGGTTTTTTTTTATTATATTCTCAACTATTTAGGTAGGTCCAGGAGGAGACATTATACAGCTCTGTTACTCAGCCACCATCTTGACCGAGGCCCATGTCTGCCACTTTCAAATCAGCCTATCTCACTCATGCTCATGTTCATCACCCTCTCCTCCTCCTATTCTGAATCGTCCAGGGAACCTTGATCTCAGGAACATTCATTTTCTACTTTTGTCTCAGGCTGGTTCTTAGCTGCAGAGCTGATCCAGGTGCCCTGGAGCCTAGTTCTGTAATATTACAGGAGGGCACCTAAGGTCATCCAGTAAGGAGGTGAGGGATGAAAGAAAGACAGGAGGAAAACTGAGCTTGGATGTGGTTTGGCAGAAGAGCTACCCCACCAGCTCAATCCCACAGGGACTCTCTCATGAGATATCTGAAAATATCTGGAGCCCAGATCACAACTATCTCATGGAACTTAAAATGAAAAACAAAGTGAAACAGGGAGGTAGGGTGTGGAGGGAGGGAAGGGTGGGTTGGGGGAGGAACAAAAGGAAAGTGGAAAAGTGCTTGTAACCTTGACAAGATACGTAGGTGCACAAAATGCTAAACTTCATTGTAAACCTTAAATTTTGCACTTATACATATCAATAAAATGGGGGGAAAAAGAAAATATCTGGAGCACAATTTTTGTCTCTTCGCTGCGGGCACTGGGACAGGATGGGGCCGCCTTCCAGGCAGACCTGGGGGATGGCACAACTGAAATCAGAACTTCTGGAACTTTCTAGAAGGTGACAAGGAAGAGTCATTATAAGCATCCTGCAAATTCCTTCCTGAAGAACTGGGCAGGGCTCCATCAGGCTAGTAACATCCTCCCCTGTCTGTGCCCTTCCATCTGCTTGTCTGTTTCCTCATTTATTTAGTTGCTTAAGTAGCAAGAGTGGATATATTGTTTTTATAGCTGATACTGTATTTCTGCAAGGAAACCTTTAAACGGGCCCATTAAAGGAGGAGATTTTGAAGAAGGCCAAGAAGGAGAAAGGCAAACAAATCAAAACTTGCTCACAGGAAGCACATAACAAAAGAATACCAAGTGGCCAATAAACACGGAGGGAGATGCTCAGCCTCCCAACTCATGGACACTAGAGGAGAAGAACTACAGCCTGGGACTCAGGCTTTGGGTAGCAGCACCGGAGCTCCCCCAGCCACATCCGCACGGAACTGCCCTCTGCCCTCTGGAGCGCAAGGGCCAGCCAACCTCCGCAATCACTCATGTCACATTAGCCACACAACACAACTGTATTTTTTATATTTTTCAAAAAATAAAAAAGTATTAAACCTGTGTTTGCTATTGTATATCATATGAGGATTCCCCGAGATTCATCATGTGGTGCTATTGCTGTCATTATTGAATAGCTATTGGGCAGGACATAGGACAAAGGGTTTTTCTGATCCAAAAGGAGAGAAGAAGTGAAATTGCTGACAGCTGTCTGTGGTTTCCTTAAGATACTGGTGCGTCTCACACAAGCCTGAGGACTTCATGCCTGTGGGCAGAGCAGGGCCTAGGAGCTTTCCCGTGGCAGCCTCCACAGAAAGGGGCAATGTTTATGCAGCACTGTGAGGCGCACCACAGGGATTCAAGTGACCCACAGCCGTGAGCCACTTAGCAATGGGGGAACGTTCTGAGAAATGTGTCACCAGACAATTTCATCATTGTGTGAGCACCCTAAAGTAGATGACCAAACCTGCAAGGTCTGGGTCATTAACTCAACTGTGGCTTCTCAGTGCAAGGCACACATAGGAAACCAGATGGATGAAGTTGCCACCAGTGTAACAGGTGCACTGTTTGCCGAAAACTACGTTTTTATAAATAGGAGCATATTCTAAAATAATGATAAAAATATAATGTAGTAATACACAAACCAGTACCATAGCCATTGGGATCATTATCAAGAGTTACATCCTGTGCAGGGTTGAGCGTTCTGCTCACATATGCCTGGCTGGGCAGTAGGTGTGTTACACTAGCACTAGACATAAGCAAGTGAGTCAGCTAGACCAGCCCTCAGTGCCGCAAGGCTCACAGACATAGCAGGGAACTGAGAGTTCAAAGTTGACTGCCCAGCTGGGAGGCTGAGGAAGGATGATCCTAAGTTCAGTCCACTCCAGGCAACTTAATGACTTAGCAAGACCCTGTTTTAAAATTATATATATATATGTATATATATATATATATATATATATATATATATATATATATATATATATATATATATAATACAGCTTAGTGTAAAGAGCCTTGGTTCAATCTTCAGTGCAAAAAAATTTTTAAATGGCAAACAAAACTTGCTCACAGGAAGCACATAACAAAAGAATACCAATGAATGTGGAAGGAGATGGCTCAGTCTCCCAGCTCTTGGACGCTAGGGGAGAACCACGACCTTGCAGCCTTCCAGTCTTCAGGGTTGTCGAATTAAGACAACACAGCAGGAGACAGGAGATGGAGAAGTCAGCTCAGCCTGCAAAGACCATCTGTTCAGCAAAGACGCTAAGAGCCAGAACCCAAAACAACATCGTTCAGGTCAATTCCGCTGAGGCAAGGTGTGACCTTCCCTGCTCCCAAACCTGATCAGGAACTTTCCCAGTGGCAAGAGGCAAATTCCACATGGCAAGAGGAAAGCGCATGCGTAGAAGAGTCGCCCAAGCAGCCTACAGTTAGCTACCTTTTCTTTATTAACATAGTAGAAACCATGTCATGAGGTGGTGACTTGGATGGTAGTGTGAAGAGGCATGGTGAAGAGCGCGGGTGCAGCTCTAACTCCACCCCCACATGTGACCCCACCAGGAAGCCTGGGTCCTGCCCCCAGATGACCTGAAAGCTGAGCACGCTGTCCTCTGTCTGGGTTGGCCTGGGATGTCTGTCCTCCATAGCTCTCTTTCTTGTGCTCAAGCACAAGATAAAAAGTCTAATTCCTGGCCAACTTGCTTCTGTCTGATTTTTTCCTGATAACACAAGATACGGAGCTGGCTACAGTCTCACCACAGCAGGTGAGCTACTGCAGTATAATACGGGCCATGATGTCACTAGGCAACAGGGATGGTTCCCTCCATGGTATTGTCATGGAATCACTGCCGTCTAGATGGTTGTTACCCGTCATGGGGTTATGCGATATGGTACCGATGTGTGACTTGGCAAGCAACATTGCATTTTGTTCACTTTGTATCACCTAGTTATGTGAAGAAGAGAAGTGTTTAATATGGATTTTCTATAAGCTTTCTGATTAAAATCTCAGTGAGAACTTCATTGATCTACTTGGGCTTAGGGTCCTGGGTTCACCTTGCCTCTCAGCTTTTCTGCTTCACATAGCTCCATGCTCCTCAAACTTGACAGAGTTAAACCATCAAGGAGAAACATGTTCACCGAAGTGGATGATAAAAAATTGAAGACCACTTTGCAAACCTTTCAAACATTTATAGCAGCTGAAATTAGATTTATGTAGTCTAATGGGTCTTCTTTCCTTCCTTGTTGGAAGCTTCTTACAATGAAGGCAAATAGGTTTTGTATCTCATCAAACTTTTTGACACCAAATCTTTGACAATGGGGATGCTCTCTTTGCATTTCTCCCATGTGTTGGGGGCAATTGACTATCTGCCAGAAATAGGAGTGTGGTATCAGAGAAGGCAAGGACCGGGGCTGGGCCTATCTGGCCCTCCAAAGCCCAGCCAGGGCCTTTCCCACACCAAACCTGGCTGTGGAGTCTAGCCAGCAGGTTTAGATGAAGGCAAGGTGATAATTTCTGAAAGCAAACCCACAAGGGATATCTAACTAAAGTCATGAGCAGGGATTGGAAAAAAATCAATTCTTTAAAGGTTCAGAGAAAAAAAAAAAAAACTCATGGTATTACCAGAAAACAAACTATAGTTGGTAGATCAATTGGGCATACAAGCTATAGGAACACAGCATCAGTGTTTATTTCTTTTCTTGTAGCTAATATAACAAAAATAAACGTTTTTGTTTTGTTTCACATTAACTTGACTAAATTTAACCTTTATTTTGACTCTATCCTCATGATACTGCAATTCAACTCTGACACTAGCCCCCAGAGTTAGCAGAGTCCACGAGGTCAAGGACACTAAGACTGTGTCGCTTCAGGGGTTAGCTGTAAGTTCAGGGATCCACTTGAACTTCTGACCAATGGTCTACAAACTCAGGTGTTCCCACGGCCCTCTCAGGCTTGCTAACTCACCCGAGTGACTCAGAGAATTCAAGAAGTTATTATACAGCCTACATACAAGTCAGGAACGACCAAAAGAAGAGATATACAGGGAGTGGTCTGGGAGGGCCCTAGACACAGAGTTTCCAGGCCCTCTTTACAGAATTGGGCATTTCACCCTCTCAGCATATTGAGGTGTTCACTAACATTAAAGCTCACTTGAGCCAGGTGTGATGGTGCATGCCCGCAGTCCCAGTACTTTTTTTTTTTTTTGAGCCAGGATCTTGGTCTACTGTCTAGGCTTTTCTAAGCTCATTATGTAGCCCAGGTTGGCCTCAAACACACAACAATCCTCCTACCTCAGCCTCCCACATGCTGGGATTACAGGCATGTGCTACCATGTGTGGCTTATGTGGTGCTGGGGAAGCAAACCCAGGGCCTTGAGCTATTCCTCCAGCCCCAGTTCCAGCACTCATAAAGCTGAAGCAGGAGGGTTGCTGTGAGTTCAAGGCCAGAATGTACTACAGAGAAAGTCATTGTCTCAAAAAGAAAACTTACCTAAATAGCCTCAGTTTTTCAGAAATGTTATTGGAGTTTCATTTCATAGGCACAGTTGACTAAATTCTTGACCATGTGGTTTACATTAGTCAGCTTTTCATATTTTAATAAACACCTGAGTACATTTTACTGTACATTTCTATATATTTCAGTATACGCAGTTGTCCCATGGCCTGGGGCTCATGAGCAGGCAGCTTGTATGCCACATGGCAGGAACACATGGATGAGAAAGCTTCTCACTTCTTGGCAGCTAGAAAACAAAGACAAAAGAAAGGGCTGGGGTCCCAATATCTTCAAGGCCATACCCCAGATGACCTGACTTCCTCTTACAAGGCCCACCTCTTAAAAATTTCATCACTACCCAATACGACAATAGGCCAAAGACCAAGTCTTAACACATGGGGTCTCAGGGATGCTTATTCAAATCACACTATCAGCATCAATCTCCAGCTTTCATCCTTCACCTGGAAATTGGAAGGCAGGAGGTTAGGTTGATATCAGTTAGTTCAACATTCTTATCATGAGCTTGGTCTTTCTGGAACAATTAGCTTCTTCTTAAGTCATTTTGGCATGAGTTCAGGTAAGACCCAGTGACCTACCATGAGCAAGATAGACACTTCTATCTCTCAGGTAGCAGGAACAAAGACCAGACAAGTACTTTACTCTATAGCAATCCCTAAATATAGTAGATTATCAAAGAAGATTTTCAGTAAAAGTCTTCCTGAAAAACACAAGTATTACATGAATTTTTTTTCCCCTAGAGATAATAAATGAATTGTTGGAAAGAGATTTATGGGCTAAAGTTCAATATGGAGAAAGCTAATTGAGAAAGCAGAGACAAACTCAAATACCCTCAGCTACCTAATCTTCAATAAAGGAGCCAGAAGTATACACTGGAAAAAGGACAGCCTCTTCAACAAATGGTGCCGGGAAAATTGGACATTCACGTGCAGAAAAATGGACATAGACACACATCATGCACCAAAATTAAATCAAAGTGGGTCAAAGATGTAGATATTAAAACTGAAACACTGAACCTTCTGGTAGACAAATTGGGCAAACATCTAAAAGACATAGGTGTTGGCAAGGACTTTCTTAATAAGACACCAAAAGCAAAACAAATAGCCTCCAAAATTAACAAGTGGGATTATGTCAAATTAAAAATTTTCTGCACGGCAAAGGAAACTATCAACAGGGTAAAAAGAGAACTGACAGAATGGGAAAACTATGTTCACCACCAAGACATCAGATAGGAGACTCGTAACCAGAATATACAGGGAACTGAAGAAAGTAAGTTACTCAAAATCAAAGAGCTGTTTGAGAAGTGTGTAAAAGAAATGAATAGGCAG
Organism: Ctenodactylus gundi; assembly: GCA_004027205.1. Lineage (NCBI taxonomy): Eukaryota > Metazoa > Chordata > Mammalia > Rodentia > Ctenodactylidae > Ctenodactylus > Ctenodactylus gundi. The sequence continues at coordinate 277,946 of PVKB01000838.1, forward strand.
TCTTCAGATGAAGACGGTTCATTTGGTCAGTAAATACATGAAAAGATGTTCAACATCTTAAGCCATTAGAGAAACGCAAATCAAAACATCACTATGATACCATCTAACTCCAAAGAGAATGATGCATATCTAGAACACAAACAGCAATCAGTGCTGGTGAGGCTGTGGAGAAAAAGGAACCCTCTTGCCCTGCAGGTGGGAATGTAAACTGGTACAACCGCTATGGAAAGCAGTATGGAAGACTCTCAAAAAACTGGAAATAAATATCCCTTTCAATCCAGTGATACTGCTTCTGGTAATTTTCCCAAAAGAGTTAAAACAACACATAACAGAGATACTTGTATACCCATGTTCATAGCAGCACAACTAACAATAGCTAAAATGTGGAAGACACCAAAATACCCATTAACAGACCAATGGATACACAAAGTGTGGTATTTATACACAATGGAATACTATGCATGTATAAAGACAGGATGCTTTTATAGGTAAATGTAAGAAACTTGAGAACATCATGCTTAGTGAAGTGAGTCAGATGCAGAAGGTGAAACATCGAATGGTCTCTCTGATACGAGAAACCCAGATCACAACTATTTCACAAAACTTATTGTAGGGAATAATGGGAACTCGCGGGGAGGGGAAAGGTGTGGGAGTGTCAAAAAGGGAGAGGGGAAGAATTTGTAATTTTGCCCTGATATGAATATGCACAAAATACTCAAGTTTAATGTAAACTTTATGTATTGCACTTATACACATTAATAAAATGAGGAAAAATATGAAGAAAGCTATTAAGAAAAAAAGAGACTTCTGGGTAAATGGCACCTGAGTATGAGTACTGCTCAATGGTTCCTTACAGGCTTGTTCCAAAGGGTGACTACCTACTCACCTTAGTTAGGAGAAGGAGGAGAGCTCCAGGAACTGAAAACAGCCATCAAGTGAGAAACTCCATAGATGTGTCCGAAGCTGAAGAACACTCCAGGCTTGGGAGCCACCCAGGCCACGTGGGAAGGGCCATGAGCTGTTGGTGTCAGGTGAGCCCAGAGCTGGGAGCCACAGAAATTAACAACAGCTTGAAGCCTCCGACCAAGGTAAGCCCATATCTGGAAGGCACAGGACCCGACAACAGCTGGTAGTGATAGGCTCCAGAAATGAGTCTAGGTAGAGCAAACTCCGAACACTCCATGAGATTCCCTTTCAAAGGCTTCCCACAGCTTAGTAGATCAGCTCAGGAAGCAGCATTTCACAACCATATAAGGCTGTGATATAGGCAGAGCCATTTTGAAAAAAGCCTGAGTCTGAGCTGCTCAAGGTAAGAGAAGCAACAGAGAGGCCACACATCAGGGATTTGGGGGATACTCTTAGTCAGTGCCTAGGAAGGAACTGGCACAAAAGACTGGCAGAGAGGAAAGAAAGACTGCCGACCTCTGGAATGATTCGGGTCATAGTGGGAGCACCTCCGAGGGCAGAGAGCATTGCCTTTGGGGGAGTTTACAGTTTTGATGTGGAATGTCCCCCAAAAGTCTCGTATATTTGGATGTTATGGACCATCTATAGAACCATGTGCTGTTGGGAGAGATTGGGGCCTGGTCTGGAGCGATGGATTGCAGGCATGTAGATTGAATTACAGGCATCTGGTGGGGGTTTACCACACCTTCCACAGCTGGAAGGGGCAGAACACTGAGGCTGAACCAGGGGTGGATCACTGGAAGAGGCCGAGAAGAATATATAAGCTGCTTCCTGACTTCCTTAGGAGACTAGACTCGACTCGCTTTGACTTGGCTTCCTGTTAGCAGTATCATGAAGACCTGCCTCCACCTCTGGCTCTGCCATGTATTTTCACTATTGCCAGCTGCCCCTGAATGGACTGTGACCTTCTGAAACTGTGAGCTAAACTAAATTTTTCCTCTCTTAATTTGTGTGTGTTGGGTCTTGAGTTACAGCGATGAGAAAGTAACTAAGGCCAGGAGGGAAGCCAGGACTGATGGGAGCTTCACTGAAGGACCCGGGTATGAACAATACACCTTACGGATCACTGAACAGTTAGATTCTCCTGTTCATTACTAATCCCAGCACAGAACTCAGTGGAATTTTGGATCTCCCCACACACTCTCACACATGTTCAAAAAAATCCTTCAGCTATACCATCAATGAAGTCCCTCAACAATAGAATCATGCGGAGACAAGGCAATAGGACACATATAGAAAGGCCTGACGTTCCAGAAACTAATGTTATGGGCCCTGAAGTAGTGCAACACATAGGAAAGGAAGTCTGAGACCAAGTAGACTAGTTGGTTTATGTGAACAGTCACTTCAAACGATATATTCTTAAAGAAATGTTAGTAATGATAAGCAGACTTAAAGAGGAATTTACTAAACAAATAACAGACCTAAAAAACACAAAGCTTACTGAGCATAAGACACAAATAAAAAGGTTGGCTGAGGTCAATAAGGAATGAAAGATATGAGGGAACATTTTGATTGAGAACTGGAAAATCTGAAAAGAAATCTAACAGAGGTCAGGATGCAAAAAACTCATTTGAAAGCAGAGGAAGTTGCCTCAAACATTGTAAGGACAGAATTTCAGACCTTGAAGACAAGAGTGAGGAAACTCATTTCAGAGTCAGGCATGACATCAAAATGAGAAGTGAGCAAAACAGCTGGGTGCAACAGCCAATGAGTGACTCAAAGAAAACTAAGCTCAGAATTACAGGTGTGGGGGAAAGACCAGAAGAAGACACAAAATGTATAAAGAATTTATTCACTAAAACTGCGGCAGAAAATTTTCTGACTCTAGGAAAATAAATTAATAAGCAGGTACAAGAAGCTTATAGCGCATCAAATAACCTCAGAAATTCAACACAAAGAGAAACTATTAAAAGGCATAAGAGAAAAATAAGACATCATTCTACCAAGGCTAATTACTGAGGATTTTTCAATGCAAACCTTAAAGGTCAGGAGATCATGGAATGAAATCTTTCAAGCTTTAAGAAGAATGCAAGTATCTACTAAAATTATCCCTGAAAAATGAAAAAGTAAATTTTCTTTCATCACCAAAAGGCCCTAAAGAAATTTACAACCACTAGCCTAGCACTGAACAAAATACTTGAAGGAATCTTAGAGAAAGACACAGAGAAGAGTAACACCATGAAACGCAGAAGAAAGGAAACATCAAAAGGGAAGGTGTAACAAAAAGAAGAAAGAACAAACACTGGAAGAATAGGACAATGGAAGAATTCAGTAAAAATCTTACAATAATTACTCTCAATGCTAATGGTCTTAACTTGCCAATCGAAAGACACAGACTGGCAGAGTGGATCAAACATTTTTTGTCTGCACGAGACATACTTCACCCAAAAAAAAGCACACAGATTGAAGGTATAAGCATGGAAACTAATACTACACACTATCGGAGCTTGGAAACAAGCAGGAGTAGCTGTACTATTCTAAGAAATGGCAGACTGCAAACAAAAACAAATTCAGAGAGACAAAGATGAACATTATGTACTGGTAAAAGGAACAACCCAAAAAGAAGAGCTTGTAATTATAAACATATATGCACTCCATGGAGGTGGACCCAATTATACAAAACAGAAACTACTGGACATGAAGGGTCAAATAGGCCCAAATACATTCATACTAGGGGACTTTAATATCCCACTCTCACAAATAGCCAGGGCACCTGGACAAAAGAAAAAAATCAACAAAGAAATATCATAGGTAAATTGTACCATGGAACAAATGGACTTAACAGATATCTAGAGAATGTTCTATCCAATGTCAACAGAATATACCCTTTTCTCAATAGCACATAGAACTTCTTCCAAAATAGATCATATCCTCAGACATAAGGTATGCTTAAAGAAGTACAAAACAATTGAAAGAATTCCCTGCATACTTTCAGATCATAATGAAATGAAACTAAAAATGCACAGTAAAAGAAACCAAATAAGCTTTACAAATACATGGAGATTAAATAGTACATTATTGAACAAACAATGGCTCACAGGAGAAACCAAGAAAGAAATTTTTAAAACTTCCTAAAGTCAAATGACAATGTTAGGACATCATACTAGAATTTATGGGACACAATAAAAGAAGTTTTAAGAAGGAAACTTATAGCTATGAATTCACACATGAAAAAAAGAGCAATATAACAATGTAACTGAGAGTCCCAGAGAAACAAAGACAGAAAAATCCAAAAGCAGTAGAAGGAAGAAAATTGTAAGAATCAGAGTGAAGATCATTGAAATTGAAACTAAATAAAAAAAAACCCAAAAGATCAATAAATCAAAGAGTTGGTTCTTCAAAAGAATAAATAAGATTGATAAACCTCTAGCTAAACTCACCAAAGAAGTAAACAAAAATTCATAGCAATAAAATTAGAAATAAAAAGGTGAAATCACAACAAACACTGCTGAAATCCAGAGGACTATAAGAAACTATTCTGAAAAACTATATTCCAAAAAGTTCAAGAACTAGCAAAAAGTGAATAAATTTCTAGGCACATAAGCAACACTAAAATTGAACCAAGAAGATATAAAAACCTTGAATACAGTAATAATGAGGGATGAAATTGAGGCTGTAAAGAAGGGTCTACCAGAAAAGCCTAATGGATTCATTACAGAATTTTATCAGAATGTTAACAGGTGCTAATGCTCCTTAAACTCTTCCATAAAATTGAAAAAGAGGGAACTCTGCACAACTCCTTTCTGGAAGCGGATCGCCACAGCTGATAAAGACGCAACAAAGAAAGAAAACTACAGGCCATTTCCTTAATGAATATTGATGTAAAAATCCTTAATAAGATACTTGCAAATAGAATGCAACAAATTATTAAAATGATCACACACCAAGACCAAGTTGGCTTCATCCCAGAAATGCAAGCCTGGTTCAACACATATAAATCCATTAAGTTGATACACCACATTAACAAAAGCAAGGACAAAAATCACACAATCATCATCTCAGTAGATGTAGGAAAAGCCTTTGACAAAATACAACATCCCTACCTGATCAGTATTCTGATGGAAATAGGTATAGACGAATCCTACTCCAAGCTGATAAAGGCAGTTTATGACAATCCTACAGCCCACAACATCCTAAATGGGGGAAAACTGAAAACACTTCCCCTAAAATCAGTAACAAGACAAGGATGTCCACTGTCACCACTTCTATTAAATATAGTGCTCAAAATCATAGCCACAGCAATCAGACATGAAAATGAAATAAAGGGAATATGCATAAGAAAGAAAGAAGTCAAACTATCCTTATCTGCAGATAATATGATCCTTTACACAGAGGACCCCAAAAATTCCACCAGAAAACTCTTAGAACTAATAAACAGTTTCAGCCAAGTTGCAGGATATAAAATCCATACACAAAGATCAATAACATTCCTCTAAGCAATAATGAAAATACAGAGAAATAACAGAAAAACAATTCCATCCATAGTCCTCTCAAAGAATATTAAACATCTAGGAATCAATCTAACTAAGCAAGTGAAGTACCTCCAAACTGAAAACTACAGTACTCCGAAAAAAGAAATTGAAGAGAATTCTAGAAAATGGAAAGACATCTCCTGTTCCTGGATAGGCGGAACCAACATTGTCAAAATGACCACACTACTTAAACTGATGCATGGATTCAATGTAATCTGAATCCAGACACCAACAACGTTTTTCACAGAACTAGAAAACAATGATCCAAAATTTATATGGAATGAGAGGCCCAGAATAGCCAAAAAATTCCTAAGCAACAAAACAAAAGCAGGAGACATTACAATACCAGATATCAAATTATACTACAAAGCAATGGCAACTAAAATGACATGATATTGGCACAAAAACAGAAAGGTGGATCAAGGGATCAGAATTAAGGATGCAGAAATATCCCCTAGAACCTTCTGACATCTGATTTTCAACAAAGGGGTCAAAAAATATGCTGGAGTAAAAATAGCTTCTTTAACAAATGGTGCTGGGAAAACTGGCTAACCATTTGCAGAAGAATAAAAGTAGACCCACATCTTTCACCATACACTCAAATTAAATTAAATCAAAATGTTTCAAAGACCTAGACATTAAAATGGAAACAATGAACTCGTTGAAAAAAAAATAAGCAAAACCCCTGAAGGCATAAGTTTAGGCAAGAACTTTCTCAATAAAACACCCAAAAGCATATGAGATCAATGAATCAATGAATGGGATTATATCAAATTAAAAAGATTCTGCACAGCAAATGAAACAATCAACAGAATGGGAAAAAAATCTTTGCTAGCTACTCCTCAGACAGAAGACTATTTCCAAAAATATACAAAGAACTGGAAAAAAATTAGACACTCAAATAAAACACTCAAATCCAAAAATGGGCAAATGAGATGAATTAGACAATTCTCAGAAGAAGTCCAAATGGCCAATAAATACATGAAAAAATGTTCAGCATCTTTAGCCGTGATAGAAGTGCAAGCTGAAACAACCCTGAGGTTCCATCTAACTCAAGTAACAATGGCTTGTATTAAGAATTCAATAACAAATGTCATTATATATATTGCTTATGTGTAAAACCAAAAATGCTTCCGAGACTATCAGGAAAAAGAAACCCTATTACATTGCTGGTGAGACTAAGCTGGTACGACCACTATGGAAAGCAGTACGGAGACTCCTCAAAAAATTGAAACTACAGTATCCCATTTGACCAGGCATATCTGGTGTGGTTATTGTTCCAAATTAATTAAAAGCAACACATTACAGAGAGCCATGTATACCCATATGTATAGCAGCACATTTTATAATAATCAAATTTTGGAATAAGCCGATATGTCCAATAACTGATGAATAGAGAAGATGTGGTATATTTACACAATGAAGTACTAATCTGCTGTAAAGAAAAACAAGTTAAGTCATTTGCAGGACAATGGGAGCAGCTTGAGACCATAATGCTTAGCAAAATGAATCGGATATAGAATGTTAAATAATTTTCCCATTTTTATTAATATATTTATGAGATACACAATGGTTACAATGAACTTGGGCATTTTGTGCATACATGTATCACATCAACATTACAATCCCTTCCTATTTTTGGCTTTCCCACACCCTTCCCATTCCCCCATCTCCCACTGTCACAAGCATATGATTCTATAGAACGCCTGTATTCTGGGTTTCCCTTATCAGAGAAACCATGTGATATTTAACATATTTAAACATATTCAATCTTCTGTGTCTGACTCACTTCACCATTCTTTAGCTCAGCCTCCCACCTCTACAATGGGCTGCTGTGGCCATATCTTGAGGTCTCTACTCTGAGTCGAGCAGAGTCCTTTATTGAAACAATTTCCCAAATGTTCTTTTTGTTTGGTTTTGTTTTGTACCCTAATATATCTTCGTTGAGATTCTTCGACATGGCCTCACCCACCAGTCCCCATAACAAAAGAACTATAGCAATAAAATTCATAAGGCTAGTAAATGGGAGAAAGAAAGAGAGAAGTTAAATTTTAAATTAATTAGCTGAGTACTGAAAGGTCATGTTTGTACATTCAAAAACATTCAGGTTATCATTACATCAATCAGTTTTCTTAGGATAAACTTACATCAAGGGCTGAATAAGTGAATTGCTACATTAAATGAACTTACATCTACATCACAAAAGTAAATCACACATAAGCAATAGATATAATGGCATACTTAATTGTTCCAGAACTTTTTTTAACTTTCATAAATGATTTACTCACATTTCACTAGTTACTAACATTTTACCAAATTTGGTTTATCATTTTATCTACCTATCCATAAGTTCACGCACACATATTTTTAAAAATTTTATATCAATTCCCCAGGTTGAATATAATTATTATATTTTATAAAATAATTACTATTAAGATAATAATTATGGAGGAAGTTTCACAGATTTTATGAGACAACTGGTACTGTTTTGAAATAATTCAAATACCAATCTATTTTTTGTTACACTTTCTCTTTAGATGTTTCCTTTCCTCCATGTTCTTTGGTGCTGCTTTTCTCTGTCTCTCTCAAAGATTCCTTCAAGTATTTTCTGCAATCCTGGATTAGTGGTCACAAATTTCTTTAGGAATTTGTGGTCATGAAACATTTTTATTTCTCCTTTATTTTTCTGGGATAATCTTGCTGGATACAACAACCTGGGTTGATACTTGCTGTCTTTTAAGATTGAAAGATTTTCCTGTAAGCTCTCCTGACTTTTAAAATTTGCATTGAGATCTGAGGTAATTTGAAAGGGCTTACCTTGATAGAATAATGTCTGCTCTTCTCTTGCTGTTTTTAACATTCTCTCTTTGTGGTGTATTTCTGAGGTTTTAATTACGATATGTCATGGTGAGTCTCATTGTCGGTTGGGGCTATTTGGTGTTCGATATGCTTCTTGTACCTGAAAATTAATTTCTTTTCCTAGTTTTGAGAAATTTTCTTGCATGATTTCAGTGAATAAATTTTTTATACCTTTGGTTCTGTCTTCTGTTCTTTCTCCCACATGCATAATTCTGAGACTGGTTCTCTCTGAATCATTCATCATCTGTTGTATCCAGATACTTTGCTGATTTCTACTTTTGGAGTAGTGCCTAATAATGGCATTTGTTTTCTCAGACTTGTCTTCAAGTCAAGATCTGAAATTCTGTCCTCACAATGTTCAAGTTGACCTCCTCTGCTTTCAAATGTATTTTTCATAACCTGAATTCCAGCTAGATTTCTTTTCAAAATTTCTGCTTGTCTATCAAAATGTTTCTTCATATCTCATATTTCTTTATTTACCTCAGTCATTTTTTCATTTGTGGCTTCTATATTCTCAGTAAGCTTTGTGTCCATGAGGACCAATTTTTTTAGTAAGTTCCTCTTTAAGTCAGCTTATCATTGTTTGTATTTCTTTCAGGATATGTTGTTTGAACTGAATGTTCGACTTATTTATTAGCTTTTTGACTTCCTTCCCTATGAGTCCCACTATTTCAGGGCCCATGCCGTTAGTTTCTGGGGTCTCAGGCATCTCTGTGGGTGTCCTCTTGCCTTGTCTTCTTCCCATGCTTTTGTTGTTGAGGAACATCACTCTAAAGGCCTAGATGAGAGGTTTTTTGAATGGCTATGAGGGTTGGGGAGGAGAGGCAGAAATTCCTCTGAGATTTTTGCTGGGAGTAGCCAGTGAGGGAGGAAATAAGAGCCTGATGGGCTCTGAGGTGTCTTGTTCAACACCAATCCTCTCGGCAAACTATCCTGCCTGTCATGGCTTTCCCCACTGAGGGCAGGGCTTTCCACAATTTGAGAGGTGCTCCCACTACACCCCAGCAGTTCAGCAGGTCAGAGGATTGGCAGCCATTCTCCCCTCTCCACAACCGTCTCTTGTGCCAGTTTCCTCCTAGGAACTGTTTAACAGTGACCCCAGTAGACCCAGTGTGCTCTTCTGAGCTTTCTTTTAAACTAAGCAGTACAGACTCGAGCTCTTCTTCTTTTCTTTTTTTCTTTTTCATATTGCTCCCCCTTGTGTCCTTGCCTGTTATGGCTGCTGAGCACTGCTTCTGATCTAGACTTTGGGAGGCCTTTTCTAGGGGGAGCTTGCATTGTGTTTGTGGTACGCACTACCAGCAGGCATACTGCGATTTTTTGGAGGCTGGGGCTTCTATCTTCTGTCAATCTCCACTTCTCCTGGATCTGCACTTACTTTGGTCTGAGGTCCGGGCTCTGGGCAGGCTTTCTTCCATCTGTGGCTGCAGGCAGTTCTGTTATTAGCAGTCCACCTGGGGTAGCTTCCTGGGATGCTGTTTACCTCCACTTCTGATGTGTTTTCGGGGTTTCTGACCTTCCCCTGGCCTCTTTTCAATTGTTGGGGCACTCCTTCCTGTCCTAGCTACATTGAACAGGCATTTTTTGACCATATTTTCAACTTTTTAAGTGGGTCTACAAGGAGACATTATGCTGTTGTTCCTTGGTCACCATTTTCAGAAGGTTATATTGTATGATTAATTTAGTATGAGAAAAACAAACACAATATGTAAATAAAAATGAAAATTAAAACAAAGAATAAAATGCAGGAGAAATAAAGATTAAACTAAGAATGATGACACAAAAAGAAATGATCATGAAAACATGCCAGGTCTTGGGCAAGTTCCACTATAAACCATGAAGAAAAAGTGCAACCAAGCAAATTTTTATCATTTATTGTTATTTAAAGATCTACAAGTTGAAGCATACTACTTTCAGAAGACTATAACTCCCTTGAACGATATTGGGGCTTAGATTTGCTGGTCAGTGGCACTGAGAAAAGAAGAAATCTATACAACACCTACCAGGAAAAAACACCTTAGTGGATACAATTCTACATCAGCCTGGTGCATAGCTCCAACACAAAGAAAACAAGATGTGACAGAAGTCATTGGAAATGAAGTCCCACAGGCAAAGCAAAGAGTTGGGAGCTTGTTTAAAAATACATTACCATCTGGAAAGAAATAAGAATCATGGAACTACAAGAAATTTGTGTCTTCTGGGAAATCCTGAGGTGCCAGAAGCTGACAGAAAAAGATAAAAAGATCATCAGTGTACTCTTCCCTGCCCGGATGGGAGACCAGCCAGAAGAAGGAAGGCAAGAGGCAAAGACGTCAAGGGTGCAGGTCACTTTCATCAAAGTGAGAGGTCTGCAAGCCAGTCTTTTGTACCTGTGAGTTCACTGAAGAAGTATAATTCTATAGACAAAAGAAAGCACAATTTTCCTAGAGTTGGAGAGGCTGATTGGATCTGATTGACCTACACTTCATGAACAGCTTCCAAATGTCCGAACATTTGGTTTCTATAGATGACTGCCTTTCCCCATACAATCCTTCACTTTCCTGATACATGGAGAACATTATTGCTAAAACCTTAATAAATACACCGCTCAATATTTCATCCATTCTAAGATGCACACCATTTTCACGGCATCTGAATTTGGATACATCTTTCAATCATTGGTGTCTTGCAATTTTATTTGGTAGCATTTTTCTTTATGACACATGAGTGAATGGAATAGCTGAAGACATTCTGCATTGGATAAAATACAGATGGTTGCTCAAAATAATGCTATTAGAAAAAATGTTCAAAGTTTAAAGAAACTTCTTTTCTTGAGATCTTCATTGATTCAGGAATACAACAGTAATCAGGTGTCCAATTTGGGAAATTGGTGAAGGACTTAAGAGATGGCTTTAGGTATAGGAGTCTACTGCTTTGAGATGCCATATGTTTCCTTTTTAATCAGTTGAAGTGGTAAATTCTATTAATAGTTTTTTAAATGTTAAACCATATTTGTATTCTTGAAATAAGCCCAAATTGATCATGATGCAGTGTTGATTTTACAAACTGTTAGATTTATTTTTTTTAATAGTTTATGTAAAATGTTAAATCCATGATAGAGGTGGGTCTGTGGTTTTCTTACGTGCTAATCTCAGACAATGCAGTTACTGTGGTTTGGATTTGGAATATCCCCCAAAAGAAATGATCATGAAAAAAAAGCCAGGTCTTGGGCAAGGTCCACTGTAAACCTTTTGGACGTTATGCATTATCTATGGAACCATGTGCTATGAGGAGATTGGGGCCTGGTTTGGAGGGGTGGACAAGCTTAAGGTGGAATGGAGATCCTGAAAATTTAGAGAAGCCAGAAGCATGGGTCATCCCCTGGGGAAGACTGCTGACTGTGGGCAGGAGCAGCCCAAAGGAGAAAAGATGAAGACTGCGGCCCTGGCAGCACAGCAGGGGTGGGGCCACCCAAGCCCTTGGGAGTTCACATCACACCACTGTCACAACAGTTTACCCTGGGTGCTGGACATTGAGCTACAGGACTTAACCCTTACCCTACTGGGTTTAGAATTTGTTTTGGTCCAATTACTTTTTACCCTCCTATTCCTCCTTTCTGGAATAGGATGGTTACCCTGTGCCATCATATGTTGGAGGCATTTGGCCTTTCTTTGATTTTCACAGGAGTTCACAGCTGAGAGTTGGCTTTTCATCTCAGAAGACTTTGGACTTAGACTTTTTTTTTTTTTTTTTGAATGCTGGAACTCTTAGGACTTTGGCAACTCTTAGAGAAGAACGAAATGCATTTTGCATGAGGAAGTGGATATGAGTATTTTGGGGGCCAGGAAAGGAACATTGTGGTTGGACCTGGAATGTCCCCCAAAAGTCTAATGTATTTGGATGCTATGGATTATCTATGGAACTATGGGTTGTTAGGAGATGAGTGCCAGGTCAGAGGGGTGGATTATAGGTGTGGTGGTGTCTTTGTCACTGTGACTCAATACTTGACATCCACAACTTAGGGTGGAAGGATTTATTTTAGCTTGCAGTTTCAGAAGGTCTCAGTCCATTCATGGGTGGATGGCTGGAAAACAGTGGAATCACAGGGAAGAGCTGGAGTGGGGGCAGGGCCAGAGCCAGAGCTCCAGCGGCAGAGATCCTCACAACATGGTGGTACAGAGAGAAAACGGCAAGAAGGGTGGAAACCAGTAATACACCTCTCCAAGGTAAGCCCTAAGTACCTGCCTCTTCCAGCCAGGCCCCATCTCCAACCCAACACAGTATCCACAGGAACAAGGGGCTTCTGGGGGATACCCAGATCTAAACCACCACAGGTGGATTATAGGTGTGTTATGGAAGACAGTAAAATTATGGATTTCACGTGTGTGGTGGAGTAGGGACTTGAACCTGGAAAGGGTAGAACATAGGGCCAGAGCCAGAAGGGGCAGATCACTGGGACAGGACCTGGAAGGATCTATGTGCTACTGCCTCACTTCCTTACAGAGATGTGGCTTGCTGGTTGCGATGCCATAAGGAGCTGCCTCCACCTCTGCCTCCGCCATGTGCTTCCACTATTGCTGACACCCATGAGTGAACTTGTGACTTCCTGAAACCGTGAGCAGAAATAAATCTTTCCACCCGTATGTTGTGCATGTTGGGTTTTCCGTCACAACAAAGAAAAAGTAGCTAAGACCCACAAAACAGATTAATATATCTGGGATTTTTTTTTTTTTTTGCTACATCTGGTTACTTCAAGGGCTTAAGAGACTTAAGGATAAATCTCAAAATCTCTGAACTTTACTTTTCTTGCTTCTTCATTAAAGGGAGAGTGTGATAAATTATGTCAAAGTGGCTTTGACGTTACCTCTAAAGAAAGAGAAAGGGACTGAGAGGAAGGGGATTCACCACAAAAAGGGGATACAGAGTCTGTGAATTCCTACCTCACCACTTGCAGTTCTACTGATGTATATTTGCTGTGATTATTTATAGCAAATAATCAGATCCTCCTTTGAAAGTATCCCTCATTATATTCTACAGACAAATATAACTTTTTCTTGGCACTTAAGAGAGATATAAGAATCTGTGGTGTGAGCAAGCCTGGTTTCTGGAAGTCATACTCCAAAAAAATTGATACAGCTTTAAATTCTTATTTTTCAAATACAAAATGGCACAACTTCAATATTCTTTCCATCAAGTCTCAAAATACAATAGGTTTGAACCCAACAGACAGTGAAAACCTATCACCAAAACTCAAATAATAAGAAAGTAATTCTTTAGACTAACTCTAGCGGCCTTCATGTGGCCCCTTCCTAGCAGCCACAGCAGATTAGTCAGCCTTGTGCAGGATTATCAGGGATGGAAATTTTCTAAATAAAGGGCTCAGAAATCAGATCAGAGTCAGAATAACAAGCAGGCTTTTCAAAAGGCAGCATCCAAAATCAAACAATTATTTTTCACTTGTTCACAAAGTGTGGGAAGAAATATGGGCTTCCCACTGATCTTCCTAATAATCACACACACACACACACACACACACACACACACACACACACACACACACATATTAGTATGATTTCTAAAAATTCAAAAGGCTGGAAATAAAATTGACCCCCCCCAAAAAAAATGAGCTAATAGAATTCATTTTAAATGCAAAGCAATGAAATTTATTGACTGAAGTAAACACAACAGTTAAGATGTCAGCACTGTACTTTCATTCTTAAGATGGTCAAATGAAACGAGGAAAGTGCTATTAGCTTGAGCTTTTTACATTCATTAAGAGTGACTATCAAAAACGGCAACATGCGCAATGATACGTATGCACAAAATGGAATTATATCAACAAATATACAAAATACCCAAAATAAAATATTTACAGTTTTAAAAATATAAACATTGATTCATCTATCCCATTAAACTGCTGGAGTGGAGAAAGGAGAAAAGACTCTATTGCTATTTAAAATCCTTTTTTAAAACAAGTTTTGAAAACATAGTTCTAGGAGATAATTTTGATGTTTTTCAGGGGTTTTAACATTCTATTATAAAAATAATATCTATAAATTTACTAATAGTTTTCCTCCTGTGCACAAAAATAATACAGCCAAAAGTTCATCCTCAAAGACATTCCTTTCAGCAAATAGAAATGGAGCTATTCCTTTGTTTTGTCTTTTGTCACTATTTTCAAATAACCTGCAATTTCTTATATTATACTGAGATACTTTATATAAATAACTGGGAAGAGCCTGAAGTGCACAATGAGCCTGACAAGCATCTGGTGACAAATGAAGGTAACGGGCAGTAACTATGCCCATAATGCTAAAAATCACCTCCCTGGTATTCGTGATAAATCTACCACTATCATATCTCTCATTTTCAGTTAAAATTATCCTGAAAGCAATGAGAAATATCAATTAGTTCTTTGTTAGAGTCTCTCCTCCTTTATTTAGAAACAAACATGTTGTGAAGAAATATATTGTTGTCGCAAAGATATTTAGGAAAGTGTGTTAATTTCTTGAGGCTACCTGAAGCCACTTCAATGACACATTAACAAGTATCTGTCGTGTATCTACTCCATGCCCCTATGCTGTTGGACAAGGTGTTTTCTATTCCTGATTTAGTTTATTAAGTGATCCAGGTCTGAAAGTGCCTGGGAAAGTTTAATGTGTCTCAAATAATAGCAACTGACACTACACATTATTAGAAATGTATCTTCTCACACAGAGCAAAAGTTGGTAGAGTCAATTATTGGATAATTTCCAAAAATAATCCCAGTTTACAATGAAATTAAATAAACATTTCTATTGAATTCTTTTGTGGCATTTCATTAAAACAAAATCTAAAATTCAGGAAAAAATGTTACCAAATGTAGATAGGCCACATGTTAGTAAAATAATCTCATTAGCTGTGACAGCAGAGCAAATCCATACTGATTTTCTCTAAATACGGGGAGAGGCATTTTAATAGAGTCAGAAGGAAAGAAATCACAGGCTACATACAATCTGTTGAACTCACCACCAAATTTACTTTGCTTATCCTACTATTGGCAAAGCAGTCACCAGAATGGGAAATCTGTATGCAGACCAGCTAGTTCGTACAGCTTTACGGTCTAAGTCTAAAATAACTTGTGAACATGGCTCAACATTTTGTCAGGCTTAGGTGAGAAAAAATAATCTGTTAGACTTTGAGATCTACCTTTTAGACTTATAGGTAATTTAGATTATATAAAAGCTATAAACTAATTTTTAAGAAGTTGAACTCACTAAAATTACCATCATTTTAATGGCATCCACTATGAAAATCTAGTGTGCCTCTTGTAGTTCAGAACTTCAACTTCTTATTTAAAATAAGTAATACAAAAACTAGACCTTATAACTAAAGAGGCTGATAATCAAAGCATGAGCTGCAGAATCAGATTTCTGGTTCAAACGTTGCCTAAACTGATCACTAAATTGATGACTTTGGCCAAGATAATGTGTAACCTACCCGAATATCATTTTCTTCCTCTGGAGAACCGAGCCAAGGCATACCTCACTTGGTTCATTTGAGCAATACAGATAATCGTGTAAACATGCAGGGCATTGTCCCTGCCACTGTAGTAAACACACAGCCAGTGTTTATTAGAATCAAATGTAAGATATGCTTGTAGTGAAGGATAGAGAATGTGTTCAATGATGCTTGGTTGAATGGGATACTGAATCAGAATATAAAGGCCAGGATTCAATAGCTATAGATAGGACACAGGATGTGCTACTTCTGAAAGACAGAGGTGCTTATTTCTGAGTTCAGAATTGTCTCAAGGTAAAGTGTAGCTGAACTAGCTACTAAGTAAACAATCCATACAGATTACAAGTATTGGTGAAGTTGTGGAGAAATTAGAGCCCTTGTGTACTGTTGGTAGGAATGCAAAATGAACGTTGCCTCTGTAGAGAACAGCACAGAGCACCCTTAAAAATCAAAAATAAGATTACCATTTGGCCCCATGACGCCAAATGGGTATTTATCCAAAGAATTGAAACCAGAATCTTAAAGAGGTATTTTCACTCCCCTGTTCATTGTAGCATTATTCATAGTAGCCAAGATGTAGACACAACCTACATGTCTGTCAACAGATGAATGGGTTGAAGCTATATGCTGTATGTACATGATGGAGTTACTATTCAGCCTATAAAAAGGAGATCCTGCAGTATGTAACAACATGGATGAATACATCATGTTCAATGAAATGAGCCAGGCACAGAAGGACAAATACTGTGTGACCCCATTTATATGGTTTCACTTGTAGACGTGGGGGTAGAATGGTGCTTCTGGTGGGCTGAAGGAGAGGGAAGGAGAGTTGATTAGTGGGCTTAGAGCTCAGTGAGGCCAAGATGACCTGCTACGCAAAAGTGTGTCTCCAGCCAACGAGGCTACATCATACACTTCAAATAGGGTTCAGAGTAAACCTCCCATTAAATATTCTTTGTACAATTAAAAGGCAAAAGCAGACAAATAAAAGTCATAGAACACCTAGAACAAGTTTATCCTGGGCTTAAGTTAGGAAAACAAATATAGCCTGCTTGGAACAATGGAGATCCTGCCCAGGAAGATGGATCACCCTGACCACAAAAGATTCCTGCCTGTCCCTTCCCTGTTAGTCCCTGGAAGGAGAGGCTACCCTGGAAAGAAAGCCAACTGTTTGCTTACAAACTACAGAAGCATGGGACAACTCTTGCAAGAGACTGCCAGCACTGCTGTGCTACGCAGCAAGCTAATTCAGTTGCATGGACATGGGTCAGCGTTTCCTCCTGACAGTGAACTGTTACTGACTTCAGCCGCTCTGAGCTCTTAAATGAACATGGGACACTAAAGAACATATAGCCCTGTCCTAGACATAAGGGAGAGAGAAGGAAAGAGAGAGATGGATGAAAGGGGCTCAGCAACTGTATACAAAAAGGATTATCTTAAAGGTATCCCACTAAGGAAAAGGTCACCTCCCTCACCCCATGGCTGGCAAGAGGACTAAATAACTAAATAACTGTTCGCGAAGCTTCCAGTAAGTGCCAGGTACCTTAAAAAACACGCATCCCATTGTTCTTGCCACTCTCTGGAGAAGTTCTGGAAGTCCTCTTTCATAAGTTTCTTTAGCTGTGCTCTTGCAGCTGCCTCCGTGTGGAGATCCTCTTAATAATTCACGAGTGTGAAGACCCTCTCAAAAATCCTTCCATCGAAATTTAGACTCTCTGCTTCCCAGACTGAAAAGTGCCTGCTTTGTGAACCCACGTCCACCTGCTCTCTGTTAGCCTCAACCTATGCTGGGTAATGTTTGTCTGCGAGCTCAACTTTGAGAAGACTCCTTACCTCCCAGACAGCTATAAAATCCCCCACTCTTGTGGAATTTGCTTAATGTTCACCTGCCTGTAATCCTGGAGATCTATAAGATTGTATCCTGCCCACTAATTTTGTTTCTACCCCCACCTGTCTTCTTCGGGATTGTAATTAACCATTGCATTAGTTTCGCCCCGCACTGTGTAAATGACCCACTGCCCTCAGTGCCGTAGCCCCTCATTCTGCCTCTCTTTTCCCCATTAAATGTGGGTAGGAGCCTCTGTTCGGGCCTGAGAGCCAATTCACCTCCTCCTTTGAGTGGTGAATCCATGTAATCCCTACGGAAAGCTCTGGGTTCCCGAAACTCTGAGTGCTTTACGTGGCCTCAACACCTTGGTCCTGGATGAGACATCTATATTCTGAATCAATTCATAGTGTTTTTACCTTTCATGGCCTTTTTGACGTCAGTGAATGGGGACACACAATAATATTTTTTAAAGCTTGTCTTTGTTTTGGATGGTACTTGGCAGCAATTCAGTGTTTCTGAAAACACCTCAAAAAGACATTTGTGAGGGACGATTTCCAGAACAGCACAAGAGAGATCGGATAAATGTGTTGGAAGCAAAGAGAACTATTTCGAGGGAGATTATGGGCACTGTGTTTTTCAGTATAACAAAGCTTAAATGTTAATCCTATTTTTGATCACCCTTTGTAGTAAGTATTCAACATGTTAGTTGCTATTATAATTGCTAGTATTATTTTTAGTGAGATTTGTGTTGTTTCATTCACTCTGCTTCATCCACAAACTATAAGGAACAAAAAATAACATAGATAAAATAAGAGTGTTTTAATAAACCTTAAGAAAATCCAATTATAGCACAGCTGTTTGGGAGCACAAACTGAATGGATTTTTATTAAGTATTAGATTACATCTAATAAAAATATAAAATTTTTATTAAGTATTAGTTTATGTCCCCAAATAGGTGACTCACTGAATCCAAGTAAACATTAATCATAAAAGCTGCTCCACTCTAGATCTGGAGGCTCCACGGCTGTTGAGATCTTCCTATTGTCAGTTCACCAAGGAACTCCTTTGCATGATCATGAAACTAGTCTTTTGAATGACTGTCTAAAAACGTTATCTGCAGTGGGATAATCACATTCCTTATAAGTGGCTGTTGTTGAAACATGGTCTTCTTTGAACCATACCACAATCTCCAGTGGCGAGGCTTTGAGACAGCCAACAGAAGATCTGCAGAGCAGGACCAGGGAGCAAAATCAATGGCTGCCATCGAGGAGGAGCCACACTTACTGTATTACTCTAGCAACGGCTGTCCACTTCTCTTTATGAAGTCAGCCCATGACTACTGCTTTCCCAGCCAGACTGCCCAAGATACTGGTCCGCCCTCTCATAAATATTTTTGTATAGTGAATGAAAATTTCCTAAGGTTGAGTTACACGTTCATTCTTTGATCTACCCAGAGGACGAAACAGGATTGGCTGAGGCATTTCAGTTCCTCTCATTTCATCAACTGTGTGTGTGTGTGTGTGTGTGTGTGTGTGTGTGTGTGTGTGTGTGTTAACATAACTAGAACCCAGGGCCTTCCTTAACCCTGAGTTATATCATAGCCCTTTTTATGTTTTTATTTTGAGATAAGGTCTCACTATATTGTCCAAGTGTGGCAACAAACTGCCTTGGCCTCCCAGAATACTGGGATTGTAGGCATGTGTTATAATACCCAGCTTGCCAGAGTCTTTTTTTTTTTTTTTTTTTTTTTTTGAGATAGGCTCACTCTGTAGTTCCAGGCTGGTCCTGAACTCACTATGTAGCCCCAGACTGGCCTTGAACACATGGCAATGCTCCTGTCTCAGCCTCCCAGGTGCTGGGATTACAGGTATGTGCAACTATACCTGGCTCTTTTAACTGATAATCCTGGTTGATAGGAAAAGGCAATGAGGGTGCTTTTTTAAAAATACTTTAAGAGTTTGGGTTTTTTGAGTGCTAGAGATTGAACGCAGGGCCTTATGTACACTAGGTAAACACTCTACCACTGAGCTACATCTCCAGCCCAGTAGCTTAAACTTCTTCATTTCTGAACAGCGAAAAGGGAAGCAAAGTAACCGAGAATGTGCAAGGGCATGTCTCAGTAGCCAAGCTCACATATTTGTAATTCAACAGAGAAAAAATGACTAAAAAGCAAGGAATGAGATCCAACATGCTAACATGGTCCAAACATGCTAATATCTTGTGAAGTGTCACATTCCTGCTGTCTCAGGGAACAAAGCTTAAACATCATCTCTTTACACAAAGCTAACAATGAGTTACCTTTAAAATTAACCTGATAAACAGATAAACTATGAAAACTCTTAGACAGCTCTTTTGAAGAAATCCTGACACTTGCTATGGTCTTTTTACCTTGATAATTGGGTCAGCAGGAGGGTTATTTGCATATTTGTTTAAATGCATGTTCACTTAAATACTTGAAAACTACTGAGATGGAGAAAGCCTTTAAATCTGGTAAATCATTCTGCCGACAGATTGATCTCTGTATTGAAATAGGCAGATAATTCGTGGGAAATACACTCAGAGGAAATCCTTACTGCTCAATATCCTATTATTATTAAATGAAATGATAAAAATTTTATTTCCTCTTGTGATTATTTAGAATGCTACCGTAAATAAAATGTCTTTCATGTGGTACTACCAGAATAAAGGCATCAGCCACTAGCAGCACTAAAGCGGGATGCCACCATCACATGTGTAGTGCAGCCTTGTGGCAGACCATCAAACTGATAAAATCTGGTCCAACATGTGTTTGACTTTTCTCACTATGATTTGGGCAGCTCTTTGACCAAAGCGCATTAATCCTCTAAGTGTCTTAGACTCACACACACCCAGACAGATAGATGTTAGTTGTCCAACTCCAACCCTGACCTTAAACCATCAACAAATATGGGCCTGAAAAATATGGTAGAGAATGCATTAACAAAAATTGGCATATACATTCAAAAAACACTCTAAAACCCAATCTCCACGAACACAAATGAGATAAAATAGCCCTTGGCAGGAGAAAGCTAGAAAATGTTGACCACTCCTTCATCATCCCTCCTGCTAATGATGGAGCCTGTTTAGTTATACAATGCCCAAATCATTCATTTGACTGGTGTGGGTGCAATTTTTAGATATACAGGCTAAAAACAAATAATGAAAAGTATCAGGGGAAAACCAGGAAAAAAAAACCCAAAATAGTCTCCATCTTTCATAACTGGTTAATGGACAAGAGAGATTAAACTTTGCCAGTATTTTCCCCTACTTACAAAGAAAAGACAGCATAATGGTATAGATGCAGAAGTAAGTCCTCAGATTATGAGAGCAAAACTAGCTTCTTCTAATGCTTTAGAAACAGATTGCTCTATGACATAGTCCCATCACTTGCTCAGGTATTCTCAACTTTCCTGTATGGTTCAAAATATGAATGAATGAAATTAAACCACGAAGTCACGCAAAAGAGAATGTAACCCTTGTGGGAAGATGCATACGTAGGAAACAAAGATCCTTCTTTTACACCTAGAAATAAACTTTATGTTCTCTCTGAATTCTCTGGGAAAAATGAATGACTTTTGAGTCTAAATAACACTATCAGTGTTAAATCAAATGTAAAGCCATTTCTGAAGGATGAAAACAACTTCCAAATCATTTCTATTTCTAGATGGATTATTTTGTTTGTGCACAGCTGAATGCATGGACATGTGCAAGATGCTTTTTATGAATTCCTGGTAGTGTGTTCAGAACACTTAAGGCTATGTCCGCACATAGGGCCTCCTCCATAGGTACAAGGAAATCAACTGTTAAAGCATTACTTTGAAATAGCATTAACGACCTGAGACAGCAAACAAAAGTCAGTTATCTGACTGATAAAGAAATTCTTGCCCTTCTACCTAAATCTTTGCAAACTGAAACTGAGGAACACTCTGCTTTATGCTGCTGGCTCAAATTTGCTTTTCTTTGATATCCATTTAATGTGATGCTTCCTTCTTATTATTAAAATAGGGTTCCACATTTAACATGCCATCTTCTTTCCTTTGCAAAACAGAAAAAAAAAAAAACCTCAATCTATTATGTTGTAATGTCCCTTTAAAATGAGAGGGTTCATGTCATTTACAAATGTGTAGTTTCCTGATCTGACAAATCACCTCCAACAAGGAGCTCTGGCCTTTTGATTAAATACACTGAAGTGCATTTCAAAAAGGATATTAATTTAGTCACTAGACACTAATTGCATTCGAGGAACTGTTTCACTTTATCTTTCAAACTACCAGGGCATGCAAAAACCCTCTCTGAAGTGTCAACTTAAAATACTAGAAAACATACATAGAATTAAAACCGCTTCTTGAAAAAAAAAATCAACCTTACTATAGTTTTTTACCACACATATTAAGTTTGCCAGGGTCATATTCTGAACATACCTGCTTTAGCCATAAGTCTCTAAATCAAATATCAAATGACATGAAAAACTCTATTATTCTATTGTTTTTCTTTGTATCTTCCTCATTTTGAACCACTGAGAAATGGCTGGACTAAAAAAATCTTTTAACCAAGGTCAAATCTCAAAACAGGGTTTGGGGAGACATCAAACAGACTCAACCAAAGCAAGGCAAAACCATTGCTCTGTGACAATCACACAATAGACTCTGTGTGTGTGTGTGTGTGTGTGTGTGTGTGTGTGTGTGTGTACTAGGGAACCCGTGTGTGTGTGTGTGTGTGTGTGTGTGTGTGTGTGTGTGTGTGTGTGTGTTATACTAGGGAACCCATATAAACCAAACCCAGCATTAGGTTATAGTGCACAAAAGAACCAAAAGGACTCAATGGTTGTGGAACAGTCATCATATCTAGCTATATGACCAGATTTTAAATGATTGACAGATTACAAAATGTTAACTGTGGGATAAACTGTAAAATATGCATTATCTACACATGGAAAGGTTACAGTTTATAAATGCTTCAATACTGTATCTATTAGCATTGAGTAAAATCACTCCCTGATCCTGATTTCTGCACTAGGTGGGAGGTGGGGATTCAAAACCAAAACAACAATAAAACCAGAAACCTACTCTCTCAGCCTTTTATTTCTTCTCAAAAAAAATATCAAACCAAAACCGCTTCTCTCTTCTCATCAGGTCACTACCTGCCTCAGCCTTTGCAGGGTTTCCACACAGTGACACAGCAAAAGGTTTTCTTTCTTTCTTTTTTTTTTTTTTAAAGTTTTCTGGAAAGGAAAAGAAAAGGAAGGAAGGACAGCAAGTGTCCTTCCTGCTTCTGTGGGGATCCCAGGCCCTCTGACTCTAGCACCACCCATATTCTGGCATGACTAACTTAGGTTTGGTTGTCTTGTTCTCTGCAAAGGCAAGTAAAGGTGATTTCTGAGTGTTCAGTGTATTAAACAGAAAAGAAAAAAAAAGTTATTTTTTTTTTAAAAAAAGGTAAAAACAGAAAAAAAAAGTGCTTGAAAATAATTCTCAGGGACTTATCTCGAGAGGATAATCCAGGTGAAGCATGTCCCTCTCCAGTGTTCTCTGCCTCTGTTCTCAGCACAAAGACCTCCTTTAGTCCGGGCTTGGGAACAGGGACCGTCCTAAATGACTTTCCTTAGGGGAAGCTAACTTCCTTTAGCAGTTTCCAGGGAAAAGTTGTATTCCTGGACATGTGGCCCATCCACCGTGGCCTCACAACTTTTTGGCACTGTCATGGCACGCCGCTGCCCGGATGGCGGACCCAGCCAAGCCCCTGTTGCTGACCCTGCGGACCAGCACTTTGGAGACGGGGATTTTTGTTCTGGGCAACTCGCTCCGGGCTGGCTGCAGGTGCGCGACGGGGTGGCTGGAGGGGAGGTTGGCCAGGTGTTTGACGCTGATGGGGATTTTCGAGTCCTTCAGTAAGCTGCTTGGTGTTCTCAGCGGGCAGGTGATGGTGCCCGGCGACACGGGCTTTAGCCGAGACAAGCAGGCCGTCTCTTCCGGGGCCGGGGGCGCGGCCGGGCTTCCCTCCGGGTCGGCGCAGAGGTCGTAGAGCGCGTCGCCACTGTCGCTGTCCCGGGGCAGGCCGGCCTTCTGGTCGCCGCTGGCCCCGTCCTCCTCGGGGCCCGGCGTGGTGGAGTCCCAGTAGCCCTCGTCACTGTTGGGTACGCCTTCCGGCGGCTCCTTCCCCGGCTTGGGCTCCTCCTTCGGGGGAGGCTCGACGGGGATCCGGTTCAGCCTGCGGCGCTTGACCGAGGCCGCGTCCCTGGCCGCCGCCTCCGCGCCCCGGGCCTCCTTGGCCGCCTCGGGCGCCGCCTTGGAGTCCAGCGCGGCCGCCGCCTCCGGGGGCCGCGGGGCCGGCTCCTCGCTCTGCGAGAGCATGTCCCAGAACTCCTGCAGGTAGGCGTCGTCCGCCCCGTCCGGGCTGGCCATCTCCTCGCCGCCGCCTTGGTAGGCCACCACGCCGGCGCTCCTTCGCGCGCCTGCCGGCTCGCCCGGCGCGGGGGCCGGCCGGCCGCAGCTGGGGCCCGCCTCCGCCTCCTGGTCTGCGATAATATCCCCGCAGCCTGTAAGAGAGTCAAAGCTTTTCAGTGAAGTCACGTCAGAAAACATCAGACAAATACGATCGGCCGACGGGTCTGAGGGCGGGTCGGCGGCGGGGGGCGCGGCGGGGCCGCGGCGGCCGCCTTCGGGGGCGGCCGGGGGCGCGGCGTGCGCGGCGGCGGCCCCCGGCCCGCGGGCGTCCTCGGCCGTGCGCTCGTCCGCGGCCGCCGGGTCCTGTGCGCGCGCGCCGCGGCGCTGGGGGCCGCCGGGGCTCGGGGCCTCGAGGCGGGCCCGCGCGGGCGCGGCGGCGGCGGCGGGCACCTGCTCTCCCCCCGGCTCACCTGCGGGCCCGCGCGGCGCGGCGCGGCCGGGGCTGTCGGGCGGGCGCGCGGCGCCGGCGCGGGGCGGCTCCTCCTGCACGCACTCCAGGCTGGCGGTGAGCGAGCCGGGCAGCCCCAGGCCGCCGGGGGCCGCGCGCGCCGGCGGCTCGGCGCCCGCGCCGCGCTTGTCCTTCCGGGGCCAGCGCATGCCGCTGAGGATCCCGCGCAGCCCCCGCCTTTGTTTGCCGCCGGCCCTGCCGGCCTCCGCCGCCTCCGCCCTGCCGCCCTCCGCCGCTCGGCCGTTCTTCCTCAGCAGCGAGAAGAAGCTGTGGGACTTGGCCACGGCGCCGGGGCCCGGGCACCCCGCGCCCGGCCGGCCCCCCGCGCCCTCGGCCCCGCCGCGCGCCGACTCCTTCCTGCCGCCCTCCGGCGCCGCCGCCTCGGCCAGCCCGTCGTGGGTCCGGCTCCGCACCATCCCCGCCGCCGGGGCCGGGCTCTTCCCGTCCCCTTTGTTTTTGACCCCGAAAATGCTGGGCATGGTGCCGCCCGATTTCCTCTTCTTGAACAGTTTGAAGGCGGCCTTATTGATCCTCCCCGACGGCTGCTCGGCGGCCGGCGTCCCGGCGGCACAGTCGCCGTGCGAGTCCATGGCGTCCGCCGCGAGGGCCCCGCGCCCGGCCCGCGCCTGCCTCCCGCAGCCCCTCGCGGACGCGCGACCGCCGCCGCCGCCGCGCTCGCTGACAGCCCCGCTGCCTCCGCCGGCGCCGCGGCCCCGGCGCGTCTCCATGGAAACCGAGCGGGCTGCGCCGCTGTCGTCAGCCGTGGGCCCGCGCCAGCCCGCTGTCACCGCGTTCCGCCGCGCCGCGCCGCGCCGCGCCGCGCTCGCTCCTGCGCCGCCGCCGCCGCGGGAGAACCCGCGTGAAAGCCCGGCGCCCCCCTCCGCGGGCTTATATAACGCCTAACCCACTTCCATCCCCGCCGGCTCCGGGCTGCGTCGCTCTGGGCGTTGGTTTTATTTATTCTTTTTCCCTCGTGGCGAGGCCTGCACCGCAGCGCCGACCCGCTGGCAGAGATCGCAGTCCCCATAGTGGAATTCGGCGACTAACCACCCACCCGCCTTCAGGTTCCTCCCCTGGGCCCGCTCTTTCGGGGGGCCCAGCCGAAGGCCCCAAAAGCTCGCAAATGGGATTGAGCCCTTCAACCCAATGCCAAGCGTGTCCCCCTCCTTCCTCCGTCCTGGACCTGGTGCTAGCTCGTGTCTTTCACGAGTCCTTCACGCTGCCCTCGACACCTGGGCGCCCAGCCCGTGTCCGGTCCGAGGCTGAGCACGAGCCTCAGGTGATGGGGCATCCTCACTGTTGTCGCCGACTTCTGCCATAAAAGCATCAGCCAGTAACTACTAACAGTTAACGAATCTCAGCACCGAAGGGCGACGTTTTCTCAGAGCGGAGGTTGACAGGTCCTTTGGGACAACCGTAGCTCCTATCCCAGACTTCAGTGAGCCGGAGCTGGCGTCACAAAAGCCACTCCCCAGCCCACGTTGGTCACAGTGGATGAGTTCCAAGAATGTCGCGTGGGCCCTCAGGTCGGCTCGTGGACCCCCGAGTCTCAGGGCCTGCGCTTTTCCATCCAGAGGCTACTGGTGTTTTCAGACCCTCTGCTGCACCTGACCTTGAACTTGCCTAGGGCCTGGCCTGCAGCTGCCTTTCCCTGCAGAGCCGGAGTAGGCTGGGCTGGGCAGGTCCCTGAGTGCCTGGGTGGCTTCAGCTGCTCTGGTCTTACCTGTTGTGAAGAAAGATTATCTGGTGCCAGGGAGCAACTCTGTCTGGGGGCAATTTTCTGTACTCTGACTTTGATAGCTGATACTATCATAACCTTGACAGCTATTTTTATAATCCTGCCGAGAGCTTATTGGTAAAAATAGAAGAAACTTGGAGAGGCATGTTCATGCACAACACATAGTTTTTATATATTTTATATGTAATATTTCTGAAATAGAATTTCTGCAATATAATTATACATAATATTTACATAAAGGCACAGATATCAGGCTTTTTTCCGACTCATCTTGGGCTTCTGTTTCTTGTCTTTTCACCAACCCCCTCCCCCTTTGGTGCTGGGGATTGAACCCAGGACCTTGCACATGTTAGGCAAACACTCTATCACTGAGCTACACTCTTTCCTTTTTTTTTTTTTTTTTTTTTTTTTTGAGACAGGGTCTTGATCTGAGTCCAGGCTTGTCTCAAATTCACTGTGGAGCCCAGGCTGGCCTCAAGCTCATGACAGTCCTCCTGCCTTATTCTTCTAAGAGGTGCTGGGATTACAGGAGTGTGCCACCATACCCAGCTTATGTGGTGCTGAGGAATCAAACACAGGACCTTGTGCTTGCTAGGCAAGCGCTCTGGCCTCTGAGCTACACCCCTAGCCTATAAACTCTCGACCCTTAAGCTACATTTTTTTCATGTGCTATTTACATTATGCCAAGAAATCCCAACCTCCACCTATTCAAGTGAAAGTTTTGCTAATAACACATACCAGCAGCCATTGCTTGGAGCTTCTGTAGTCAAGAAATGTACTTGGTTTACCTTTTGGCCATGGGTTAGTAGTTGCATGTTGCCCTTTTCTGTGGACAATTAATTTTATAAAGGTGTTTATTAAAACTAAGAAATCAATGAGTTTAGAATCAGGAGAAGTTTTTACTCCCATTAGTCTAAGCTCATTGGCTCTTTTTCCCTAACAACGCACATCTCTTGGCCCTGAACAGGCCAGAAGGCTGAGACCAGAGAGGCATTTCCCAGTTCTGATCCACCACCTGACCCAGTGAGTCAGAGGGCTTGTTGCGTTACAGGACCAGGTATGAGCAACTATAAAGAGAAACTCATTTGTTATTTCTCCGCTACCTTTTGGAGGCCAATTGGAAGCACCTTGATTCTCCTCTATTTTCTCTTTCTCTCACACGCACACACACCAGTTGCTTGTATATGTAGGTTACTAAATAAATGTCAGTCTGAACGAGTTTATGACTAGGATCACAGAAGAGTAAGTAGTCTCCTGAAAATCCTCTGCTTCCCGTCTTTGAGCCTATGAACAGGAGGGAGGTGGCCTGTTTACCTACCGTGTCCCTCAGAGGCCAAATATCACTCTGATTTACATGAGAATCCTTGGGCCTCCAGGGGAAAAAAATTGGCAGAGGACTTTGGAATGGATGTCACTCCTTTGGGACATGGACATCGGAGAAAGAGTCCAGAAAGAGAAAAACAAAGCTGCCCTCAATCTGGGGAAGGTGCCCTGTGAGGAGCCATTGGCCCTAGGAGAAGGCAGCAAGGACATGCAGACCCAGGCCCGGGAGAGAAGCCTCAGAAGCTGTGCTGTGTATTGAGAGCCTTTCCTGCCACCCGCAGCTCTTGCCGCGGGATGGTGGGCAGACAGCAGTGAGGTCAGCGCACCAGAAGCTTGCCAGACAGGTGAAGAGAGAGCTTCAGGGGACGCGCATGAGGAACAGGCTGGTTGGGAGTGGTAGATGGAAGTTAGAGGATTTTATTCAGACTTGAAATCTCTCTTCGCCATCAAGGGTGAGGAAGCAGAGGTGACACTGGGACAAAATGGTGACTTCTTTTTCTGAAAGACAACGTAGGGAAGATGATTTTACAAGAAGAAGCTTTGTAACATCTTCCGAACCTCACCCCAACTTAGTAGAAGGGGTTTAGAGAAGAGGGCTGAGGGAAAATGTTTAGGGACAGAGTTGTTCCAAACAATGTGGTGCTTCACAAATGTAAACAGCAAGTGGATTTTGCTGGAAGAGGCACATGAGTGTTTCTCTTTTGGCATAAGGAGTGTTCGCGGCCGAAGGGGACTTTTCTGTCAGGGCATCAAGCCTGTCTGGAGGATGATATTCAAAATAAGAGAAAAAGGAAAAAGTAAACATGGGAGGAATTGTTTGAAAGCTTGACATTATTTTCTATTTGGGTACATGTCCTTGCCTCTGTCCTCAGCTTGTCCAGTGGAATTTTGTATTTTAGATGAACCACCCAGACCATAGCATGGAAAGACCAGGGTGAGAAGTTGCCCTGGACGGGGGGGTGTTTGCTGTATGGGACTCCCAACTAAAAAGGTCTCTGGCTTCACTTTGAACTTAACTTGCTTCTTTAAAGGGATACTGGTTAATCAAGGAAATTTAGAAATGACCCTTGAGTCAACATCAGTGCCTCCCACACAGAGTGGGGGGTTCCCAACCTGGCCCCACTGTGTCTGAGGTACCCAGATCTCTGCTCCTGTCCCTTCCTCCTGTGATTTTCCCACAAGGTGAACTCTAGAAGCAATGATACTTGCAAGGACCTTCACTTGTCCAGCCCAAGGTCCTTGGTGTCAGACTATGAAAAAAGCCCCAGCATCAGCAGCCTTGGTCATCCACCTGCTATCCAGGTACCCAAGGTGCCTCCTTGCTTTCACAGAAGATGAGGCTACAACTGAAGAGCCCACCCACTCAACCTGTGTACCCAGTGCCTCTTCTTGCTCTCACAGAGATGGAGACCATGAGTGAAGTGCCCAGGGCTGGGAGGGAAGCGTGGATGTTCCTTAGAGAGTCCTGTGCTGCTGGAACTTTCCTGTAGCCACTCTGCTTGGGGAGATGAAGCGGCCAGCCAGAGCAAGGAGGGTGGAAATGGCACTGGAAATGGCACCCTGAGTCCTTAGCTGGCCTGAAGTTCTTATGTTTCTTTAAGCATGTTTTGATTCCTGATTTCATCCAAA
Source organism: Ctenodactylus gundi (assembly GCA_004027205.1). Classification (NCBI taxonomy): domain Eukaryota; kingdom Metazoa; phylum Chordata; class Mammalia; order Rodentia; family Ctenodactylidae; genus Ctenodactylus; species Ctenodactylus gundi. The sequence continues at coordinate 307,149 of PVKB01000838.1, forward strand.
TATCAGCTTTCCTGGCAAGTTCTTAACTGTTTTGTGTTTATTTCTACTCGGAGGAGAAATTTATTTCTAATTGGTAACATGCAAGAGTAGAAGTCCAGCCTAAAGCATAATTTTCCACATTAGCCTTGGGGTACTCTTGAGACTACCTAGGGAAAGGGCTCATCTCAGAAGGAAATGGAATCCACATTGGCTTGGAACACACCAACAGCTCAGGGAGTAAGGGGTTCTTATTCACCAGATGTCACCCGGATCCAGTCCCCATGGGTTTGCACCTGGAGCCCAGGTATAAAAGACCGATAAAACCAGAAGTGAGCACTTCTCCATAACACAGGTAGGCCTCATAGGGCACAGGCCGGGTAGAAGCTGCCAAACTTGGCATCTGGGGAAGCAGCAGTGTATACATTTCCTGGAGCTGCCATAAAAAATGATCACAAACAAGGTGACTTAAAATAATGAGCTTTTGTTGTGTTATACTTCAAGAGGTTAAAAGTTCCAGGTCAAAGTGCCAGCAGGGCTGAATGCCACTGCAGGCCCTGGGGGAGAATCCAGTCTGTGGCTCTCCTAGTTTCTTGATGCTGACAATTTTTTTTATGTGTTGTCTGTGAGACACGTCATTCCCTGCCTGTGTCATCTCAGGACGTCCTGCCTGTGCATCTGTGTCACTTCTGCTCCCTTGGAGGGACACCAGCAATATCGATAAGGACTCCCCCCACTCTGATACAACCTTGTTGTAATTCATGCTTTAGTCACGTTTGCCCCACCTGTGCTCAGGCCTTGGTGGCTGCGATGTGGGACATCCATGACCCTGAGACCTGCTGAGATCTCACACCTTGAAGAGCCCTGCTGGAGTTGTCAGCAATGTAGGGCAGTACCACTGTCAGCCAGAAAAAAACAAGAGAGAAATTGGTGTCACCCAAGGAAAGTAAACATGGGCACATAATGTAAGCCCTTGGAAGTCCCCCAGGACTATTCGGGAGAAACATTAGAGGGGTAGCAGAGTTCCCACCTCATAGAAAACGTAGAACAAGACACACTGTCTGTGGCTGTTACAGTTCACAATCCTCTGCAACCAAGCCAGGGGCCTGAGAAACACCTGGGCTTACACGATCCCACCTGTCTGTTTCTCCCAATTGTTCCTTTTGCTCCTGCTCTGCTATTTAGTTAAAGCCACTCATAGAAAATGCTCTGTCTCAGACCACAAGTGGAATGGGGTCTTTCAGCTGTCATCACGACAGGTGCCGTGAAGCCAAAACTAGGGCAGAATGAGGTCAGATAGCAGAGGGTGCTCAAACAGGATGCCAGCGCTTTGGGCATGAATAAATGAGGAGCCAAGGGCAGCCAAACTGTCAGTGGGAATCAGCCAATCCTAGCAGGGATGTAAGTAAGAAGCAGAGTCTCGGGCCTGGAGGAATTTCTCAGTGGTTGAAGCACTCGCCTAGCAAGCACTGAGTACCTGAGTTTGATTCCCCAGAACCACACAAATTGGGCACATGATGGTACACACCTGTAATCCTAGCACTCAGGAGGCTGAGACAGGAGGATTGCTATGAGTTCGAGACCAGTCTGGACTACATAGTGAACTCAGAAACAGCCTGGACTATGGAGTGAGACCCTGTCCCTGTCAGAAGAAGAAGAAGAAGAAGAAGAAGAAGAAGAAGAAGAAGAAGAAGAAGAAGAAGAAGAAGAAGAAGAAGAAGAAGAAAGAGCTTAGAGGAGGGCCTGCTGTGGCGAGCCACTCACCTCCAGGCAGCCAAGAGGCAGAGAGAGAGGGTATGGAGGGGCAGGGACATCCTTCCAGGTCACACCCTCAAGTGACCCACCTTTTCTGACCAGCCCCCACTTACTGACAGCACATTCAGCTCTGAACTCAAGGATTTAATTCACTGATGCCTGATTCACAGCATTCACATAATCCAATCACTTTCCAAAAAAGCATTTTTGAATACATGAGATCTTAAGAACAATTTCAGATCTAAATCACGATATAAGTAATTGCCCCTCGGTTGTACTTATGTTCATCTTGAAGAAATTCTGTTCTGCATCCGCGTCTGGATATCACACACTGGCCTTGGTCCAGCCCACTCAAGAGATAGGCTGAATGCGTGAACCACCCTACATAGCTACTGTGGGCCCTCTGTTCACATGCCTTGGCTTCCTGGGCCTCCAGCATTGCAGCAAGCTGCTTTCTGCCTTGTCATCTGCTCAAAACTCTTGAGACTTTTCTGGGTCTCACTGGCCTCTTTGGTCAGCTACTTCCACTTCTAGAGTATACAATAAAATTCTCTTGCTTTCTCATGCTCATCTGGGACTATCCCTGCCCCTGTCATAAGGTCTCCTCCTGATCCTGCCATAATGTCACTAGCGATACCCGTAGGGTTCCATGTAGTGGCAGTTCTTTCTCTCAGGTCTCCAAATTCATGAGGAAGGGGTGTGTCCCCTCCCTAGTCCTTTGCAGCTAACCTGGTAGAAGGCGCAGAGAGCAGAACCCCTTCCTGAAGACCAGGTACAAAAGGTGATGGTTCTCACACTGTCAGTGCAATAGGTTCATTAGGCACAGAAATCAGTTCATAGAGGGACTCTAAACAATTTATCAGCACCATGCACCAGTACCATGTGGATGCACATAAGTTGTAAGACAGAACACTTACCACAGAAAACTCCATGAAGTAACTTTATGACTCAGGTATAGGCAACAAAGGACAATAGAAGTCTAGTGTTTATGACAAGCCAGTTCCCTGAGGATGAGCAAGACCTCCCAGGACTGGTGGAGTCTCATTCTTATACATCTCACCAAATGTACACTCTTCCTTGGTTCTGTACCCAGGGCCAATGGACATGCTGAACAGAGTGCGTGTGGCCATCTTTGTTATGGAAGGATCAAGAACAAAGAGGAGGCCATTTTGACCAGCTGGTCCTACTCTCAAGATGCTGTCCCAGCATACTCTGCAATTGCTCTAAGAACTACAAGTGAGAAGCAGGGGAAGAGCCAGGTCACTAAAACCATCTAGAAGCTCGGTCTTTCTCTTTCTTCCTCTGCAACTTCTTTTTTCCCCCGTTCTCCAAGGTCTTGGGCTCTTAACTCATCTGGAGGGCAGGTAAAACCACATTCACACCAACTACACATTCTTTAAAACTCAATCCTTAGTTTAAGGTCTTGGCTTTTAAAGTATAAATAATTGTGATGTTTGAAAGAAAAACAGTATCATTCTTCTCCAAAGATACTGCCACGGGTGTAATAAATATTTTTTAAAAAGCTGCATCTTATCATTGTTCTGCCTTGATATCTATTTTACTTAATCCCCTGGCCTCCTGCATATCCCTGGTGCCCTACATACAACAAAATGCACTTGCTCTTACAGTCTATGCTCCAGTAATTCTGAACATGTTCCCTAAATATGTCATTGTCCTCCAGCTTAAGTGTATCCTGCAACCACACCTAGGATACTATTGCCCTCCCTGCCTGTGCAGCTCACAAATTCCTACCGTCTTCTATGTAATGACGAGGACCCCAGCTCCCCTGTGACTCTCAGAGTCCTGTGATGTCCATGATATGTCACAGATGGTAAGACTGTTTTCTGCTCTGCTAAGGTTAGGAACTTGAGTGTCCCAAAGCCTTATGTATTTGGAACAGTGTGTCATTGTGAGGTAGAGCCTGACTGGTAGGAGTGGATTCTTGGGGTTTTACCTGAAAACGTCAACTTATTGGATTGGGGAACCCAAGGAAGAGCTTTCAGATGAGTGTTGTCAACTTGTGAGCCAGGAGAGGGACTGGGCAGCCACCGTGGCAGCTTGAAGTAATTAAAGAAAAGAAGAAGAAACATTGTTACAACTTTTTTCCTGGAAAGGCTCTGGCCTTGCCTGAGTTTGAAGACTTCGCTTGGCTCCTGCCTGACTCTGCTTCTGTTTGCAGTGGAGTGAGCAGCTTTCCAGTCTCTGAGTCTGCCATGCGCCTTCACCCTTTCTGGCTGCCTCACGAACAGGCTGTGTGAGACCTTGTGAAACTGTCAGCTAAATAAATCTTTTTTTTTTCCTTAAATTATGGATGCCAGATATTCAGTCACAGCAATAAGAAGATAACTAGACATTCTGATACCTAGGACCCACTTCCTATTCATTGACTCTGACTTTTAGGAATAGATAGTTGTGATGAGAAAGGTATAGTTCTTTCCTAGTGCTGATGCAACCTGGCAAAATGACTTCATCACTTCAACCGAAGGCTGATGACTTATCTTCTGGGGCCACATCTCTCCCGATCTGAGTCACTTTGGAAAGTGAGCTATTTCCCCTGGGTACTTTAGTATGTTCCTTAGGATTGTGCTATCTTCTATTAAAAAAAACATTAGACCTCAAACTAGGAGTCAACCCAAAGACTCCATTTGTTTACACTATTTTAATCCACTTGGGCTGCCATAATTAAAGGATAGCTTATAAAGAACAGAAACACTGTTCTGGAAACAGGAAGTCCAAGATCGAGGTACCAGCAGATTTGTCATCTGGCTGGGTCCCCAGATAGCACTTGCATCTTCTACCCATGTCTTTCCTTGATAAAGCTTTCTTAGGCCTATTTTATAGGGGCACTAATCTCATTCATGAGGTCTAATCCTGTTCACCCCTGTGTTTTCCTTGGGGTCTTATTGCCATCTGCACCTAGCTGGTAGAATGTGGAAAAAATCTAAAGGAAGCAGGTCCACTACCTAAAAGCTCTCATTCAGGCCTGGTACAAATCACTACCTCTCAGTCTTTTGGTGACAGCTAGGTACATCTAGCTACAAAGGAGAGTGGGATATATGCCCTAATTATACACCTGGCTACATTTCTCTGAGAGAACAACTTAGAGCCTACAGCTACCAGAATCTACCACAAATCAGCCCCTGGTCAGCTTTACCAGGAAAGAAGGTCTTCAATCTCCCCAGCAGGCCCCCTTTCCCCTGGGCACCTTCCTATCTGAATGTCCCTTAAGACCTCCAGGTTCCAATCTCTACCTTACACTGAAAGTAAGAGAAAACAGAATGAGTGGCCTGATCTCAGCTCCTAAATTAGACCTCACCTGTTCTTGGTCACTTGCTTGTGTTTATTTATTTGGTACTGAGGAGTAAACTAGGCCTCAGCGCTAAGCTACATACCCAGGCCACTTTATATTTTACTCAGATACAGGGTCTTGCTAAGCTCCTGAATCGCCCAGCCTGGGCTCACTGGCAGTCTCCTGCCTCAGGATCCTAGAGCGCTAGGGGTTCTAGGCACACACCACCCTGACAGGCTAGTCACTTGCTTTCATCTGACTGTAGCTCACACACCTGATGTACAAGTCCTGATGTCATAGGCTGACAAAGTTGATAATGCCTCAGCTCCCAGAGTTCCTTCCACTCTATCTTCAGGAAGAGGATCTGAGGCCTACTCTCCTGTCCCCACACGCGTGGACTCTTGGTGAGTAGCCTCTTTCTCTTAAAGCTCATTGCATCAGGGATGAGTGTGCACACAACAGGCAAAAGCAGCCTGGCCGGGACAGCACTCCTGATGCTCTTCACACCCTTAGAGGAGAATATTTTGAAGCAAATATATTTAGTAACTGTATGGAATTGACTAAACTAAACACCTGACGGTGATTATTGCCAGCTCCAGAGTTATCTTAGGGAGGGCTTCCACATCGTCCATTTGATTCAATGAGCTCTTACTGAGTGTTGCTGTCTGCTGAGTGCCGCCATGAACACACTGCACTCATGTGACTCCTGCCCTTGGCAGTGACCGGGAGACAAGCCCCATGGAGCCCTTCAGCTTGTTAGGAAGGTACCTCTGTTCCTTCTTTCTCAGGACTGACACGGGCAGTCTCAGTAGCTTGAATGCCATTTTTTCCTGCCTTGGGAAAAAGACCACTCACTCTGTTTTCCTCTGTGATGGGTTCATGCCCAAATAGCCAGGCTTCCTTCTGTCCCGGATCCTAACCACCTACTGGGCTGTCTTTGTGAGCTTTAACTTAAGACCCTGATCAGGCTTCATGCAGCTCTCATTTATGCTGCATTTGCCATCCGCCCTGGCAAGGTTACTTTTTTCAAAAGACAGAAATCCCAGCAGATGTGGATGTTTCCTGGACTCACACCAGTGAGCTCATTAGGCCCAGCTGACTATGGGGCTTTTTCCCCCCAGTCTGTAGCAAAGTGCAGGATCATGTGATCTGCCCCTCGCAGCTCTCATTTCTGTGTATTCGGGGAATAGTGACTCAAATTACCCCTAAGAAGAAGGGCTGTGCTTTCTAAGCATGCTTGTTGCTTGTGTCTACTTTCATCTTAGCAGGGGATTGAAGCCCAAGCAAGAAACTCCGAAGTCAGCTAATGGGGAGTCCGGCCAAAAAGACCAGCAAAGCTATGGCCTGGGCTTCTTGCAGTGTCTTGTCTGATTACCCAATTATTACAGCCCAGATTAGGAAGGGATTAACCCCCGAGGTTGGACAGATGGAGAACACTATTAAAATACCCCATGTGGGGCTTCAGAGTGAGTAGCAGAGGCCACCTGTCCTTGTTTCCTGAGTCAGTCTGGCCTCATTCAAAGCCTGAGATCGGTGTCTTTGATGAGTCTGGAGAAACCAAGAAGTGCAGGACGCTGGCAGGGCCCATCCCATTTCACCCGGACGTCCTGCCTTCCTGCTTCTTTGTCCCTATCTTGCACCCTACCTAGGCTGACGTGGTAATGAAATGTTGAGCTGACTTACAGGTGACTTTGGAGTTACCTCCCAGGGCTTTTGGGAACAGATCTGGGGTGCTTTATGACACCATGTATACAGGGAAGTTTTGATTCCAGATCCCTTTTCCTTCATGAAATATTGAAAAATCAGGCAGAGCAGGGCCTCCCTCCTTGAGCCTGTTATCAGGCGTCCACACCAGAGCTGTTTCCCCATGTTCTTAGAAACTAGGGAAGAGGGTAGTAGCCTTTGTGACTTTGTGCAGTTGTACTCCTACATATGAGGTGGTTGGGACGGTCTGTCACCTGGCCTGAGCAGGGAGGCTGAGTAGCATGGTCCCCATGTTCCATCCTTGAATTTACAGGTGGAAAGGTACCATAGTAGTCTGTTAAATTATTGACAAGAAAATGTCAAGCTAAATAAAATATGTTGGGTAATCTCAAAATCTCAATGCCGTAGCTGGATGGAGCATGCACATTTGCTGTACATCTGGCTTAAGTCAACTCAAGAATAGTGTACAGAGTACACTGAGTGCCTACTCTAACAGACATGGCCCAGCACCACAGACACCTGGAGCCCCACGGCTGGTGAATCAGCAATCCTGAAATCCTATAAGAAGCCACCCACTCGTGATTATAATGCTTCCAGGAAAAGGAACCTCACCCCATCAAGAGGCAACTTACCACGTCGAGCCAGTTTCATGGAAAACTTAATAACAGAGCTAAACATTTTTTTTTTTAACCATCACAGTTTCTGTCTGTTAATCCTGGGTCTACCCTGTGTTGAGCAGCATTAGGGGCCAGGTACTGTTCCACATGATGTTCACGTGTTCAGCCATTCAATCCCTGTGAGTAGTCAGTTGATCCTGGGTCTCCCTGTTGCACACATCAGGAAACTGGCACAAAGAAATTAAATGACTTGCTCAGGATCAAAAAGCAAGTAAGTGGCAAGGCAAGACGCTCCGTAATCTACCTCTGTGGTCACTGGTTTGATGATTTGTTGCTGCGCTACTCATTTAAGTCACTTAAAATGACGGTGGTGTTGTTCATAGGTCTGTGGCTCAGCCGTTCAGACAGGGCTCAGCTTGGCAGATTTTCTGCTCGACCTATAATTTCTCAGAGGGCAGCCAGGACTAGATGCTCTGAGTGGCCTTGCTCACACATCTGAACCAGCACGAGGCCTCTGGAAGGCTGCATAGGACTTTCACCAAAGGACTAGCTTGGTGTCTTTTTTACCATAGCTTGACCCCCGAAAGCAGGTAGTCCAATTGGCACGGTTGGAAGCTCCATAGCATTGAGACATGGCCTTGGAAGTTATGTAGTGTCACACCCACCAGACGCTGCAGGTGAAAATAAATCAAGGGACCAGTCAGCATCAGGGGGAGGTAATTAACCCTTTCTTTACGGGAGAGTGGCAAGGTCATAGGCAAAGCAGCACGTGAGATGTATGACGTCATTGTGGCCATTGGGGCAATACTCTCCACTACTGTACTACCACAGTGCTTTTCTACAAAATAAGCTCAGCACCTCTCTAAGTACCACCCTCTAGATATTTGAAACTAGGTCTCAAGTATCTCTGAGACTTTGTTTTTCACATTAGCCTTAGTTGCCTGGCAGGTCCTCCAATGTATTATTATAGAGTTGTCCTGTTTTCTACAACTGTATTTATTGCTGCATAACTGGGTCATGCTCCTTGCCAGAGTGGGGAGAAAGCTTTTAAGGCTCAGAAAATCACAAGTGCAAGTCATAGATGTGGCCATGCAACTCCCATAGGGTCCGGAGACCCAGTCAAGCCTGTGTGTGCAGCCACATGGTCAGTCGGCTCAGGCTGCATGTCCTCGGGCCCTCTGCAACCCTGTGCTTTGGGTTTTCAGAGTCCTGAGGCCATATGGCAGAAGTCATCATCAGCACAGCAGTTGCTATCTACACAGGTATCTTACCTTGGTAATTGTAGTAGTCAACATGGAAGTCCTACTGCTGCCATCCAGAAAGCCAGGAGAAATCTTGGGAACAAGGAGTGAACTGCCAGTGGGGCGGGGTGGGGGGGGGGGGGGGGGGGGACTGCAGTTGCTCTGAGAGACAGAAATCTTCAGAGAGAAAAATGCAGAGGAGAGAAAGAAGTAAGTCCTGAAAAAGAAGAACTGCTACTGCCCAGACAGGCATCGGAGAGAAAAGCAGCAGCTGACCAGGTAGGCAGGTGCCAGAGACAGCATGCAGTCTCCCTACACAGGGGTGGGCTTTTCAGTGATGCAATTGCCTTTTAAATTATCCATAGACTTGTAAGTGACCCCTCACCCATGCTCCCTCAGGTGGCCCCTCACCTGCCCTTCTGTCATTAACCCATCGCCCATGCGATGGGTACATGTACATGGCCCCAGTACACTCCCTGGTTCTCCAGATTGGACATGGGTGCAGCTGTTACTTTGGCCTTTTGTCTGCTGTGCCCTATCTGGGCTGAGGAGATGCAGGACAAGGTGTCCCCGTGACACTCTACAACTCTTCTTTGTGAAATATAGAACCACCCTATCCCACTCTATGACTTGCCCCAGAACCGAAAGTTATAGTCCCAGGGAATCCTGAACTTCTTGTAGAACAGAAAAACCAACACATTTCTTATCATTCAGAAATGGAAAGTGAATCAATGGGAATTTTTGCATGACATGAAGAAACACGTGGAAATTCTGTCCCCTGAAACTCATGCCACCCTCCCTGTACTGGTATAATTTTGTTGAGGGATCCAGATTAAATTCCATTTTATGAAATTAAACCGAGTTTTCTTGCTGCATTTTCTGTTGATCTAGTGGTTAAAAGAGAAGCATGTTTGGTTCATGTTTCTGGAAACTGAGAAGTCCACATACATGTTGCTGGCCTGTGCTGAGCACCTGGGGAGAGCCTCCTTGTGCATCGTAATAGAGCACCATGTGGTGAGGCAGAGCGAACATGCCAGCTACGAAGACACTTAGGCCAGCATGGGAACTCCTCTCTCATGACCTCATCTAATCCTATCACCTTCAAAAGGCTCCACAATATAATACCATCAACACGTGATTTTGGGGGATTGATTTCTCAATATATGAAATTTTAAGGGATGTATTCAAACCACAGCACTCTCTTATTCATTGATTTCAATTTCTCCTGCACTCACAGCCCTCCCAGATTTCAGTCAAAGCTACCCTGATTCATGACTCAGTCTCTTTCAGCTATAATTCCTCCAGTCCTTATAGAATTATTGGCCCATGAAGATATAAAAACAGACAAAGCTGTGGAAAAACCACCCAATCTCTCTCCTCATTAAAATCGGTCCATGGGTCTGCCGCTTTTGGAAACTGATAGGACAGGGTCGTCTGGACAGTTCTGAATTCACCAATTTGTCCGTGCATCCAACCAGCACTTTCATGCTGTGTCAGGAGTGCCGTGAGGTCCATGACAAGCACCATGCTCGGGTGCTGGAAATTCCTACATATCCTGTGCCACGTTCGTGAATCTTTCGGCAAAAGGAGCTAGATTCATGTGAAGACTCCCTGTTGTGGCTTGGATCTGGAGTGTCCCCAATCTGCCTCATGTTTTTATGGAGTCTGTGTACTGGTGGGAGGCGGGGCCTGGCTGGAGGGCTAGATGCTTGGGTCTCGACCTGGAGGGGCATGTGCTGGGTCCGCTCTTCCTCCCAGTCTTGTCTTAGTTCTTTCATGTTTCTGTGAGGATCTCTGTCTCTGGAGTTCTGGCTGTAGCCCCAGACCTAGCTCTAGCCTCACTATATGATTCCACCATTTTCTAGCTGCCCACCTGTGAATCGACTGTGACTTTCTGAAACTGTGAGCTAAAATAAATCTCTCCTCCCTAAAGTCTTGTATATTGGGTATTCAGTCACAGTGACAAAAAAGTAACTAAGACACTCCCATTACGCCCCGTTGGCTTCTGGAGATGACCCCCCCACACACACACACACACACCAGCCATCACTCTGTACTAGAATCTGGCTTCTACTTCCTGTCATCATTTGCCATGGTACTACTCACCCCTTTCTGTACTGTCCTGTTTTCCAGAGCACGGTCAGTGGTGCTGACATGGAATCATTGCCGCCTCTCTTTGGACTTGATCTCTTCACTAATTATGTTCATGGTTAATAAAGTCAGAGTGGCAAGTGTTGCCCACACTTTTCAATCAGCAAGGGCCTCTGCCTCCTTTTCAAACATTGTGCAAGTAACTAAGAAAGGCACAGATCTATCTGTGTGCAGTTTTCCCAGAGCAAGTATCTGAGCTGGTAACAGTAACATCAAACAGAATAAATCACTTCCACTGGAGAGGGTGCTGGGTCAGTGACACCTTGTTGGGCTACGAAACAGCCTCTTTCTAATTGCCCAAGTCACAAGAGATTGTGGTTCCTAAATAGCGAGGGGTGGTGGCAAGGATACAGAGAAGTGGCCTGTCACCCACTGCTGCCTCGAGGGCTATAAATTCACAAATACTTTTGAGAGCAACTAGGTGATCAAGTTTGTGCCATTTGACATCGTGATTCCAAAGTCCAAAGAAATCATCCAAACACAACGTTGTTCAAAGTGTTATGTAAATGAGCGTGGTGTTTAATGTAACTGAACAATCATCAAAAGACTGAACATCAGCCTAATACCAGCTGAGGGACAGACCCTCGAGGCCCTTCCCATGGTCTCTCGTGTCTCATTAACATGCCCTAATTCTCCATTCCACAGTTTATGAAAAATGCAAATCTTTCCCATTAATTTTGTAGGTTACCAAGAGCTTCCTTTCTAGGGTCTTTTTAATTTTTTTTTCCTGGCTTTATCGTACCTCAGGCTGCCTCAGTTCCACTTCTGTTTGCCTGAAGTATTCTGTGATTTGGGTATTATGGCTGTGAGGGTCTGCTAAAGGCTTGTGAGTGGGCACCGATTTCACTTCCCACCCACCCTCTGACACCCTGGAGCAGCTAACAAATTATTACCCATGCTTCACAGTAGTTTTTTTTTTCCTGAAAAAAAAATGTCAAGTTTTTCCCTAAAAGGTATTCTTATATCAGTTGCTAATAATCTATATTTTTGCCTTCATATCACCACATGAAAGATAGTTTTGTGACATGGGAAAACAGGAAAAAGAGATGGACGTAGACACTCATGAATTCCCCAAACCCCAAGGTCCTAATGTGTTACAGAATTTGGAATTCATGTATTTACCAAAAAAAGTTAAATTTCTTGTTATGTGAATTTTTTTACCAAAATTAAAATTAAAAATAATTATTATAGCATGAGCTAAGCAGGAAAAAAGAAAACAAGATATGGGCTTAAAACTATACCCAGTGCAATATCAACTATGTACAGCAATTGCCTCAAAGGAAGTTTAATCAAGCAGCACTAGTGGCCAGCTCTGCTAGAGGTTATCTAAGTGACTTTCATTATCTGTGTGTACATGGATATTTTCCAATTCTGTGAAGATAACTCAAGAACCTGATAAAATGGTAATACCGTTCAGACAATTTTAATAATCAGGAAGTGGGGAATGAACAGACAGTGTTGGAAAGGTAGATGCAGGTTTCTTTCCCTCTGAGTACCGACAGCATGCTTCCAGCGGGGGCTTCTCCAACAGCCTCAAAGCAGAAGCTGGACAGTTCAATTATTTTAAAAAGACAGGTAGATTTGGCTTTCTGACTTCTCCTAGTCTTGCTGCCAGACTACTTCCATGATACACTGAAAGGATTTCTAGAAGTGCGGGACAGGTGCCAGCGGTAAGAGGGTGGGGACCCTCTGTGGGGAGATTCATGGGGTTCGGGGATGGTAGGAGAAAATGGCAACTCACCTCCAGGATGTTAGGCCTTGAAATGAAGTTTGGAATGTAGATAGGTTGCCTTCTTTCTCCAGCCTAGAAGAACTAAGGCAGTCAACCAAAGAAATTGGTTCAACTCCCTCTGTTAAGTATTTCACTTCTGACTAATCCAAATCCACTACCCCGTAAACACTATCCCAATGTTGTGTCGCCAACAGGCTTGAATTCATGAAAATGCAGAAGGGGTACTAAGTTTTTC